>OZ024890.1:59887366-60307366 GCA_964017195.1 Siderastrea radians | reverse complement strand
GAAAATTTTTTCTGATAAATTTTAGGAAAAGTCACGAGATTTGGTGATTATTCGTCTAGCTGTTTAAAAGTTATAATTCGTTAAAGTCAGCGGGGGCACAATGTGCCCCCCCCCCCAGGCAAAATAGGGTTGAGAGAGAAATTGAAAAGTGTTAAGAGCAACATTGTCATGAGAAACTCTTACAATCTCCAGTCCTTTGACTACGATGCCAGTTGGCCAATTTCTTACCGTGAACTGAGTCACAGGCCTCATGCGTGTGGGACCAATATCAAGAAATTCACAATATTATTCCAGAGTCCGAAACTTTTCAGTAATCTACCTTTTAACATTAAAACAGAACATAAGAATCTCTAAAACGCATTTAAAAATAATTAGTCGAAATTCAAAAATCTTTTCTAAATTCATCTACCGTTTCTCATGCATTCACTTCCTTAAATCGCTTTTCTGAAGCCCAAAAAATCGTGTATACGCCGCGGGTAAGTTATTTTCAGAGGGATCCTCATTTAATAATCCCTTCATGGCTTCTAGGAAGATTCCTTGCCTCTACCCTGAACTTTATTAACCCTTTAAACCCTGATGTGAAAATTTATATTCTCCTTGCTGTTCTCTATACGTTTGTATGGAACCAGTAAGAAGAATTTGTCTAAATATCAAGACGTCTTATCCTTGGTGACTGTTTCCTTTTTTCTTATAACTTATATGTTTGAACTAGCAGTGATCATGTAAGGAGAAGTTTAATTTTCGTCAAGGGTTACAAATGTGATGTTGTGTTTATTATAAAGCAAAATGTGATGAAATAAATATACAAAAGTAGAAATACTGAAAATTAATAACAACACCACACGAATGTAGTGTTCAAAAGCTTTGGGCGGGTCGCAACCAAGAGTTTTGTTCAGAAATTCAAAATTTATGTGTTCACGGACTGGCTTGAATTTGCCTTGAGACTCTACAGAAAGAAAGCCTAGAATGAAATAATTACAGATGATTCTAAAAACAAGCGTCATATTTTGTTATTGTCACAGTAATGCGTACATGAAAACGCTGTCGAGCTTAAAAAAGTATTACTCTTACGTAAACAGTCGACGAGGTCTTGTATTCACAAGCTTCGCAGATACACCAACACCAAGAGAATTGATTGTCGTGTAAAACTACAAAACCACCAAGGACTCCTTCCTCACTAGCACTAAGAACAAAAAAGTCCTCCTGAACATTTCCAGCGTAGTTTACTAGTTCACCTGTCCAGGCTGCAATGTCAGCTACATTGGCAAAACAGAACGTAAAATGTTTGAACCAAGAACTAAACACGTCGATGACAAAGACAGCGCCATATTTTATCACTTACAGAACTAGCAAGCTTTATACTGCAGGAGGGATTTGACATTGTATGCTTGTTGTTTTCAGAGATCTTTTTCGTGTTACTTTTTCCATTGTTTAGTATTTTGGTTTTGTGATGTACCTGCAAAGCAAGCATTTTTCTTGTAGCGTTTTGAATCAAACGTCTGAAAATCAAACCTGAGAGCTTTCCTAAATCTTGTAACTGCTTTCAAAAACTTTCTCCATACTAGCGTAGAGATGTTTTTCTACCTACGAAAAATTGTGGTTACTTTTCATAATTGTCATATTTATCTCTTCCCTAAATATTCCATCCCTCGCAAACAACTCGAAGCGCCGGTAATTTGCAAAAGAAACGCTGCAAAACGTATTGCGCCAAATGCGGAAACTATAACCAAATATGTTCTGTCGCATCGAGCACCACACAGGGTTATTACCCCTTTGGTAAGGTGGGATGAGGTTTGTCGTAGCCTGTTCCAGGCGTTCAGACTGTGGCGCGAGAACGAAAAATATTTTCTTTCGTGCGCCCTTATCTGAACGCCTGGAACTATGGCTGACCATGACATTTTTCAGCAGGACTTGTACCAGCTAACAACGCTGTCATCCAAGTGGCAAATGACCCTTGCTCTCACCAAGTGTTACACCATTTCCATAACTCTCAAGTACCAACGATAATCGTTTACGTAATACCCCCTTGGAGAGGTTCTTGTATCACTAATACCTATTGTGGTTTATATTACAAAGTCGCTGATTTGGGCTAAGCAAGCGGGGAAGGTGAACAAGAGAGCGAACAAAATTCCCGGCGTTTTGCAAAGGAATTTGGCGTCCAGCAGCTCTACTGTCAAGGAGCGGGCCTACTTGAGCCTTGTTCACCCAGTGACGAAATACGCTACCATAGCCTTGTCGCCCTTCACACAGGAAAACATCAATTGTGTTGATTCTCTCCAATGTCACGCCGCGCGCTTTCTGTGTAATCAATGGGCGAAGTAGCAGTGTTAGTGCATTCAGTATCGAGGTGTGTGCTATTTAGTAAACAGACCCCCGTCGGCGGCTGATATATCGGAGGATAATGCCCGAAGCTGAAGGATTCTGCGAGCGCGGATTTTAAGAATTTTATAACTTTATGTTCTCAGAATGAGAAAAGATGGAATGTTTGCTTTCAATCCTTCCATTGCCCTTTCGAAAGTTGTAAAGTCAGGTAAAGAATGTTTAAAGCCTACCGGATAAATCCCTTCAAAGCAACATCTTTTTGCTTCACGGGATTTGTCTGATACATGGCGATTCGTTCACAGAAAGTTAACAGGCTATTGAATCTCGTGAGATCACTGTAATTAGCCTTTTGCGAAAAGAAAATTGCAGTCCAGTTAGCGACTTTTTACAACGACTGGCACAGGATAAGCGTGTTAAGTGATGGCTACTTTAAAAAAAGAACAAAAACCAACAAAACAAAACAAAAATTGTCAGGAGTGGGATTCGAACCCACGCCTCCATTTGGAGACCAGAACGCCCATCCCCACTGAACAATGGGAAGGTATCTCAACCTTGAGTCTGGCGCCTTAGACCGCTCGGCCATCCTGACATCTGCTTGGTATGCGAGGCATTTTAAAAAATGTCAACGGGTCCTATATGTGCATAAGAAATATGTGAACAGGTAATGCATGGCACACAACATAACAAAAATATCACCGCAAAATCGTTGTGTCGGCTTACCTTCATTCTTTTGCCTTAAATCCTCTTTGCCATGGGCTCCTGGTCGTGTATGGTCGCATTTTTTACATCGTTAGTTGGACTTATTTAGTCCATTTTCACTTTGATCATCATCATCATCATCATCATCATCATCATCATCATCATCATCATCATCATCATCATCATCATCATCGTTTTCTCTTAGCGACAGACATCATCATCGTATTCTCTTAGCGACAGAAGCCCACACATCCAGATTAACAAAGACTAGTAATTTGAAAACGCTTAGCCCGCGTCTTTCGATAATTTATTGAAATGGCTGTCACTTCATGGCTTACCGCGCACGCTTCGTTGCAAGGTGGGTTTTACTCCGTATTATCTTTCCCAGTACTCCCAAAGAATCTGTTGCCAGCCCCTTCAGGGGTGAGAGGAATAGAATCTCAAGCTAAGTGACGTTAATGTCCTCTTCACTGGAGACAGTTTTAAGCGCTCTTCAGGGAAGAAAAACAAACAAATAACGAACCAAAAAACAAACAAACAAACAAACAAACAAACAAACAAGGAAGTAGCCCGCAGTGCAGGCGTATTTTGGGCGACTAAGCGCAGAACATTCTTTCGGGTTTTAAGCCGCCATCTTGGATTAGGACTGACAGAGGAGAGTTGACGCAAATATGAAAGCGACCAAGGGAGTAGAAATGATATTAAAAGATGAATCCGATGGGGCTCGCTCCTCCTTTTCGCCCTCTTTCATTTTTCTTGACGCTATATCTGTAGCTAATCTAAGACGGCCCACACGAGACTTAATCAGCGCTTGCCCACCAAAAATCGTGTGCATTGCTAGCTAACGGAGAATGACAAATTGATGAATTACCTGTCTGATTGAGCATCAATCTGTTTCGCTACTTACACATATCCCACGCTAAGGGTTTATTATTTGAAAACAAAGAAATATTTCGATAATTTTCAGCCCACACAGTACAGGATAGAAGACGTCAAAGGTCAGTTAAAAGAAGTAATACTACACAATCATTTGTAGACGGTTTTATTTTAAGATTTTAAAATAGGTTCCTTATCTCTAATAATGATAAGTGACCGTGCGTGTAGAAGCCTACCAAGCGCTTAGAATAAAAATTCAACCTCAAGATTTTAAAAAATTTCAGCTCCACTTCGCATTACACAACATGAGAAAAAACCATTAGGTTTATTTTGGCGGTTTCGGCCGAGAGCACCGGGAACTATAACAATACGTTATACTACAACCTCTCATTACATCCAAATGTACGGCACATAACACAAAACCAGAGCTGAGCGACAGTTTGCAAAGGCATTACTGTCAGAACGGAGGGCCGAAAAAACCCCGATGGGGAAAAAACTCGGCAGGAAATCTGGGTAGGAACCATGGCTCAAACTCTAAATAGCCCTTCCTACAAGGCTACACGTTGCAAACATACCCACCCGCGTTAACTAAAATAAAAGTCGCATGTATGACAACGAAGAACAACTTACTTTTAAAAAATGAAAAATAACGTAAGCTGAACGAGGTGTCGGCCTAGAATGATTTCCCACGTGACTTACATCATTTATATAGCCCTCCTTTCAGTCTACCCATGCTGCACTTCAACTAAACCAGCCCCAGTCCCCCAGCTCTTGTGCCGCAGAAATATTTCATTTCTGGCTAATTCGTATCCACTCAAACGCCAGAAATTCCATATTTCACAGGATTTACTTTTTGAAATATTGAAAAAAGTTGAAGACAACAGGATCTGTTGAAGAGAACAGGACGGTTGTCGAAAGCTAACAGATTTTTCAAACTTTTAACCTGAGAATGTGGTATTCTTTTAATGAAAATTTGAAGTCGAGTTGAATGATCCGACTGGTGGATTTCACTTTGCCAAACTTTTATCGAATACAATAGAGTGACCCAGAACTTACTCAAGCCACCTTGTACAGCATAACAAAGAAGTAACACAAGAAAGTACTGTGCTTTCATTGGAATTGTCCACAGTCTCAAAATTTGAAACAACAACATTGAACATTTCATAACAGAGAGCATTAGTAGAACCAATAAGAAAATCTTAAATCATATAGGTAGAGAGACAAAAAGCAGGTCACCTTGCCAAACAGCAAACAACTCCTCAATAGATTTCATTTGCATGAATGTCACACTCAAAGATTCCATTCACAGTCTCAGAGACGTTATTAGAATCACCTTCGTTATACAACACAAAAACATGATTAAAAACAGCACCACAGGGAAACTACCGCTTGGTAGCTTTCATTCAAACCAGGAGCAATAAATGGATTATTTCAGTGGATTGTTTTCGAGACTCGGATTTATTTAGCTTTATTTGTGACCAAAAATAAAACAACAAAGTAGAGTTTCCTTCTTTGGGGAAATGATGTCTCAATCTTTCGTAAAAATTCCTTTTGGAGGGAAAAATATGTGGTTAAGTTTGTAAGAAAGGGTCTGATAGCATTTTCGGAAAGCTAACTGCGACTGAAAAATTCAGGGTGTAAGATTCTTTTCTGGCGATGTTAGTTCTCAGTTAAAAAATCCGAACAGATCAAACTGAGAACATTAGTTTACACAACTACCTCTTTAAAAGGGACTGGAACAATCACATATCTGAGAAAAAAGAAAATGACATTTAAAGTGTTTTGCTTAAACGTTTTCGTTAAGTGCCCCTCTTTAAATGGTCACACTTCATTAACAGACACAAAAGTTGCCAGCTTGCATTAGACTAAAGCTCAACAGCATCCACTTAAACGAAACGCCAAATAAAGTAAGTTCTTAGTGAGAACGCGCTATGGATGGTCAATTCTGCAGGTCAAATCAAAATCTCGATTCAATTTTAGAGGAGCTATCTTTAAGCTTTGGCAGTGACTGCGTCGTCAACCGTTTCAGTTCAGTTTTGTTTTGGTAAACCTAAACAAGCTGAACGGAAAGCTATAGTTAAAATTTACAAAGACTGTAGACCCTGATAATAAAAAAAGCGATGGCAAGCAAAAGAATTCCTTGCAATTTAAAATTTCTAGGAAGAAATAGTCTTTTTGGAAAAAAACATTAACGCTGCAAAACAACATTTGCTCTGACAGAAACAAAACAATAGTACTTACTTACAGTTTGTTGATTCTACAGCAGAACTCTCGTCCCTGAAAGGAGATATCCATGCAATAATTTTTTCAACAGTCTTTCCTCTCTCGGTGAAAACAAATTTTACCCGATTGTCAGGCCCGACATTTTTTATTTTGGAATCTCTGTTCAGCGTCCTTCTTCAACTCGAAAACAGAGGGCCGAATGCAAGAAGGAAGTAGGTTATGTCAACCGTTTTTCCAGTATCCCCGTTGTTATTGGAGAGTTCCTTTATACGCTTGTTGTACATCAAACACTGTCACCTTTTCTAGGCCGACAAACAGTCTCTGCTAACTCTCGTTCCTTCGTTAATCCAGCTACCGCCGTCGAACTCAAAACGTACGGTTTAGTATTAGGCTTGTGGTAGGTGAAACTCAGGTGGAGACGAGATTGCCATGAAATAATGTAGCAGCTGTCTTCGTAAGAAAAACGTATTCTTTTGGTTTTGTGATTTACCTAACAGTTTACTTTATTTTTTTTAGGGAATCACCACTCCCTTCAAACCAATTCAACTTACTTGGAAAGACGCGCTATCCAGCCTCCCCCCCAAAAAACCGAGGATAGAATTCGACTGTTCTGCAGCAACATACAAAACGGTTACCATAGAGGATTTTGTGCACACGCATCACTGTTTTCCACTAAGGGAGTCATGGAAAGGCTTTTTGGCTCTTGAAGAGGTTATGAAAGTAATTAGCCAAATATCTTCTATAATTAAATCTGAAGTTGCGAAAGGAAAAATCATTGAGCCTGAAGTGCCTATCGTGTTCAGAGCTTTCAATGTCCCCTTGGATAAAATTAAAGCCATTATTATTGGTCAAGATCCCACCCCCGTACCAGGTATGGCTACAGGCCTAGCGTTCAGCTTAGGTATAGGTGCAGACCCGATCATTTGCCCCAGTGTCTTCAACATACTCGTAGAGTTAAAGTGTGAAGGATTCGATGTGGGACTGACAAATGGTGACTTAACTCCATGGGAGTTAAATGCTATTAAATGCAGCGTTGACGATTGAACGAGGCTATTAAATGCAGCGTTGACGATTGAACGAGGAAAGAGAAGGTCCCATCAAGATTTGTGGGGACGATTCATCATTTATCAGCAAGAATGCCCCGCCATCTGCATGGATTCTTTGGGGAAACGAGGCACAGCCATTTGTTCAATTAATTGACAATAAAAAGCATTACATCAAAATCGGAGGGCATCTCTCCCAAAAGGCTTCTTTGGTGGAAACTACTCCACCTGTGCTAATGACTTCTTGGCTAGAAAAAGAGGTGTTGGCGAAGTGATTGATTGGAGAATCCCTAGCGTGAAGAGAAAAATTGAAAAGTGTTAAGAGCAACATTGTAACGAGAAACTGTTACAATCTGTAGTCCTTTGACAACGATGCCAGTTGCCCAATTTCTTACCGTAAACTGAGTCACAGGCCTCATGCCTGTAGGACCAATATCAAGAAATTCACAATATTATTCCAGAGTCCGAAACTTTTCAATAATCTACCTTTTAACATCAAAACAGAACATAAGAATATCTAAAACAGCATTTAAAAAAATATTTAGTCGAAATTCAAAAAATCGTTCCTAAATTCATCTACCGTTTCTTATGCATACATTTCTTTAAGAGGGATGTTCATTTAATAAGCCCTTCATGGCTTCTAGGAACATTCCTTGCCTCTATCCTTAACATAATTAACCCTTTAAGACCTGGTATGAAAATTCATATTCTCCTAACTGTTCTCTCTACATTTGTATGTAATTAGTAAGGACAATTTGTCTAAATATCAAGACATCTTGTCCTTGGCGACTGTTTCCTTATTACTTATTACTTATATGTCTTATTACTTATATGTTTGAACTAGTAGTGATCATTTAAGGAGAAATTTCATTTTTGTCACTGTTGGGGCTTAATTAAAGGTTAATAAATGTGATGTTGTGTTTATTACAAGGCACAATTTAATATAGACTTGCCCACAAGTCGACCACGCGAGAGAGCGCTGAAGGCGCGAGGAACGCTCGCGAAGCGAGCGAGAGCGAGCGCTTAACCACTTAAACGGCAAAAACCGGAAACGGACTTTGAGAAAGTCTAAAGTCAATAAAATAAATGTACAAAAGTACAAATACTGAAAATTAATAACAGCACCACACGAATGTAGTGTTAAAAAGCTTTCAATTGAGCGGGTTGCAACCAAGAGATTTGGTCAAGGACTGGTTTGAATTTGCCTCGAGACTCTAAAGATAGAAAGCCTAGAATGAAATAATTACAGATAATTCTAAAAATAAGCGTTATATTTTGTTATTGTCACAGTAATGCGTACAAGAAAACGGTGTCGAGCGTAAAAAAGTATACTAAGCTTGTGCGTACTTAAATTGAATTAAACTTATTATTATCTATTTACCTTGGAACGTATTGCAGATGACGATCAATTAAAGAGCCTGAAAATTTCAAAGCGATTCAATGTTTTTACGTTCTTAGTTAATTTTAACTTGATCTTGATTTGGATAAAAAAAGGCGAGTTTTCGAATTCTATGACCTGTTTTCTAATTCCAGTTACTCTTACTCTCAGTTGACGAGGTCTTGTATTCGCAAGCTTCGCAGATACACCAACACCAAGAAAGTTGATTGTCGTGTAAAACTACAAAATCACCAAGGACTCCTTCTTCACTAGCACTTAGAACAAAAAAGCCCTCCTGAAACTTTCCAACGTGGTTTACTAGTTCACCTGTCCAGGTTGCAATGTCAGCTACATTGGCAAAACAGAACGTAAAATATTTGTACGAAGAGCTAAACACGGCGGTGACAAAGACAGCGCCACATTTTATCACTTACAGAACTAGCCGGCAAGCTTTATACTGCAGGAGGGATTTGACATTGTATGCTCTTTGTTTTCAGATATCTTTTTCGTGTTACTTTGTCTACTGTTTAGTGTTTTGGTTTTGTAGTGCACTTGCAAAGAAAGCATTTTTCTGCTAGAGGTTTGAATCAAAATGTTTTCTTTGTCTGTTGCATACGTTCGAAAATCAAACCTGAGAGCTTTCCTAAATCTTGTAACCGCCTTTAGAAACTTTCTCCATATACTAGCGTCGAGATACATTTCTACCTACGAAAAATTGGAGTCACAAAATAATTGTTAAATTTATCTCTTCCCTAAATATTCCATCCCTCGCAAACAACTCAAAGCGCCGGTAATTTGCAAAAGAAACGCTGCAAAAAGTATTGTGCCAAATTTGGAAACTATTGCCAAATATGTTTTGTCCCCACAGTTGGGATGTACAGAAGCCGGGCATGCGAACCTGGAAAGAACAGAACGCATCGAGCACCGCACAGGGTTATTACCCCTTTCGTAGGGTGGGATGAGGTGCGTCCTAGCCTGTTCCAGGCGTTCAGACAGTGGCACGAAAACGAAAAATATTTTCTTTCGTGCGCCTTTATCTGAACGCCTGGAACAGGCTAGGTGCGTCCGGGAAACAGGACTATGGCTGACCATGACATCGTTCAGCAGGAGTTGTACCAGCTAACAACGCTATGTGATCCAATTGGCAAATGATCCTTGCTCTTACGAAGTGTTATACCATTTCTATAACCCTCAAGTACCAACGATTGTCGTTTACGTAATACCGCCCTTGAAGAGATTCTTGTATCACAAATACCTATTGTGGTTTATATTACAAAGTCGCTAATTTGGGCTGAGCAAACAGTGAAGGGGAACAAGAGAGCGAACAAAATTCGCGGCGTTTTGAAAAGGAATTTGGCGTCTAGCAGCTATACTGTCAGGAGCGGACCTACCTGAGCCTAGTTCGCACGAGGGTGACGGAATACGCTGCCGTAGCCTTTTCGCCTTACACAGGAAGACTTCAATTGTGTGGAATCTGTCCAACGCCCCGCTGGGCCCTTTGTGTGTAATTTATAGCCAAAGTCGCAGCGTTAATGAGTTTTAGCAAGAGAGGCTAAAGGGGTAAGAGAGTTAATCCCCCATATAGGCCCTATTCCTATCGTTTAAAGTCTACCGGATAACTCCCTTCAAAGCAACATTTTTTTGGTTCATGGGGTAGAATTTGTCTGATACATGGCTCGACATGGCGATTTGTCCACAGAAAGTAAACAGGTTATTGAACCTCGTGAGATCACTGTAATTATCCTTTTGCAAAAAGAAACGTGCAGCGGGGTTGGTGACTTTTCACAATGACTGGCAAAGGCTAAACTTGTTAAGTGATGGCAATTAAAAAAAAATTGTCAGGAGTGGGATTCGAACCCACGCCTCCATTTGGAGACCAGAACGCCCTTCCCCATTGAACTATGGGAAGGTATCCCAACCTTAAGTCTGGCGCCTTAGACCGCTCGGCCATGCTGACAGCTGCTTGGTATGCGAGGCATTTAAAAAATGTCAACGAATCTTATATGTACATAAGAAATATGTGAACAGGTAATGCATGGCACCTGACATGGCAAAAATATCATTGCAAAATCGTTGTGTCGGCTCACCCTCAATTTTTTGCCTTGAATCCTCTTTGCGCCCATTCTTTTTTCTTTCATTTGTAAGTCATGGGCTCCCGGTCATGTCAGGAGGCCCTGATGATTTTTATGAAACTCTTGCATTTTTTGCACCATTATTTGCACTTATTTAGTCCGTTTCACTTTCTTTACTTCATCATCATCATCATCATCATCATCATCATCATCATCATCATCATCATCATCATCATCATCCTCATCATCATCATCATCATCATCATCATCATCATCATCATCATCATCATCATCACTGTTTTGTCTTAGCGACAGAAGCCCACACATCCAGATTAACAGAGGCCAGTAATTTGAAAACGCTTATTTACCGTGCACGCTCCCTTGCAAAGCGGTGTTAATCCGTGTTATCTGTCCCAGTCCTCCCAAAGAATTTGTTGCCAGTCCCCTCATGGTTGAGAGGAATAGAATCTCATTCTAAGTGGCGTTAATATCGTCTTCACTAGAAATATTTTTTGCGCTAATATAAATCTTTGCACCTATTTTAAAAACATTTCGCCATTATTTGCAGTTTTTGACTTTTTTATGGGCTTCAAAACTTACGACAAACTAAGCACCATTTGTCGCACGACCGAGTTAGAAGGGGCGTGGGTCTATTCTTGATGTGACGTCACAAGCTGCTTTGCATGCATGTTTACAAAGACTTAAAGACTCTCTGTCGACTACAATGCAACGCGCGCCTAAACGGAGGTTTCGTGGACCACGAAACCCCAAAGTTTTGCGTCGGCATTTGGAGGCTGTGGAAATCTGCCTTCATCCAAGTCATCCTTCCGTAGAATGGATAGACATTTTCTTATGGAGCTATGAAATTTATCAGGGAACTATTGGAGCAGTGTTGATTTAAAAAATGTTTATTCTTCGGGTCACAAAAGCGACATTAGGACACTCGATGTTTCGCACAGCTCTCAACCGACAAGCGAGACCACGCGGAAAGTTTTTATTTATACCTCATATCAGAATAATGTGACTATGGACGATCCAGTGAGTTCATAGGGAAAAATAACAGAATTCTTATGGTTATGTGGAACTGAATGTGAGTGAATATCAAACTGACTACAGTAATAAATGTTTCTGTAGATCGGACGTGACTGAGTATTCAACACACCCCGCGGGTGACAAATCGCGGTTTTGCAACCGTTAGTGATAAAATAAAGTAATGTCAATTGCTTTTACTCTACACGCCTTTCGAAATTTTAAAGAGGGTACATTAAGGTATAAGTGCTGTTGAACATAAATGAATGAGAGAACTCATGACCCGATACACTAAAAACCAAATGCGCTATGTCAGTTTGAAAATATTTCTCTGACTGCGTGACGTGTAATGACAGTCAACGATGAATCGTATTTTATTACAGTCATCAGCAAGACTTATAAACCATAAAATTTAGCTCTTTCTATTGACAAAACGTATACACCTAACGAAGTGAACACCTTCATTTCCTTTCTTGGCTGCTAAAGGGCTCAAATCTAGCCATTTTATCACAATGTTCTCTCTCCAAAGGAATCAAAACATAAACAAACGCGCGCATTGCATTGTAGTCGACAGAGAGTCTTTAAGGAGATGCAAATCAGTTTGTGATGTCAAATCCAGGATAGACCCATGCTCTCACTAGCTCGGTCATGTACCAGATGATGGCTAGATTTCGTAACTTTTACAGCCTATAAAAAGTCAAGACTGAGGGGGATTTCATAAAAAAAGGCGCAATGCTTTTCGAACAGGTGCAAAGGGATATTTTAGCGAAAAAAATATTTTGGGGTTAGGTGCACTTTAAGCGCTCTTCAGGCGAGAAAAACTAACAAACTAACGAACCAAACAACAAACAAACAGATAAAAAAAGACAAGCAAGCAAGCAAACAAACAAACTAACAGGGAAGTAGACGGATTTATTTGGCTTTATTTGCATTCATTTCTTCATTCCGCAGTTCAAATATATGAATTTCATATATTCATAATTTCATCTTCATCTTCCCCGGGTATATTACGAGCCAATTTAATAACCAGCTCCCAGTTGGCTTGTTAGCTCAATTGGTTAGAGCGCTGCACCGGTATCGCAGAGGTCAGGGTTCGAATCCCGGCAAGCCTTATTTTTTGGCTTTCTTTTCGCAACTGCACAAGTTGCGTTAATAACTGCGAGGATCTTCTTTACATTTATTTCGTCATTCCGCAGTTCAAATATATGAATTTCACATATTCATAATTTCAAAAAAAATAGATCTTCCTTCTTTGGGGAAATGTTGTCCAAACTTTCGTAAAATTTCATTGGAGGGAAAAATATGTCGTAGGTGTAAGAAAGGGTCTGATGGTATTTTCGAAAAGGTAAGTGCGAATAAGAAATTCAAGGCATAAGATTCTTTTCCCTAACATTTTGTGCGACGTTAGTTTTCAGCTAAACAATCGAAACGGATCAAGTCAGAATTAAGCTTTGTGGAATTCTTTGGAAACCAATGTCCGATGTCCAAATAAAATTTTAGTGAAATTTCCATCCCCCAGCTTCTCTGTTTCATTATCCTCTCTTGAAGTAATCGATCAATCGTCTCGAGAGTCATAAAGACAACTGTCATTACCATTTACCGTCACAAGTCGAGACGCACAAATGCACGGACAGCCCTACCGGATCGTTTAACACACGCTCTGTTGACAAGCTCTAAATGCCCTTCATAATCTGATTCCTCATCATCCGAATGCTCATCATCCGAATGCTCCGAATACTCATCAATTTGTACCTCTCTGTGATCCTTAAACACCTCAGTAACATCCCCTTCGTCCACAAATTGTATGCTTACAACGCGTTGCGGTACTGCATTTGCTGATTAAACATTGTTTTCTTCAGGAAATCGAAGTCTCTCTTTAGACTCGTTGCTGGTGGGTTGAACAGTGTAGACAGCTGGTGGCAAGACCCCAGCTTTATCTTTGGTGGTCTTGCTCCTAGCCGTCCGTTGGTGTACTGGTCTATAACTCTGTAGCCAAAGATGGCATCGTAGCTATAGCAGAAAAGGGGTGGGCAGATTGAGGGAGAGGATAGTACGACCTGTCATGCGTGTATTACTTTGCTGCCCATCTGGATGTGCGCTTTAGAGATTCCTTGACGAATGTTCCAAAATCCTGCACATACTGAAGAACCGTGAATGTCTCATGCTTAAAGTGCGACACAGCTTGCAAGTTTTCCACTTGTGTCGTGAGCAACTCAGCAGCGTATCATCTGCAAATTGGAGGTTAACGTCCATCACGTTCTTGTATAGCCTGGCATCCCTTTTTTAAACAAAGACACAGATACTTGCGTCTTCTGTGATACAGTTCCCTGCGGACCATTGGTTGCAAACGTTTCACTCAACTGTTAGCATTCCTTAACCTTACTCACAGTATCTTTTACATAGTTGTCAATCTTTGTCACGTTCTCTTCTGCTTGTTTAAAGGAAACTCCTTCAGGTTTCATGCCCTTAGAATGAATTCCAAAGGTATCGTAAAGGGAACCAAGAATTTCCAGAAAAGATGTCGTTTCTGAGAGGCTCGTCACTATCTTCACTTTCCAGTGGAAAAATCTTTAACAAACAAAGTCTTGTCTACGGAGCATATCCCCTCAAATTGTTTGAATGAACATGAATCTTGTGTCCCATCGAAAGATCTGTTGTGGCCACTTCCCACCAAAACTCTAACCGAGTTATAATCAGGATTGTATTGCTTGACCCTTCTCGCTTTTGTATCCGTGTAAACTATCTTCTCGCTCGAGGTGAATACTTGGTTTACCTTAGAGCCAGGAAGCATGTGGAGAAATTTTGGACATTGGGAGGTGGGGTCTATTTTGGGCCATTTCGTGACGTGCCAATCAAGCGTGAACAAATTTAGCCTACCATTGGCTGGAATTCGATGCGCGACATCACAGTAAGATGGAAAGAAAGAACTGACTTTCAAAGAACTGACTGAAAGAACTGACATCACGAAAGAACTGACTTTCGCGCAGAGACTCTTCTGAAGGCTCTTTGATCGTGTTTTCTCAGCGGCCATATCTCACAAAATAAACAAATGAAGGTCAGATAGTTGAGAGCGATTCATAACAAGCCGGAAAATGATAACTTATGCGGTTCGAATCCGTGCCATAGCAAATAATTTAATTTTTATTTTGTATTTGGCGCTTTGAAATTTCCAGTTCACCTCGGTTGTAGAGGCTGCAAGCCACAAACAAGCCTGGGAACTACAAGAAGCGGTTACAAAGGCTGTTTCAAAATAAATATGGAGCCCAGAGGACGAGAAAGTGAGGTTCGAGATGACATTTCTTCGCCGAATTTTCGCTTTGTACCAAGCTTTATGGCCGTGGACGCTAAAAGAAATTAGCCAAAAATATATCCCAAAACCGTGGCGGATATTTATTCCAACGGGTTTTAGCTAATTGTCGCTGACAGAGCATCCTTTCGGAAGCAGAGCGCAGATGCAACTTTTTGGATAAGTCTCCAAATGGTGATGGGAATTGGATTAGAAGTGACCTAATCTTGGTGCCAATACAGAGAATAAGTCAGCCATTTGTCGCTAGAAGCACATCTTCGATAGGGCTCAAAACCGTGGCAGTTACGTCCTCTGGGGTCGTAATATTTACAGCACGATTGAGGTATCTGAACGTTCGAATCGATTACGATGCAACTTTGTGGAATCTTTGAAATAAAAAGAGGTAAGAACCAACAGACGTTTTTCTCTCATACAAAGTCTGTAAATAAGAGGCCATTTTTGTTGCGTTACACGGTCTCAATCACTTATCTATTGCGCCTGCGTGTCCAAAATTCTTCGCCATGAGTCGAGTTGCATACAACTTGTGTCACCGTCTTTGCGTTCGCATTTGTATAGACCACCTTGGCTCGAGGCTCCTAAGGAGAATGTGCATTGGTCAAGTAGGGTAGTAGACAAAAGGGTTACGATGCTGAATAGATAGACAGTGATTTTTTGTAGCATGAGCCCCCGCTCCTCCCCGAAAAAGTGAATCCCGGGGCCATAAAGTAATTTGATGACAGGAAATTCTATAATTAACTGAATTTATAATTTATTGTGGTTACCTCTGGTGAAATAGAGCCCACCAAAGAATCTGGACATTTCCTAAGCTCAAAACAAATACAAATGTTGTTCTTTCTGAATACAAACATCCCTACAATATCGGACCATGTCGGCTAGGTGCTCTCAGACACAACCCTGAAGCTCCTTTAGATATTACTTGGCCCTCAAAACCGATAAATTCCCTTGGTATTGACTTTACCTACAACGAGGAAGTCTCTTACAAGAAAAACTTTGAACAAAAATTGACTTCAATGAAAAGCATACTTAACATATGGCTTCCAAGAAACCTCACTTTGTATGGCCGAATAACTATCCTCAAAACCCTCGGGCTATCGAAACTCATCTATAACACATCAATGCTGTCTTTTCCGCCAAACTTTCCAGTCTTGGTAAAACAAATCATTTCCGATTTTGTTTGGAACAGTAAACCTGCTAAAATAAAGCACACGACAATGATAGGACCAAAAACAAAAGGTGGCTTAGATCTACCGGACTTTGATATTATTACCAAAGCTTTGAAAGTCTCCTGGATACGAAGATTACATGAAAGCAATCTTAATGCATGCTGGAGTCACATACCGTTATCATATATAAAGCATTTAGGAGGACCTTTCCTATTCGAATGCAACTATAACCTAAAATCGCTTAAAATAGATATTCCAATTGACTTTTACAAAGACGTATTTTACATCTGGCAGACTATTAACCAACACACTCCAGAAACAAAAGAACAAATATTTAATGAAATCATATGGAACAACTCTTTTATCAAAATTGAAGGCTTCTCCGTGTATTATAGAAAATGGCATGAATCGGGAGTCGTCCGAATCAAAGATATCTTCTGTGGAAACAACTTCTTAACATTTAATGATTTCTATACTAAATTCCAAATCAAAACAACATTTCTTAAGTACTGTGGTTTATGTAATGCCATACCCGCCAGTTGGATCCGTTTACTAAAAAGCTCTGCTGACGAAGCGCAGCGCAAATCGGATCATAACCAGAAGATAGATATCGGTAAATTGTCATGCAAAGTGGCTACCAAAATTCTTATAGACAAAAAGTTTGAAACTCCGACTGCAGAAAGAAGAATGAGGCAATTGAACCTGGACGATAGCACAATACGCGCTATCTACGATATTCCTTTTAAAGTAACAAAAGACATTCGACTTTCTATCTTCCAATTCAAAATTATCCATCATATTTTACCAACCAATTCCACCCTTTACAGGGATAAAATCAAGGATCATGATAAATGTCACCTATGCACGCAAACGCAAACTCTGAGACATCTTTTTGTCTCTTGTCCGAATGTTCAGGCTTTCTGGAATACGTTTGCTACGTGGTGGAACGTCAAAAATGATGATTCCATTGAGTTACACGAGAAAAACATTATCTATGGTTTTACAATTAACTCTCCTTTACGACTTGGCTTAAACCTCTGTGTACTTATTGCTAAATACTATATCTACACTGCCTCGAAAGATGAACAACACTACTACTTCGAAACCTTCCTAGCCCTCCTAAAAGATAAAATATCTATCGAAAAAAGTAGTTCAAAGTCTCAAATTCAACTCTAAATCTCCTTTCGGTGAAATTTCGTAAGGCACTTTATTTTATTTATTTATTTTATTATTGTTTTTTCTGCTTCTTTTTTTCCCGTAATTAGTCTTTGTAGTCGTCATGAAGTTGTCTATTTACCTCAGTTTTTCTGTTTTGTATACTTATCGTCTTAAATGTAAAGCTTTTGTATCTGTAAATAACGTAATGTTTGAAAAGACAGGTACTTTATAATTAAAAAAAAAAAAAATTAAAAAAAAAAAAATATCGGACCATGTCGGTTGTCGCTTAGTATTTACCTGTCGCTAATCGGTAATTTTTTCTTGTTTTGTCGGTAGTCAGTTATGTTTTTCGCCCTTTGTCGCTAGTCGGTTAACCCCATCCACACCCTCAGTAAACGGTTTGAAAATGTCCTTTATTATCGAGGTAGACCTATTTTAACATATCCTAGAAAAATCGAAAGTAAGTGGTAATTAAGGCCATTCCTCTTTCACAGGTTGGAATAGACCGATTAAAATTACCTGCCCCCCCCCCCCATCTGATTTTTTATCGCTTCCAGTCGTTGCTAATGGAAAGTGGCGGAAAATTCGACAAGCGGGCTCTGGGAACGGTATTGATAAATGATTGGTTGACTGTTATATCTAGTTATTATATCTGTTTAACCCATACTTTACCGACTTACAAGCAAAAATGTTGGTAAGGACTGCCCTATTCCCTCAATGGAAAACAGGACCCTTAAGTTTGCAGACTAACACTTAATGAGCAGATAACTGCGTGGCTACTGCGTGCGCAGATTTTAAGAACTATATAACTGTATGTTCTCAGACAATGCGAAAAGATGGAATGTGTGGAAACGCGCTAACTTTTTCATGCTTTCATACCTTCCATTGCCCTTTCCAAAGTTGTCAAGTCAGTTAACGAATCTTTATAAGTCTACCGGATAAATACCTTCAAAGCAACATTTTTTGGTTCATGGGGTAGAATTTGTCTGATACATGGCGATTTGTCC
Organism: Siderastrea radians; assembly: GCA_964017195.1. Taxonomy (NCBI): domain Eukaryota; kingdom Metazoa; phylum Cnidaria; class Anthozoa; order Scleractinia; family Rhizangiidae; genus Siderastrea; species Siderastrea radians. The sequence goes on along the minus strand of OZ024890.1, from coordinate 60,289,089 downwards.
ACAGAAAGTAAACAGGTTATTTAACCTCGTGAGATCACTGTAATTATCCTTTTGCGAAAAGAAACGTGCAGCGAGGTTGGTGACTTTTCACAATGACTGGCTCAGGCTAAACTTGTTAAGTGATGGCAACTTAAAAAAAAATTGTCAGGAGTGGGATTCGAACCCACGCCTCCATTTGGAGACCAGAACGCCCAACCCCATTGAACTATGGGAAGGTATCTCACCCTTGAGTCTGGTGCCTTAGACCGCTCGGCCATCCTGACATCTGCTTGACATCTGAGGCATTTTAAAAAATGTCAACGAATCTTATATGTGCATAAGAAATATGTGAACAGGTATTGCATGGCACCTGACATGGCAAAAATATCATTGCAAAATCGTTGTGTCGGCTCACCTTCAATTTTTTGCCTTGAATCCTCTTTGCTCCATTTTTTTTTCTCTCATTTGTAAGTCATGGGCTCCTGGTCATGTCAGGAGTTCGTGATGATTTTTATGAAACTCTTGCATTTTTTGTACCGTTATTTGGACTTATTTAGTCCGCTTTCATTTTCATCATCATCATTATCATCATCATCATCATCATCATCATCATCATCATCATCATCATCATCACTCTTTTGCCTTAGCGACAGAAGCCCACACATCCAGATTAACAAAGGCCAGTAATTTGAAAACGCTTATTTACCGTGCACGCTCCCTTGCAAAGCGGTGTTAATCCGTGTTATCTGTCCCAGTCCTCCCAAAGAATTTGTTGCCAGTCCCTTCATGGTTGAGAGGAATAGAATCTCATTCTAAGTGGTGTTAATATCCTCTTCACTAGAAACAATTTTAATCGCTCTTCTGGCAAGAAAAACAAACAAACTAACGAGCCAAAAAACAAACAGATAAAAAAAGACAAGCAAGAAAGCAAACAAACAAACAAACAAACAGGGAAGTAGCCCTCAATGCTGGCGTACGTCAATCGGCGTCTAAGCGCAAAACATTCCTTCGGGTTTCAAGCCGCCATCTTGGATTAGGACTGACAGAGGAGAGTTGACGCAAATATGTAAGCGACCAAGGGAGTAGAAATAATATTGAAAGATGAATCATGGGGCTCACGCCTCCTTTTCGCCCACACAAGCATTAATCAGCGCTTGCCGCCAAAAATCGCGTGCATTGCTAGCTAACGGAGAATGACAAATTGGTGAAACACCTGTCTGACTGAGCATCAACCTGTTTCGCTACTTACACATACACCGCGCTAACTATCGCTTCGAACATATTTCTCCGTTAAGGCTTTATTATTTGAAAACAAAGATATTTTTCGATAATTTTACAGCCCGCACAGTATAGGATAGAAGGCGTCAAAGGTCAGGTAAAAGAAATACTACTACTCAATCCTTAGTAGGCGGTTTTATTCTATAATTTTAAAATAGGTTCCTTATATTTAATGATGATAAATGACCGTGCGCGTAAAAGCCTATCAAGCGCTTAGAAGAAAAATTCAACTCAAAGATTTTAAAACATTTCACAGGATTTACTATTTTGAAATACTGAAAAAAGTTGAAGACAACAGGATTTGTTGAAGACAACAGGACGGTTGTCGAAAGATTATAGATTTTTCAAACTTTTAACCAGAGAGAACGTTTTATTCTTTTAATGAAAATGTGAAGTTGATGTGAATGGCCAGACGGGTGGATTTCACTTTGCTACACTTTTATCGAATACACTAGACTGACCCAGGAGCTACTACAGCCGCCTTGTAAAACACAACAAAGAAGTATAACAGGAAAGTACTGTGCTCCCATTGGAATTATCCACGGTCTCAAAATTTGAAACAACAGCATTGTACAGTTCATGTCAGATAGCAACAGGAGGGAATAATGATCAACAGCCTTAGAACTACAAATAAAATCTTAAATCATAATAGATAGAGAGACACAAGGGACACCTTGCCAAATAGCAAACAACTTTACTTGCATGAATGCCACACTCAAAGATTCCATTCACAGTCTCAGAAACGTTATTAGAATCACCTTGTACAGTGCTCAAACATTATTAAAAACAGCACCACAGGGAAACTACTACTTGGTAGCTTTCATTCAAATCATGAGCAATGAATGGATTGTTACAGTGGATTGTTTTCGAGACTCGGATTTATTTAGCTTTATTTGCGACAAAAAAATAGAGCTTCCTTCTTTGGGGAAATGTTGTCTAAACTTTCGTAAAATTTCATTGGAGGGAAAAATATGTCGTAGGGTGTGTAAGAAAGGGTCTGATAGTATTTTCGAAAAGGTAAGTGCGAATAAGAAATTCAAGGCATAAGATTCTTTTCCCTAACATTTTCTGCGACGTTAGTTTTCAGCTAAACAATCCAAACGTATGAAACTGTGAACATTAGCTTACACAACTGTCTCTTTAAAAGGCCCTGGAGCAATCACATATCTGAGAAAATAGTAAATGACATTTAAAGTGTTTGCTTAAACGTTTTCGTTAACCCTTTCACCCCGAAGCGCGCATATACGCGCGCTCCTAAATGTGGTGTACATTTTGGCCCCCAAAAGGCACATCAGGGCTCTTTTTAGTTCCCAGTCCCCCTCAAATAAGACCATAAACAACGTGCTTCAAAATGGCGGCAATTTGAAACGGATTTGCGATATTTCTTCGCAGTTTTTTCGAGTTTTCCTCGCTGAGTTAACGATTTGTTTACAAGGGGATTTAAACATGGCGAACTTTTATACAGATATTGATGAATTTTGCCGTATTTGCTTCAAAACTTCTGAGGATATTTACCGATAACTTCAACGCTGGGAAAGGTGAGATCGAAGTTTAAAATGTTTCATCTATCCAAAGCCAAAGATGCTCAGAACCAGGATTTTGCCGACGTTTGTGGTGAAAACCAAAGACTGCCAGCTTCTGAAAATCGTGTGGCAATGGAAAATCGAAATTAAAGGCTACAATGGCATAGAATAGTTCGAGAAATCAACTGGAAAGAACTGAGTGAGGTCCACTATGATTATACTTTTCAAAAATGTATGAATAGCTATATCTACATTAAAGTAACGGCCTGCAATAACATTTTTGTGGTCATGGCCTATTCTCTGAAGGTTTTTCTCAGAAAATTCAGGGGTCAAAGGGTTAAGGGCCCCTGATTAAATGGTCACACTTCATTAACAGACACAAAAGTTGTAAGGGCGAGCTTGTATTAGACTTAAGCTCAATAGCATCCACTTAAACGGCAACACTGTTAGTTATTCACAGACTGAAAAACAAGAACGTCATTGCGCTTAAATGGCCTTCAAGTGTTAGTTCTAAAACCCTTTTTAAAGAATTCTCACCAATATTGTTTTTAAACGCTACTGAACTGGTTTAATTATGATATTTTTACTAGTTAATGTGCTAACATTTCATGCGTTTTGTTCAGTTAGCTAAACTTAAAATTACCATATCAACCGCAAAACAAAGGAAATTTCACTTAAGTCATTAGTCATTGCGGGTACAAGCAAAAACCCTTGATAGGAATTACAAACCATACTTAGTTGTAACATGTTTCACGTAAGCCAAACGGTAACGTCGAAGAGAACCTTTGATGGTTCAAAGGAAAAAAAAAGCCAAACGCCGTTAACATCCTTTTTTCAGGAGAAACAATGTAGCCTTCAGCTTTTTTTTTCAAAAAAGAAAAACAACCAAACAACAAACAAACAATAAACTCAAGTTAAAAAGCGACCAAGATGGAATGGGATACCTGTGTGGTTTAGTCATCAACCTGTTCCGCTACTTACACATATCCCACATAGAGGCTTTGCTATTTGAAAACAAAGCTATTCTTAAATAATTTTACAGGCGACGTAGGACAGGATCAAAAACATCAAAGGTTAGTTGAAATTAAAGAAGTGATAAGTACTGCCCAATGCTTCTTTACACGGTTTTCTTTTAAAGGTTCCTCAGAGTTAAAGATGATAACGAAACGTGCGTGTGCAAGCCTCCCAAAAGCCTAAAATCAAAATTCAACGAAAAGTTCAGTTTACATTATTTCACGGCACGTATTTGTTGAAGTACTGAAAAAAAAAAACAAAACAAAAAAACAGCGATATAAAATACCAGCAATACAAAATACAGCGCAACAAAAAAGTATCACGGGAAAGTACTGTGCTTTCACTGGAACGAGAAAATTTTTTCCTTTCGTTTGCTGAGGGACAAATTGTAGCTCGGAAAGTCAGGGCGTAAGATTTCGTAACCTACTATTTTCTGCGACTTATCAAAACTTTCCGTTAATGAATTCGAGCACGTCAAAGAATTGAAACTGTGTTAGCTCATACGAATGTCTCTTCAAAAAACCCCGCTGAAACAGCCTAGCGCCTGGCAGAACATAAAACGAAATTTTAAGTGTTTTGGTTAAATTTTCTCGTTGGGTAATCCTCATTAAAAGGTGGCACTCTAAAATTTATTTCTCAGACCGAAAAGTCAAAAGCCATAATGTACTTTAAAAAAACTGCTCAATTGGCTTCATTTGAATGGTAACACTGTTAGTTATCCACAGACTTAAAAGTAAGAGCAATATTAATACATTGCTCAAGATTTGGCAATAAAGTTAAATTGCGTCTAAGGGTGTAATTATGACAGCATTTTTTTTTCAGTTAACTCAACTTAGAATTACCGATATCAACTGAGAAAAATAAGAAAGTTCACTTAAAGCGTTGCGCTCTTAGACTTGAACCTGAGACCTCGTTTTCGTTGCGGTACAAGCTGAAACACTAGATAAGAATGACAGACTTAATTTAGTTGTAAAATGTTTCCATAAGCCACATGAGACCGTCGAAGAAAACCTATTGCGGTCTGGAGAAAATACAAATTTTATACCAAACTCTATTTCTATCCATTCTTAGGAGAAACACTCGTACCTTTAAGCTTTTTCTTTTTCTTTGAAGAAAGAAAGAAAAAGCAAACAAACAATAAACAAACTATAAACAAGCAGGGAACTAGCCTCCACTATACAGACGTAACTTGGGCAACTAAGCCCTGAATAACGTTCCTTGCACTTTTTGAGCACCATCTGGGATTAGGAGGAGAGTTGACGAGAATTGGGGTGAGTGATAGGGTAGGGAAGGAGTGGGGGGGGGGGGGGGGAGGAGAGATGACGCGAGTTAAGAGAGCCACCAAAATAGAATGGAATACCTGTGTGGTTTAGTCATCAACCTGTTCCGCTACTTACACATATCCCACATGTTAGCTATCAATTAGGTCACATTTCCACACTAGGCCTAAGTGTTTGAAAAAAAAGCTTTTTGTTTTCAGATAGGATACATGAAGACTTCCGCATTAAGCCTTTCAGTTATTTGATAACAAAGCTATTTGTTTTAGATAGGACACATAAGTGTTTCCATATAAAGGCTTTCTTATTTAAAAAAGGAAATAATTTCCCCGGTGGCAAAGGACAGGACAGAAAACAACAAAGGTTAGTTCATAAAAAGTAATACCACCCAGTCCTTTGTACACGGCTTTATTTTGTTAGTTTAAAATAGGTTTCTCCAAGTTAACAGTTATATCGGGCAAAGTGTGTGGGAGACGACCAAAGGCCCAAAACCCATAATTCAACAAAAAGTATTTAATGTGTACCACAAAGATTATTTTTTAAACACTTAAGGTATGAAGAGCTTCGAAAATGCTAGCTGCATGACCGACCCTTATTTTACACTCTAAACGACGTATTTGTCCCTCCAAAAACAATAGGAATTAATCAATCCACTTGCTACGAAAGTATGAGGGCTTGGTCTATCAAAGAAATCTCTAGTTTTTACTACAATTAGATTTGAATATCTCAGGCGATTTAGGCCTTACCGAACAGATATTCCCCGAAACAAACCGTTGGGTGACCCTGATCACAATAGACAGCACCACGTGAAAGTAGCGATCAACAGCCTTAGAATTGTCACACTAGTATTAAGTTATCATCTGATTCACAGACACAAAAGTTATGAGGCACCTTGCACAGCATAACAAACAGCACCACAGGAAAGTACTGCTCAGCACTTCATTTGAATGGTCATACTTTGAGATTTTATACACTGACTCATAAGTTAGTTAACACAACTGTTTATTTTCTCATTGACAAATTTTTTTAATACTTTATCTGGTTTAATTATAGCAACATTTTCAATTGTTTTTGTTTTAAAATTTTGTTCAGTTAGTTCAGTTAACCAGAACTTAAAATTACCGATATTCAAATGAAGAAAATAGAAACTCCCACTTAAGAAAGTGGGTGATACATGCTCATGAACAAATTTATAAGGCGACTTTTGGTGGAAGTCTTACTTAAAAAATCTATATATCTTACGCGTTTGGAAGCTAAATGATGAAGTGCTTTCCCGACAAAAAGTTTGCTTGCATTGCTGGCTAACAGAGAGTGACAAATTTATGGAATAAATGCGTGTTTTGGTCATCAACCTGTTTTGCTACACGTATCCCACGCGCTAAGTATCACTTACTCTTAACTATTTGAAAACAAAGCTATTTTAAAATCATTTAACAGGGGGCACAGGACAGGATCGAAGACATCAAAGGTTAGTTGAAAGAAGTAATAATACTCAAGCCTTCGTACAAGGTTTTCTCCTATCATTTTCTTCTATAATTTTAAATTGGTTTCACAGAATAATGGTGATAAATGACCGTCCGTGTAAACGGCACCATGCATTTAAAATCAAAATTTAACGAAAAGGCCTTAAAGCATTTTGAATATAAAATAAAATAAAATAAAATAAAATAAAATAATTTTTTTTGAATTACTTAAGATTTGAAGAGGTTTGATTTCACCTCGCCTAACACCTTAGAATATAATCATAGACTCGTCGACTTAAGGGCTGGTCGTTTATTACCTGTAAGGGGGGGGGGGAAAGGGGGGAGGCGGCCACTTGGCTGGGGGGTCATTTTCAAAATCTTGATTGTTTTTTTTTTTGGGGGGGGGGTCATTTTCAGAGTTCCTTGACCTTGCTCTGTATCAATGTAATGCCTTTCAGGTTTTCGACAATTATAACTTTATCGCTTTGCTTCAAAATACGGTCATTCTTCGACAATCCGATAATCCGCGGGATTATCACTCATGCTGGGTGACATCCTGTTCTCTAGCTCGTTTATCTTCTTTTCTATGTTCCATTGTCTTCTCTTCTCTGCCACACTTCTTTTGTTTTGCCATAAGGGAGCCATCCTAAACTACTCCGTCCATTTCGGTGTTCCTTCTGTTTTCGGCTTTTCTTCTGCTATGTCCTGGCATTTACTGCCCTCTGATCTCGACCGTTCATGTGGTGCTGGAGAACAACCACAGTAGCCGCACTCGTTGTGCCCGTCTTTTGCCTCGTACTCCTCACAGTCGCACTTGGTGCACTTTCCCCTCTCTACACCTCTTGAATCTACTCCCTTTGATGATTTTCTAATGATATGTCGTTAAAATACTACTTTACAACAGTTAGAAGGGTATTTAGCGGTCAACACTGCTTCGCGAGATCGTGACCCATGTAATAAAGAGTATGCTTGTTGATGTTTTACCGTTATTTTTGTTAGAGTAGCGCTGTTGCTCAGGCTGTTAAAATAGCAATGAACACCATCTGGAAATTATCTTTAAAGTTTAGCATGCACATCAACAATCAGTAGTGATAGTAGTATTTGCTTCCGATCACTAGTCAAGCAGAACATTCATCATTGGTAGCAGTTAACGAGCGTGAATTGAAAGGTACGTTTTTGAATGTATTAAACAGCCGTGAACAGTAAACACTGATCTTTATAAACACAACTGTAGATAAAGTATGTGGTGAGCGTCGGCACGATTTGTAGCTAGTAGAATATTCGTAGTTTCCACAGCAATCGGGCGGGGATCACTTTCACAATATACAAACTTTATGGGGGGTCATATCTGAAGAACTAGTATGGAGTTGGGGGTCAGTTTGAAAATCTTCTAAACTTTCTCAAAATGGCCGGCCCCCTCCTCACAGCTAATAAACGACCAGCCCCTTAAAGGTTTGAACCCTGCGGTTTTCAGGCCAGAGCCCTGGAGCCTTAAGCCCGGCCCTTTGGGACCCTGATTGCTTCCCGGTAGCTATAATTTGATTGTCTTAAAAATTTCATTCGCAGACTCAAAGTTATTGGGGCTAACTTGTACAGCATAAAAAGCAATGCCACTAGAAAGTTCTGCTCAGTATTTTTGTATTATCTTTAACTTTCAATTCTGATAGAAAAACAAAGGCAAGGGAAGCAAAAACCGTGAGGCCTGTCTATTCAAAGGCGACTCGTCGGTGCGCATAAGGCATTTTTGCAAACACCAAATGCTGTAATGGTTCGAGTTAGTGCCCGGGGAAGCTCAGTTGAGGGCGCATAATGGAGAGGGGGCGCTTATTAGGGGTGGGGCGCTTCAGTTTCTTTTCTGACAGAAACATCGAGTGTGAAAAAGCACTTTAACCCTTTAACCCTTAGAAGTGACCAGCACCTAAATTCTCCTTAAAATAACACCGCTTGATCAAACATTAAGGTCATGGGAATAAAGGAAATGATCAGCAAGTAGCAAAGGTGTTGATTGTTAAACAAATTCTCCTCATCAGTGCCATAGGAAATGTATGGAAAACAGTGTGGAGAATATGCAAGCTGATATCAGGGATTAAAGGGCTAAGGAACGTTAAAGAAACTGTAACACAACAACTGTAACGATATGGGTTTGCATAGTGAGAATAACATTCTAAGTCCATATCTTCAATATTACTTTCAGACGAGAAAGAAAACTATACAATTATTAATTCACTTTTCTAATCAGGCTATTCCATTTCAATATTACCAAGAATGTCACCCTCGCAATAGCTGCACTTATTGGAATAGGGGCGTTTATTAAGAAAACGACACTCAAGGGGGAGCACTTATTAGAAAAGGGGCTCTTATTTAAAGGAGGGCACCAGATCGAATCGTTACATTTACATAGCCTACTTTTAGGCTAGGTGCACGCAGCCTGTGCCCTTTCTTCTCGAGAAAAAAAAGAAGAGCGGGCATCTCTACACAGGCTAGGTAAATGTTTTTTTTTCTACAAATTGTACTGACCTTCCCTTCAAATTGACTGCTTAGGTTATTGCTGCATCATGATTCCGACGGCTGTGTTTTCCATTGCTCTTTTTCTGGTCTCAATAGGAAGCTGCGAACCAGGTATGTTAATTTATTTATGTTGTTTTCAATTTTCCCCCCGACCAATTTTTGGCCCGATCTAACAAAGAACAGTCTAAGTGAGCACATTTGATCATATGACCAGACAAATTTAAAACTATTTATTGTCGATTCATGTCATTTCTTAGGTAAACTTCGCTTTCACTTTATTTGTTTCAAAGGCGAAAGTAAGATGTTACGTGTGACAAAATAATTTAAAATCACATCTCGCGCGGGACCGTGCGTGATTCTATAAGTGCCGTACGGCGTTCTACAACCCCACTCTGACCTTGCATACAGGGATTCTCCGATTATTTTCGCAATGAAAGGGCCGTACAGGTCATGTGATAAATGGGTTCAAGAGGTGTAGTACATGAACGGAAAGTAGTAATACCGTATTTGCTCAATTTAACACCAGGTTCAAATGAACACCGCGTCAACAAGGTCAAATTTTATATAAATGCTCCGGACCCGTTGTTTATTTGAGGTACTTGCGTTTATTTAAGGTTCGGCTTTTATTTGAAACTGAACCTTTATGTTACTGATTCTCATCGAAAATCATCTATAGCAATTTCAAAGTGGGCTCACGAATTATTTCAATACTTCAGCTCAATTTATTTCGCTCATTCCAACTTAACAAAGTCGGTGTAATGCGGCTATACTCTACTGAGCACCCAACGTTCCTGCTTTCTTTTGAATTTTGTCGACTACAGACGAAATAGGTGACGTTTTACTCCTGGTTTACTGGTGTTGTGTTATAGTTTGCTATGATTTTATTGAACCTAAAGTACTAAAGACCGACAAACTAAGCCTATCAAAAAATGATGAAAAATACTCCATTTTAATAAGCGCTGGGTCTTAAAGGTCTAATTTTTGATAAACACCCCAACCCTTAAATCGAGAAAATACGGTGCGCCTGATGCTCCTAGCTTGTTCTTAGTTACTTTCGCAAGTCGTACGAGCGACTGATCAAAATCAGGAAACTATTTTGAAAAATCGTTTTAAGTATCTATGAAGTGAAATTCAACTTAGCCGTTTTTTAAGGCCTTGAACCTTGTACCTACAAAAGTAAATCACCGTTCAAAAGACTTTTACTGGCCGTTTTTATGCTAGATACGTTAATGTCGTCTTAGACGTTAATATCGTCTCGAGACAACATTAACGTCTAGTATAAAAACGGAATATAAGTCAGACGACTTTGACGTCTGAGACGTTAAAGTCGTCTAGTATAAAAACGAGACGCCCTTAACTGGAACGAATTTGTCCCTAAAGAACTTTATCGTTCCAATTTAGGTAGCCGTCTCTCCACCACGAAGAATCCCTCTGTTCATCTCCAGTTCTTTCCTTCCTTTCTCTCTTGTTGGCCACGACACACTGAAGCCAAGTGCTTCTTCCAAAAACTGCTTCCTTGGATGATTTTGCCTTTCTAAAAACATTTGCTTTCCATGTCTTTTTTTTAAGGTGTCGAGAACAAGACTCCAGAAGCTGCGAAGCAGTTAAGCAAAGTGTCCGCTACGTTTACATGTAGGTGGATTTGTTGTCAGGTTTTGCACACTTTTATTGATTGCCGTCGAGTTTAGTTGCCTCTACTTTCTTCCGAGAATAGAGCCCAGTCTTCTTCTTAGAAAATCTTGGGTCTTTTTCTACTTGGTGGTCTGCTTTTATACGTCCCGTTTTTATACCAGACGACATTAACGTCTGAGACGTTAAATACGTCTAGACGACTTAAACGTCTCTGGCATAAAAACGGCCACTTTCTCGAAGCGAATTAAATAAATTGCCTGTAAAAACCGGTGTTGGTTAGTCCATTCAGCGTGTCGTCTAACTCTAAGACGTACGGCTTTAAGATTGTATATATGAAATACTCATATATGTAAACTACGGATGAAGGAATGATAAGAAAAAATGATGATGAGCCTCGCAGTTAAAGATATCAACTTGGTCAGGTGATAAAATAAAAATCTAAAAAGAAAATTAGCCTTCATCAAGCGTGTGATTAGTCGAAATCTGGCGGTTGATAGCGATAAAACAATCATTGGCAGTTATCTTTGAGGAAATTTTGCTCTGATATTGGGTTTTATTTCAATATTAGGGAGGCGTTCCGCTTTAGAGGCCAATTCAACTGATTTGGAGAAACGCTCCGGAAAAGGAAAGGCCGGCCCAAGTTCCAGTCGGCCCAGGCCAGACCCTTCATCCCGGACAGGAAGCCCCGAGTCAGGAAGCCCTAAAGCCAAGAAAGAGCGTTTCGACTGTAGGTCGGCAACATACAGAACGGTTACCATAGAAGAGTTCGTGTACACGCATCATTGTTTTCCAAATTGGGGTTCATGGAAAGACTTTTTAAAAGAAAAAGACGTCCACAAGGCAATGAGAAAAATATCTGGTGATATTAATGCCTTACTAGCCAATGACCGACGTGCAACAATTGAACCTCCAATGAATTGCCTGTTCAAAGCCTTCGATGTCAAGCCCGATCAAATCAAAGTTATCATTCTTGGCCAAGATCCAACTCCCCAAGCAAACCAGGCCTGTGGCCTAGCGTTCAGTGTACGGTCAAATGTAGACCCCGTTACTGTTCCTAGCATATTCAACATGCTCGTAGAGTTGAAATGGGAAGGAATGAATGTGGGCCTGACGAATGGTGACTTAACACCATGGGTTGGTGAGGGAGTTCTGCTGTTAAATTCAGCGTTGACGATTAAGCAAGGAGACAGACACAGTTCGAATGACCACCAGAGAATCTGGGGAACATTCACCGAGCAACTCGTAAAGTACATCAGCAGCAATGCCAAACCATCCGCCTGGATTCTTTGGGGAAACCAAGCGCAAACTTACCAGAATTTCATTAGCAAGAGTAAAGGTCATTACATCAGGACGGGTGGGCACCCCTCGCCTATGGCTGCAATCAACTTTTTTGGCGGAAACTACTTCAAATGTGCTAATGAATTTTTGGAAGAAAATAATCGTGGGGGAGTCAGATGGAAACTTAACCCGCGGCAGGGTGTTACAAGAGAACAAGAAAAATGCAAGGACAATTAAGAGCGTAGCTACAGCGACGGAAAACTCCGAGAGGTGCTAATTTTCTTTTTACGCCCACTTTAAGATGGTGGTTAATAGTGATATCTCATTGATTTACTCCTTGTCACTGTATTCCCATTGCATTCCCTTACCATTCCCCTACGCCGATTAGTTTGTGCTATAACTACTTCACACACTACATTGTGAAAAGGCTGACGTCACAATTTGGATTGCTTCCATACCCAATGAGCGTCGTTTGCCTGCTCTCTTCTCAAACTGATTGGTGCTCAAGCTTTTCCCGTCATTTGTTTGTCGTTTCTTACTAGCTTTCGCGCCATCTTGCACTCCGTTTGAATTCCCCTGCTCTGATTGGTTTGTGCTTCACACACTACGTTGTGAAAAGACTGACGTCACAATTTGAGTTGGCTCCATCTGAAATGAGCGAGCATGGCATTACTGTATTCCCCTGCACTCCCTTTGCACTCTCTTACACTCCCTTAGCAAGCCATTAGTCAGCGCGTTTGACGAACTTATGGGCGAACGAATATTCTCAGCGCGAAAAACTGGTAAGTGTTGTTCAAACTTTTCATTCCTTACACTTGAATAAAAAAACCGACAGTTTCAATACGTTTTCTCTCTTCAATCACATAACTTTGAATATCCCAGGCATCATCAAACAACGAGGCGCCGGCTGCCAATGATTACGTGGAAGCCGATTTATTGGTGGAATTGAGTGATTCGGTAAGAATTTGTTTTTACCGTGTGAAACACATTTTGTCATTGAATAAAACTTGGCATTGTTGTTTTAGCACCGCTACGCAGTAATTATACGAACTAAAACTTGAACTGGATCTGCATGAAAGATAAGCACCTCTTTGTCCAGTGAGTTAAGAAAGAAGGAAATGAATTACATTGAGCGGTCGCTCAATGGGCTTAAGTGAATTGTTCATTTTTATCGAATCGCGTGTAGACCATTAAAGATAATTAGACACCAAATACACAAATTGTCAAGTCCGGCAAAACTTTCACTTTATTTGGTTAACAACTACAAGGCAAAGTCATTAGTACAGACTTAATCGTCGTGAGTCTCGTCTCCGCGAGGAGAATAAAAAAATCTCTTATGATTTCTTCCGGTTGTAGTGTGTAACAGCTCCGCAATCAAAACAGCTCTTCAGTTCTTCCTTCACATGTTTTCGGTCTATAGGAATATTGTGTCTGCATACAGGGCAAATTTCACGGTTATCATGCCAAAAGCACTTGGGACATTTTGCGACCGCAGTACGATAAACATTTGAGCTTTCACAGTGTTGACGCGGATTCGAATCATTTTTATGTATGAATGTTGTACTTTCAGAGTCGCTATCCTCTATTTCACTTTACGCTTCCGGATCACTGTTTTCAGTCTCTTGGGAATGACTCCTCTCAGAAGCTGTTTCCTCGTCTTCTTCGCTGTCTGTAGATTGCTCCTTGTTGTTTGCGGAGTCTTCGTCGACTTGATATTCTGTTTCTTTTCATCTAACAAATCGCTTAGAATTTTCTTATTCCTTATCAAATGTTTATCGACTCCCAGCTCTGCCAATCCATTTAGGAAAGTGTTGAACGCACGAGGTTTGGCTACGTCACTGTTTTGTGGAAGTTACACATATTCTACTTCTGAGATGTTTGTCACTGGAATTAAGCGCTGATGTCGGAGTAATTGTCCACGTGGTGTCCAAAACAAGATATCTTTGGATGTGGCAACACTGTGCAGCAGTTCAGAAGCGCGCTTTCTGAAAACGGCTTGGGAAAGATTCTCCAAAACATCTCATTCGGGGTTCCTCCTCATCGCTCTCTTCATCAGAGTAATCTTCCCTTTCGCTCTGTTCCTCTTCCTCTCAGTCTACCTTTCTTTTCATATTGATCAGCACTCATTAAAGGTAAATAATAAATGATCAGTCTTTAGAATGTGCCGTTGTTTTTATAACATTAGGAACTTCAAGCTACTAATAACAGGGGTTAGGAAATCTTGAATAAAAGCACTACTCTCTTGGACAAGGGTTTGCTTCTTTGTCTTGTATGGAACGTCAAGGTCAGCAAGATTAACAAGAGTATCCTTAAATTGAATCAGTTTGCTTCTCTCTTCTTCGGAGACTGGTATGTGCTTGTGGAGCACATTACGAATAACTTGAACCAATGTGTGCTGCTGTTGTGGAGAGGCTGTCACTAGAAGAAACTGACGCTGCTCAGGAGAGCGAGACATGGTAATGAAATGAGCTAATGTTAGGAGGACACAGTCTTTTATTTGGTCGTTGAAACAATAAAACTGTGGTGGTGGTAGTTGTGATGAAACAAACGAACTGTGGTGGTGGTGGCAGTGGCGGTGAAAACAATAGAATTGTGGTTGTGGTGGCGTTGGCAGTGGTGGTGAAATCAAAGAATCGGTGTTGTTGGTAGTACAGCCTATATAGATGTGGTAGTGGTGGCGGTGGCGGAGAAAAAATAGAATTGTGGTGATGGTGGTAAAACAATGGAATTGTGGTAGTGGTGGTGGTGGCGGTGGCAGTGAAAAAATAGAATTGTGGTCGTGGTGGCGAAAACAAAAGAATTGTGGTGGTGATGGTGAAACAATAGAATTGTGGTGGTGGAACAATAGAGTTGTGGCGGTGGTGGAGAAATGTGAAACATTCCACTTTTTGTCAATTTGAGTTTAGCTTTCACTGAGTTAACCTGAGTTGGCCCTGTTCTGTCTGTGAAAAGAGTTTTTCAAAGAAAGATAGTATGCAAAGGCACACGAGTAATAAACACGGCAACCTCCCAGTTTTCAGCCCAATGTATAGTGTGCTGAACTCTACAGAAAATTGTCAGCGGTTTCGCTTTGTACATCCATTTACTTGCATGGCTGCTGGGATGACCGGTCTGTGTGCAGACCCTTTGGGTATCTCCTCGTTGATCTAAAAACAACCACTCAAGATAATTATAGGTCAGTTACGAACGAACGTTCTACCTAGTGAGGAACGATTTGACAACGTAGGGGTGCCAGACAATATCTCACAGGAACTACTGACGTATCTCAAGCAACAGAACCTAGAGACAGCTCCAGTTCTTCCAGCGATGCAGAAATTGCAAGATTCTATGCATCGTCTCCTCTCTCGCAAAGACCTGGGGGAATATGAAAGTGCAAAGCAGTACATACAGCTGCAAAACTAGTATTTGACATTTAAACAACAGTTGAATTCGAGAAGCAAATAATCTAGTCTACCTTACTCGGAAAAGCAAAGAGAAATGTCTAGCAATCTTCCAGCAGATAACGTACCCACGCCCATTCAAGAACCGGTAGCAGTCACAGTGAACCCAGTTAAAACACCGTTGACTGTACAAGCGACTTCCGCGAAAGTCTTGCCTCCCTCATCCGTCTTGACACCCCCTCCCACATTGGAAGCACCTTCGCAAAGAAAGCGAAAACGTCCTCGAATCCGGTTTGTAAATTACTTAGAGGAAGATGATCGTCCTTCGAGAAGGTCCCGGCGTCTTTGGAAAAGTCATCCTTATAAGAATTCTCAAGAAGAGGACGATTAATTGCTTTGTACTGGTTGAGCGACTAAAATACAAAGTTGATTTCTTTAGTGAATATTTCTGTGTTTGATGTCTAAATATCTTTAATGGTCTACACGCGATTCGATAAAATTAAAAGGAGAAATTCCCTTAAGCCCATTGAGCGACCGCTCAATGTAATTCATCTCTTTCCTTCTTGACTCACTGGATAAAGAAGTGCTAACCTTTCATGCAAATCCAGTTCAAGTTTTAGTTCGTATAATTACTTGCGTAGCGGTACGTGAAACAGCAATGCCAAGTTTTATTCAATGACAAAATGTGTTTCACACGGTAAAAAAAATTCTTACCGAATCACTCAATTCCATCACTAAATCGGCTTCCACGTAGTCATTGGCAGCCGGTGCCTCGTTGTTTGATGATGCCTGGGATGTTCAAAGTTATGTGATTGAAGAGAGAAAACGTATTGAAACTGTCGGTTTTTTGTTCAAGTGTAAGGAATGAAAAGTTTGAACAACACTTACCAGTTTCTCGCGCTGAGAATATTCGTTCGTCCATGAGTTCGTCAAACGCGCTGACTAATGGCTTGCTAAGGGAGTGTAAGAGAGTGCAAAGGGAGTGCAGGGGAATGCAAGGGGAATACAGTAACAAGGCAATAACGCCTTGCTCGCTTATTTCAAATGGAGCCAACTCAAATCGTGACGTCAGCCTTTTCACAACGTAGTGTTGAAGCACAAACCAATCAGCTTAGGGGAATTCAAATGGAGTACAAGATGGCGCGAAAGCTAGTGAGAAACAACAAACGAATGGCGGGAAAAGCTTGAGAACCAATCAGTGTGAGAAGAGAGCAGGCAAACGACGCTCATTGGGTATGGAAGCAATTCAAATTGTGACGTCAGCCTTTTCGCGACGTGGTGTGTGAAGTAGTTATAGCACAAACTAATCAGCGTAGGGGAATGCAAAGAGAGTGCAAAGGGGAATACAGTAACAAGGAGTAAATCAATGAGATACCACTACTGCGGTTATTTGCGTTTTTTTTTTTACCTTAACTGACCTTTTACGTTTTCTGGTTCATAAAACGTAGCTTTTAAAATTAAGCATTGTTTCTACTATTTGGGTTCACCAATACGGCACAGTTTTTGTCTAGGCAAATATTTGGTTGATAATCATAAGAAGACGGCCGGTGTTCGCATAATGTCAAGATGTGACCACATATGCGCTAAAAAGGCTACGTAGTTCGAGAAACTAACTCTTTAGGTAGAGGAAACTTAGAGACGATGCTTAGCACTACTCGAATCCAACCAATTTTTGAACCGTCATGGCCTAAAATCCCGGACATTTCAGCCCGTGCAGCAGCAGGCGGCTTCCTCAAAAATAGCAGTATAACCAACATGGCGGCTGAAAAGTGTGCACGCTCTTGGTTTGACTATTTACAACTGAATTCTCTTTCGTCTGTTGTTTTGTTCGACACCGCCCGCAAGAAATAAAAAAGGGAGAAACTATACGTTGTTGAAATTGTGTGAATTTTGCGCCTAGCTTCTCATGCAAAATTCGTTGCCAACTTGCGCGAGAGGTAGAAATATTCACATGTTAGAGCGCTGACCAGCCTGACTGTTCTTTAGAACAGAATATTAAAGCCTGGTTTCTAAGCTTTATTTTGACACCAAACATGGCGGGTGAATGAAGACAATTACTTTAAAAAACCTAAGTTTTTCTTTGTGTAAAATTGAGCTTCCACTCGCTCACTTCCGGCAAGTCACGAATGAATGTTTCTCCTTTTTAACTTCATGTATCCGTGTTATTTTATCGTTGAACTGGACGCTGTTTATCAGTTTAAATCTCCCTGAAAGTCGCTGTGTACGTGGGACACGATGCCAACTTTCGGGCATGAACTTGGAAAAATCGACCACTTGAAAAGCCTTCCACGGTTTTTTCAACTTTCCACATGGACCAGTTAGCGAAACTCCATCGACACCGCTGAAAGAGCGCCTTAAAATCAGTAAGGTTTCCAAGTTTGAGAGTGATAGGATGAAAATTAACAAAGATATGGCTCTGCAAAGTCGCCAAATTTTATAGACGTTTGTTGGTGGGGGACGAGTTTGCGCCCCCTCACCATACAAACGTGTGAAAAATCTCGCAACTTTGCCGAGTTATATCTTCGTTCGTTTCTGACATATCACCCTCAAACTCGCCAAGTTCACTAATTTTAAGGCGCTCTTTCTAGCAGTGTTGATAAATTTTCGCTAACTGGTCCTTGTCAAAAGTTAAATAAAACGTTGAAGGGTCTTTTTCCCACAGAAGATAGAGGGGACAAAAAGAGCCAGCGAACGGCTAAAAACGCGCTTAAAATGAGCAGGCCGATGTTGTCGAACTAACGAAGATATGCATTTAATGTAGTGGGATTGAGGATGTTTTCACCTGGTCGATTCCCACTTGGAAACTTATACAGGTACGCTAGAAGTTATGATAAGCACAAATGTTAGTTTTACCTCATACATTTCTTTATGAACCTAATCGCCATGTTTGTTTCGGAAATGCGAAATAGCCGTTGCCGTTCCGCGGGCGCCATGTCTGCAACTTTAGGCCATCAGTTGTTTCTTTTTGCTCCAAAAAAACGTTCATCGGCCGCCATCTTGAAGTGGGCTAAAACGAATATTCGCCCAAGAAATGACCCCAAATCCAAAATTAAAACTAAGACATAGAATTAAACGTTCATAAAATGTTTAGAAATAAATGAGGGCATCATACGAATGAACTGTTAACCTCACATAGTTTGGATCACGAAATGGATTTTTGTCAGAGATCAAATGTTAGAGAAACAGTAACAGGATGGGAATAATGATCCATAAATTAAGTATAATTTATCAGTCAATGTAATTTCCTGCTGTCGACTGTTAAAAACATGTAGACCTACGCACTGAAACAGAATGTCTATTAAAGAACGCAGGAATTACATATCGCGGTTCAAGGCTTTTATGTCTTCGGGAAATTTAAATCTATTTTAGAACTGGGTGGCATTGAAATGCAATTTTTCTATGACCTGGCTTGCCGGGTAAAACGATATATCGAGTTAACGGGTGAAACGGTAAAAGTGAGAGCAGTAGTTTTATAAATTGGGCTGGTTCTTACCCTGGCGTCAGGACGTGGTCTAGTAATACCCATTTTTTACCCCGCCGTCAGGACGGGTCCAGTAATACCCCCCCTTTTTTTCCCCGCCATCAGGACGGTGTCTAGTAATACCTATTTTTTTCTTTCGTGTTCTTCTTCTTTATTACTCCGCCGTCAGGGCGGTGTCTAGTTATACCCGGTTTTTTTGGTGGTCACTTGCCCCAGACTTCCGCTCGGCCAAAAATACTTGTCAGTAATCTCCTTTCGTTTAGCGTTTATTCGCCAAAATGTTCATGAAAGTTGGTGTAAAAAACAACTGGCGATTAAATGGCATAAAAATCCCTTCGACGAGAGCAAGAACGAAGATGCCAACGAGCTTTGAAAGCCACCGATTCGATCTTGATATTTTCGCCACTCGACCCGAGCCTGCCAAATAACAAAGTTAAATATTCAACAGTAAAATGCAAACATTTTCCCGCAGTTTTGGTCTACTTCGCCAAAATCGTTAGAGAAACCAGTGGAGAAAAGTACAACGAATTCAAAGGAGCTAACTATCCGGTGAGAGCAAGGACGAAGGTGCTGACCAGCTTTGAAAGCCAACGGCACTCATTTGCATTTTAATGGCGCAATAACTATTTGGGTCAGATTGAGTCACGATATGTTCAAAATATTTCATCATGCACGCAAAAACAGGGTGGTTGACCGAAAAAAAGGCAGGTCATGCCTTGATTTAGATTATCATAGCAAACACGTAAAAGGTACGATAAATCACCAGCTTCAAAAATTTAGACCACTTGGGCTTGTATCTTACGTGGCCGTAATATATTTTGGACCCCTTGAAGGGAGAGAGAACAACGGCGGGGTCCAATGCCCCTGGGGCTTTTCTTATTACCCCGCCGTCAGGACGGGGTCTAGTAATACCCGTTTATTTCCTTATTTTTTTTCGTGGTCACGTGCCCCCCACTTGTCCGCTCGGTCAAAACAATACTTGCAGGTAATCTTTTTCATGAAAGTTGGTGTAGAAAATTACTGGCGATTTAATGGCATAAAACCCCCTTCGGTGAAAGCAAGAACGAAGGTGCTAGCGAGCTTTGAAGCTGGCATGAATTCGCCTAACTTGCCCTGGCACGTAAACATTACATCACTGAAACACAGAAGCCGATTCGGGGAAGTCCCTTGCTTTCGCCGAGTTGAATAAATCAACAGTCAAATGGAAGCATTTTTTGGCAGTTTTGCTTTGCTTCGCCAAAATCTTTAGGGAAAGTTGTGTAAAAAAGTACAAGGAATTCAATGGAGTTAACTTTTCTTCGACGAGAGCAAGGACGAATGTACTAGCGAGCTCAAGTTTGAAAGCTGGCATGAACTCGCGATCGCTATGAACTTAGTAATTATGATGTAAAGTGTATGTATGAGTGCCAAGAAGAGAGGAACACTGCCCTCCATAATTCCCCTCCCCCCCCGGCCACAGGCCTTAAAAGAAGAAATTAGAAATGAGAACCAAGACAAAAGGAAAATCTTTGACCCCGGCGGGATTTGAACCTCCGGATTAGAACACCGTCGCTCTACCAACTGAGCTATGATGCCAGGCTGAGTCACGCTATGATCAAAATATTTCATCACGCTGTTTGTCATGCACGCTAAAACAGGGTGATTAGGCAGGACATGTCTTGATTTATATTATCATCGCAAACACGTAAAAGATACGATAAATCACCAACTTTTAAAATTCACACTACTTCGGCTTGTATCTTACGTGGCTGTAATATATTTTGGACCCCAAGGGCAGAGAGAACAACGGCGGGGTAAATGTCCCTGGGGCTTTTCTTGTTTTTCGTGGTTTTTTTTGGGTCACTTGCCCCAGACCTCCGGTTTTCACTCGGCCAAACAAATACGTGTTGCAAACTTTCGGTCAACATTAGCATTATCTTCGGTCGGTTAGGGCCGATTCGCCAAAATCTTCATGAAAGACGGTGTAGAAAATTACGAGGAAGGCAATGCAATGCAATCTTTTCGATATCTAACGTTACTCTCTAATTACAATAAAAACAGTGAAAACAATGCATATTTAAAGCCCAAGTTTATAACGGTACTGAAAAGACTGGAATAAAACACCATAAAATACTTTGGTTTTAGCTAACAGGGAATTTAAAACTTGCAGTGTCATTTTGGCGTGGGTAAACAAGAAAGCATTTAATCGGAATTTGCGGGGCTTGTTCCTAGCTATTCCTCAAACTGAGAAACTTCAATGAAAATAGCGTTAAAAATCCAAGTTACAGTGGTGATCAAGGAATTAGAGTAAAATCTTTACAAGATACCAAATTTTACTTCGGGGCTCTTCATAATTCAAAGCGTAAAGCGTATGTTGAACAAATTTGCATAGTTGACAGCTGCTTTTAATTTGAACCTTCGGAATGTAACGCAACGCTTAAAATATCTCGAACCGAACGCAAGATTAACAGCAACAGATATGTGACCAAGCATTCTAATAGAGTCCTATTGGATCTACTGGAAAGCGAGTAGGTTTAATAAGAGCGAGCTGAATTTGAATTTTTTCTTACTGTTCCAAGGCAAAGCAAACGAAATTTATTCAGCTGTAGTTTGGGACCCAAAATAAACACATGAGCTAGAAATAACTAATTGTACCGTGGGAAATTTACAAACGTAAACAATCTTTGGTCGATTTGCGAAGTAAAAAGACGAAAATTATTATAGCCGACTTGACTACAAAGCAAGCAACTTCAGTCTACAGGGGAATTACATATAGTTGCAAAGCTATTTCGGTCGTGTTTAAAAACGCTAGTTCGAACCGATTTCGAAAATTTTATGGATACAAGAAACGTACATTTGATGGCACACTCTTGTTTTGGCAATACGTAGAACGTAAGTGGTTGTTTGAAACGTCTGAAAACCAACAAATTAAACAAAGTAAAGCGAGTCACCCGTACCATCTTGTTTTCGACTTTTCGGCTTGCTGCTTTGACTGTGTGGTCTTCCAAAGTTTTGGCTAACTTTTCGTGTTCCTCGATGTCTTGAGCTTGCTTTTTAGTCATTTCTAAACCCAAGCCATTGTCAAGTAAGGATTTTAAGGTCATTTCTTCGCGTAGGACCCGTCGCCGTAGTTGATTTCTTCTTCTTCGTTTGCAAACTCGCAGGTTTGAGCCAGGTGCCGGAGCCGTGTGCAGTAGGAATCTAGCGATTCACCAGGATTTTGAGTAGCGTTTCTAAACACGTAGTTGTCGTAGTTCTTGTTTACTTTGGGCTGAAAATAAGCATTCAAAACGGTTCTCGCTTTCTCATAATCTTTGGCTTCGCCTTGATCTGACAGTGTTTCGAATATGTCACCTACTTCTTTACCAGCCAAGTATCAGCGGCATATATCCATAAGCCTATAAATAGAAGTACCTCCCCCGTGCTTAAAAGTGTTTGCATCGCTTTTCAGCCCTGGGGGAGGGGGGTACTGTGTGAGTTTTTGGGTGTGTGCCGCCGGGACTATGAAAACCTTTCCATGTGCCATTGACAACGGCACCTACCCCTTTGGCGTAAAAGTGGGAGAGCCCCAGGCTGTGAAGCCTGTTTGCATTTGATTACGAGCAACTAGGAAGTATTTAATTTTGCTTCGAATGGGGTGTTTTGTGACTTGAGGTTTGGAAGGATGTTATTTGCGTTGTAGTGCTGCGTTTACCAAGCCCTGATACACATTTCCCAAACAAGCCGGCATCAGAAATTACACACAAGACGGAATCAGGGCCGCAATGAACGCAACTCGACTTACTTCGCGAATCTCCATGCATATAAAGGTTGTTTCCGTTTTCCTTTTTAATTTCCAAGCTGAAGTATTGGTGTTTGTGGGAGAACATTTTGATTGCCAACCAGCTTGTCTGAGTCAATTCTAATACGAGACAAATGTTTACTGAGACTGGGAAGAGAGCAGGTTTTGAGCTGAATTTAAACATTTTTGTACTGTTCGACGGCAAAGCAAACAAGTTTTGACATACCGTATTCATCTGGCTATAAACTGAGACCCAAAACAAATACATGAGCTTGTTTCTGAGAATAGATTTTGACCATGGGAATTTATAAGCAGTGCACGTGGCAAATTAAAAAAAAAAACGTAAACAAACAGGCGCGCTTTGGTCGCTTCGCGGAGCAAAAAGACGAGGATTATTTTTGTTGTCCCCGCAGGGTTTTGCCAAAACCCGAGGAGGCAGAATTGAAGTCCCCGCGCAATCATGGGAAATTGTTGTATACCAGATGAAATCACGACTTGAACAAAGGTGAGGCGCGCAAGGTGCTTCGGGAAACTGCAATATTTACACAAGCTAAGCGAAGCGAACTGCGGATGTCAAATAGATTTTACGTATATACAAGACTTGGGTAAACGATACAGTACAGTAAATATTGCTTTAAATGCTGATTTTCCTTTCAAAAATTGTTTAACTGATCGTTTGATCCAGAATTCTATGATTTTTGCAATTTTGGTCGCAAAGCGGCTCCAATTTTGATCAACCGGTTGCCACTAACTGCACTATTAAAGTCATGTCTCCAAGAGTTACATGCGTGTGTCCATGTACACAAGAAAATCTAGAGTTTTTCGCTACTAAAAGCAAATGTATTGTTTATTTGAAGAAAATTCTTGGGTGGAAATTTTTTTTGTCGATTATTCTGGGTTTACCTCGGTGTAAGAACCTGACAAGATTTTCTTTGAAATTATGAATATATGGAATTATATTTGAACTGCGGAATGAAGAATACCGGTGCAGCGCTCTAACCAATTGAGCTAAAAAGCCAACTGGGAGCTGGTCATTAAATTGGTTCGTAATATACCCGGGAAAGACGAAGATGAAATTATGAATATATGGAATTCCATATATTCATAATTTCATCTTCGTCTTTCCCGGGTATATTACGAACCAATTTAATGACCAGCTCCCAGTTGGCTTGTTAGCTCAATTGGTTAGAGCGCTGCACCGGTATCGCAGAGGTCAGGGTTCGAATCCCGGCAAGCCTGATTTTTTCAGGCTTTCTTTTCGCAACTGCAAAAGTTGCGTAAATAACTGCGAGGATCTTCTTTACATTTATTTCTTCATTCCGCAGTTCAAATATATGAATTCCATATATTCATAATTTCATCTTCGTCTTTCCCGGGTATATTACGAACCAATTTAATGACCAGCTCCCAGTTGGCTTGTTAGCTCAATAGCCCTTTTCACAGTTAACTTTTCTCATTTGCATTACAATGTGTTTGAACGTGGATGTGAGGCAATTTCGGGCAATTTTGCAGTTTCTGCCCGAAATTACCTCACATCCACGTTCAAATACATTGTAATGCAAATGAGAAAAGTTAACTGTGAAAAGGGCTATTGGTTAGAGCGCTGCACCGGTATCGCAGAGGTCAGGGTTCGAATCCCGGCAAGCCTGATTTTTTCAGGCTTTCTTTTCGCAACTGCAAAAGTTGCGTAAATAACTGCGAGGATCTTCTTTACATTTAAGATTTTCTTTGTTTGTTAGCTTCGTTTTGCTGTACGGTATTGTTAAAAATGTTTTGTTTCCTTTGTTTTACGTCATCCGTGAGTTTCACAGGTTCTTACACCGAGGTAAAGCCATTATTCTGTCCATTTTACATAAGTGATGGTGGGATTTAAGAAGCAACGCAACGTTTTGTAAACACGGACTAATTTGCATAAACGAGTTGAAATTTGATATACAACAACCTGTGGGAACAGGAAATTTCAGCAATTTTCGTTTTCATGGCTGTTTTCTGCCTAGTACTTGATACGTAACCATAGGATATATTAAATTGACTTGAGTAGACAAAATTTATTTTATGCGAAACTCGCGAGTTAATGGGTTAAGTAATTGTTGCGTTTCTGCGCGTTTTAAAAGTACATTTTCAGCTAGCTGTGCATGTTCTTTATTATATATATTATTTGTATTTGTATTTCTTAAACTGAAGGGAAGTGAACGAGCAATGGATACACTAAATACATAGCGTGAAACGCAAATAGTCAAGTCCAGTGTAGTTGACATTCCCTGGGCAAACTCCTTCAACAAACTTTAATTGTTGCCTTGTTGCGTTTTTATAAACATTTTTAAAATCCGTTTCAGTTGTGCAAGTCTTGACAGCAAAATTTTTTGTTATTTGTTTGTGCTTATTTTACCTTGCCATTATAATTAATAAAATTATAGAAAAGCGGGGACAGCTGTAGTGACAACTATTACTAGTAATATATTATAGCCGACTTGGCTACAAAGCGAGAAGGCATTTATGTGACAGCTAAGCAGAACTTCAATCTACAGGAGAAATAAATATGGTAATAAAACTATTTCAATCGCGTTTATAAACGCTAGTCTTAACCGATTTCGAATGAAAATTTTGTGGATACAGGAAACGTACGTACATTTGATGAAAGTTTGCTGGTTGGACAATTAGATTATAGTTCAATACGAAGAATGTAGTTGGTGGACTGAAAGCTGCAAAACAATTTAACGCGAGATACGTGTCACGCAAATCATGCGGAACGTCACAAAACCATATCGAAAGTTGACCGCCTATGAGTTCTGAAAACTTATAACAACTGGAGCTTACATTTTATTTTCTGAAGTTAAATTCTTAACCTTCCTCTGATCTTCGCTTAAATTATGTACGCAATATTTTCGAAAGCTAGTTTACAAAATACTTGTTTTACTGGTGTCTTTGAACCCGGCCTGTCCAATCGATGAAATCTGATAATTGATAAAATCGATCGTAATCGATATTAATCAATAGCAATTAATCTATTGATATCGGAAATCGATGAAAATCGAAGATCGCAAACGTTGTGAGTATCGATTTTCATCGATTTTTGTCAATTTTCATCGATTATATCGATCGTCATCGGTCGTCGTCTTAATAATGATTTCAGATACTTTTGCGCCGCGCTCAAGTACTTGTACCTAAGTCCTTCCCTTCGTAAAAAGAGATCCATAGTTTAATTCCTGCTTTTCCTCTAAACTTTTTAAAAAAATAAGAGGACCTTGATTGAAAGCGTGTCATGAAAACCATTTCTTCTCGAAAAGTCTCGTTAGTTGAAAGCTGTGATACGGGACAATGTTCTCTCAATAACCCTCTCTAATCTCTATGAACAGACGCAGTTTCGTTGAACGACGTTTCTTTAAAGTACCGATTACTACATAAAATAACACGAGACCCTCCGTGCACAGACTAAATCATAGCGCAGGGAAAAATTCGCGTCTTCGCAGGTTCCACATCAAATGGTATCCAATCCTCCAAAAATCAAAACACGACCAAACAGTTTCACCACTCAGAATGCCTTTACTCTGTCTCCAATTTTTTTTCGCGAGGATAAAAGATCCTCCCGTCCTTACTGTGAATGGGCACTCGTGGTCGGCCCTTCACTACGCGCGAATAACGGATGCATTGAGGGGTTGAATTTCAACGCATCCGCTTACAAGACGTTATAAATTACTTATTTATTAAAACCGATAATAATCAATAAAATCGATAAAAATCGATACAATCAGGAGGAGAAGACTTGTGAGTATCGATTTTCATCGATTAATGGAACCAATCAATAATAATCGATTAATTTTTATGGATTATATTGATTATATTGATTGCTTTCCCATGATCGATTTTCATCGATTGGACAGGCCGGGCTTTGAAGAAAGGGGAAACGAGGAGCTTTATTTACTTTGCGCGGAATATTAACTGTTAAGAAGTCACGCAGCTCGTTACCCGGTTTTAGGTTGGTTAACCGCAAGTTGAAGGGGGGGGGGGGGGAAGGAGGCAGAGTTGAGGGGGTTAGGGTGGGACAGAAAAAAAAATTATACTCCTCCGAGGACTCGAACTCACGATCACAGGGGCGCCCGCCCACTCCAATGCGCCACGCAAGAGATACCAGAGGTAGACACTTCTCTCCTTTTACGTGTTGTCACGTTGATCGAGATAAACACGGGCGTTTTTTTCCTGGAATGCATTTTCGGACCGGAGCAAAAAGCACGGTTATGGACAGGAAAAAACCTGAAGCTACTCGCTGTGCTGGGTTCAACTTTGGGACCGCCACCGAATGCTGGCTGCCGAGCGAGATCACGAATCCACGCCACCGCCATTTTGAAAGCCGAGAAACGTTTGGGGACGAGGTTGCGGACATCCACGGAAATCCACGTATGACACGTATCAGTTCCTGAGGCCTAACCGGAGAATCCATGTCTTTTCGACTTTCCTTTCTTTTCATTCACAATATTTTAAAATACCTTAGGGGTTCAGGGGGCCATTTGCAACAAACCGAATACAATACAAAAATCATAATTCTTTTGTGTCTTGGTGTTTCGAGCCAGGTTTAAAAGCTGTTAGGTAGGATTTCTCCCTCGAGGTATACCTAGTAAAGCAAAATTGTTAAATATTCCGGTGCAGATCAAAACAGGTAAATGGTTCAAAACCAAAACAACCCAACTCATTGGCAACAAATTTCATCTTAGTTTCCATTTTTTTGGTATTGCAAAAAAGGCTTTCAATCCCTAGTTTTAGGTTTTGTTCGTCTTCCAAAGTCCCTCAATTTGCCTACATTTTGAAATTAAAATTATCAAAGGCAATAACAAGACACCAGAACCATTAGAACAGTACGGTGGCTTCAAAGGGACATACATTTCTCCCGCTTTTTTTTCAATTGCGACTTAGCTGCTACTTACTTGCAACTTGGCTGCTAGGCCACTTAGCGAGGCCACGTTAGTCGGCAGGCCAGGTTGCTTTATTCAGAGGGGTAGAGTCTAGATTCCAGAGCTCCATTGAAGTAGTTCTCAGGGTATGCGCGGTCATCCAAAATGGCGCCAAACATCACTGCGGCGCGAGACAAAGGCACATTTCGACAAGAGACTTCGACACGCTTTAGTTGTGCTCGCTCGAGAAGAAAATCTACATGAATATTAATAAAAATGAGTACATTGGATTCCCGGCAGCCGGGAATTGTTACAAGCGCTAACAGCGACGAAGATAAAAATTCTCTTACAATATCACTTCTTGTTCAAACATTGAAGTGATGAGAATAAATGCACGTACACAGGAGGATAGAAGACAAACGAAAACATAAAATGGCGTCATTTCAGCGTGCTTTATACTCTCATAAGGTACGCTTAATTACAATGAAAAGATACGTAAGCTATATTATAGAATAGAAAGAATTCTTAGAACGATCAGTCTTACATTTAGGAAGAGCTCTACGAACTGTGGAACTCAGATCATACCTAACTACTCGCTTTTCCGACGGCAGAAAGCTGTGAAGTCTACAACTAGGTTTCTTTCCAGCCCAGCTCATATTCACTTAACTTAACTTTAATGAGTTTTATATTGCGCAAACATCAATGTGGCATTTTCGAATGCGCAATACAATACATTTGAAATAAATTTTTTCACTAGGCATTGAATGGCCCTACGCTCAAAAAGTGTAAAAAGGTTAGCAGAAGTTATTCTGGGTCTTAGTCATCTCTAGTCACTCTGAAGAACTTATTTTAAACTCGTAAAAGCCCAATCGTTTAAAAAGAATTGGCAAGTATTACTTTTTGAAACTAGCCTTTGATGTCTTCCGGCGATCCTGTCCTGTGTGGCTTGTTTTTTTAAATAATAAGGCCTTATTGTGGAAATCTGACCTAAGTAATAGTTAGCATGTGGGGTATGTGTAAGTAGCGGAACAGGTTGATGCCTAATCAGGCAGTCAGGTATTCCATAAATTTGTCTCTAGCCGTTAGCTAGCAATGCACGCGTTTTATTTTTTTGGCGGGCAAGCGCTGGTTTGATTTTGTGTGCGCCACCTTGGATTAGTTCAGCGTATCAGGTTCAGAAAATTGAAAGAGGACGAAGAGGAGGGGCCTCTTCCATCATTTATCTTTCAAACACCCAAGATATAAAGCTTTTTAAGATAAAACCTTTACCAAAATCTCGCCTTATAAATTTATTCATGAGCATGTATCACCCGCGTTCTTTATAAGTGGAATTTCCTATTTTCTTCATTTTAATACCTTTAATTTCATGTTTTGGTTAACTGAACTAATCGCATAAAATGTTAGAACAATCAAGTGTGACCATTCTAAGGCTGTTGACCATTGCTTTTGCGTGGTGCATTCTATATATTGTGATGTACAATGTAGTTTCAAATTTTAAGACCGTGGATGAGCTAGAGTAGAGTTTTCTTAGAAATGAAAAATTTACGGCACTGTGTTTGTTACGCTGTACAAGGCGGCTGTAGTAAGTTTTGAGTCTGTGGATGATATTCTAAAATGTGGCAAAGTGAGACTCGTCTGTGTGACCATTCACATCAAGGGTCCTCCTATTGTCAGCGTTTCAAAAGATAAGTTTTTTTGAATTACTAAAAGTACATTTTAGTTAAATTGTGATTTTAGACGTACGCGTAATGACAGGGAAACCTATTTTAAACGTACAAAATTAAGAAAACCGTATAAAAAAGACTTTGGTAGTATTACCTGTTTTCACTAACCTGAGATCTCTTCGATCCTGTAATGCCTGTCGTCTGCAAAATCATTTACAAAAAGGCTTGTTTTCAAATATTAAAACCTTAATGTGGAGATCATCATATATATTCTTTGAGAAGAAAATTTGGTTTCAAATTACAAAGCCGTAGTGTGGACATCCGACCTAAATGATAGTTAGCATGTGGGATATGTGTAAGTATATCCCATCAAGTTGTCACTCCCGTTAGCCAGCAATGCAGGCTTTTTTTTGGCTGGAAAGCGCTGGAGTTTAATTCGTGTATAAGGTTGAGAAGAGTTCAAGAGGGTGAATATCATGCCCCTCCTCTCTCCCGCTCTTTTATCCGCCTCAACTCTTCTCAATTCCACTCCTTATCCGAGATAGCGACTCGAAAATGCAAGGAACATTTCAGCATTTAGTCGTCCAAAATACGCCTTTACTGCAGGTTAATTGCTTGCTTCTTTATTTTTTATTATTATTTTGTTGTTTGTTTTTCTTGTTAAAAAATAGCTTCAACGTATCGTTGTTTCTCTTGGAAAAAGGTAATAATGGCGTTGGGTTTAAAATTTTTATTTCCTCCGCTGAACCATCGAAGGTTCTCTTCGACGGCAAACGTGGCTTCAGTGGAACATTTTACAACTCAGTAAGTGTGTCGTTCATCTCTGGTGTTTTGTCTGAAGTGAGAAAGAGGTCTCGAGGTCCAGGTCTAGGAGCGCTACACTTTAAGTGAACTTTTCAGTTTTCTTATCCATGGTGCTCTGCGGGCGCGGCTTCGTAGCGCGGAGCTCCGCAAAAAAACAGTGCCACAGAAAAGTGCTGTTCAGTAGTCTAGCTTTTATTTGAATTTCTCAAAGATCTCCTTCACAGACTCAAAAGTTAGAGCCACCTTTTCGAAAACTATCGCTCAGTGGCTTTCATTTAAACGAAAACACTGTTAGTTATCCATAGACTGGATAAAAAAGTTAGTTCTAACAACAATAATCTTTTGAAAAACTCTCATTGAAAAGCTTTTCACACACATTTAATTTCAACAAAATTTTCAGTTGTTTTTATTATTTTAACCTCTCATCGTTGATCAGTTAAACTTAAAATTATCAATATCGCCTGAAAAAAACAGAGAATCTCACTCAAAACGTTGCACCTTTGGACTTGAATCTGAAACCTTTTACTGCAGGTACAAGCAAAAACACTTGACAGGCATGACCGACTAATTGAGTTGTAAGATGTTTCACTTAAGCCACGTTCTACCTTCGAAGAGAACCTTTGATGGTTCAGAGGGAAAAAAACAATCGTCATCATTACCCTTTTCTCCACAAGAGAAACTCTAACACCTTTAAGCTTTTTTTTGTCAAGCGCAAAGAAAAAAAAAACAAGAACAAACAATAAAAACAATAAATAATCATAAACAAGGAATTAGACCAAAGGGAAGATGTATTCAGCTGTGTATTTGGGAGACGAAGCACGAATATTCCTCGCGTTTTTCGATCTGCCATCTTAGATAGAGAGAAGGGTTGAGAGGAATCAAGGCGAGTGAAGGAGTGTGAGAGGGGAGAGATGAGGCGAGTTAAAAAAAACATAAAAAGTAGTAGGAACCATGGAATCATTTCCTGCTTTCCCGCCGAACAGAGCGCGCACTGCTGGCTAGCAGGGAGTGAAAAATTGATGAAATACCTGTCTGGTTTGGTCATCAACCTGTTTCACTATTTAGAAATATCCCAATGCTAACTTTCAATTAGCTCAGATTTCCAAATTAGGGCCTTATTATCTGAGACCCAGCCATTTGAAAATGATTTTACATGTGACACAGGACAGGATCGAAGACATCAAAGGTCAGTTAAAAGACGTAGTCTACACAATCCTTTTGTGCACGGTTTTGTTTAAAAGTGTAAGATTGGTTGCTTATAGTTAAGGCTAATGACGGACCTTGCGTTTAGAAGCCTAGCAAGCGCTGAAGATCATAATTCACCGGAAAATTTTTCAAGCATTTCTCAAAATTATTATTTTTTATTGCTAAAAGATTTGAAAATCTTTGAAAAGAACATCATTGACCCGCAACTCAAAAGTCAGTAAAGCGATTTTGTACAGCACAATAAACAGCTCAATACAGTACAGCTGACCAGTTCAGTTTCAGTCAGTGAAGGAACAATCCAGTCTCAATATTTAAAACAACGTTGTACATCACAATAGAAAGCACCCCGTGAAAAGCAATGATCACAGACATAATAAACAATACCACAGAACAGTACTGCTCAGTTGCTTTCATTTGAATAGTCATACTTTAAGAGTTCAATTCACTGCATGACTCAAAAGTTAGTTTTAACAACTTCTCCAGATGAAAACTCTTTAGTTTTTTCACTGATATGCTTTTTATACTCTATCTGGTTTATTATAACAACATTTCAGTTGTTTTTGTTCAAAAATTTCTTGCGATTAGTTCAGTTAACTAGAACTTAAATTAAAATTACCGATATTGAAATAAAAAACAGGAAATGCCGTCATACCGTACCTGCTTATGAATACTTTATAAGGCGAAATTTTGGTCTAGGTCTTACGTTAAAAAGCTTAATATCTTGGGGGTTTGAAAGATAAATGATGGAAGAAGGGCCTCTTTTTCGTCCTCTTCCAGATGGAGCACCCGGCACGAATTTAACTCCCGACCAGCGAATGCCCGCCAAAAATCGCGTGCACTGCTGGTTATCAGAAGTGACAAATTGATGGGATCAGAGATTTGTCTGGTTTGCCGTTATCAACCTGTTTCAATAATTACAAATATCTCACATGGTAACTCTCAGTTAGGTCAGCTTTCTACATTAAGCCGGCCTTAACTATTTGAAAAGATAGCTACGACATCAGAGGTTAGTTAAAAGATGTAAAAGGTACCACCCAATCCTTCTTTACATGTTTAATAATGGTTCCACCGAAGTCAGTGATGATAACGGACCGTGCGTGTAGAAGCCTACACGAAGAGCTCAAAATCGAAATTCAACAAACGTTTTTAAACAATATAGAAAAATTAGTTCTTCACATACTGTAAATTTTGATTTGATGGTCTCACGGATGGATTTCACTTTGCCACTTCTTAGACTATCATCCATCGACAGCTATCGACTCAGAAGTTACTAGAGCCACCTTGTATAGCAAAAAAAGTATCACACAAAAGTCCCGCGCTTTCATGTAAGTGGTCCACAGTTTCAAAATTGAAAACAACGTTGCATGTACATCATAATAGACAGCACTATGTGAAAGCAATGATACGTAGTCATACAGTTGTGAATGAAACCTGAAATCATAAAATGTAACAGACGCAAAAGTTGCGAGACATTTTGTACCACAGGAAACTAGTGCTCAGAAGGCCCTGCGCTACCGTCGAAGAGGACCTTTGATGGTCCAGACGAAATAAAAATTTTAAACCAAACGCCATTAATACCCTTTTTCCCGCTATTAATACCTGTTTTTTCCTGCCTTTAAACAGGTTTTTTTTGTCAAGAAAAAGAAGAAAAAAAAAAGCAAAACAAAACAAAACAAAAAAGGAGGAATCAATGAAAATAATTAACAAGGAATTAATCTGCAGTAAGGGCTTATTTTGGGGGACTAGGAGCTGAATATTCCTTGCGTTTTTTTGACCGCCATCTTGGATAAGTAGTAGTGTTGAGAAGAGTCGAGGCGGGTAAAAGAGCAGGAGAGAGAAGAGATGAGGCGAGGTGAAAAAGTGAAAAAGGTAGTAGGAATCACGCAATCATTCCATGCTTTCCCGCCAAGAAAAAATAAATAAATAAAAACGTGCACCGTTGGCTTAAACAGGGAGTGACAAGTTGCCGGGATGCCTGTGTGGTTTGGTCATCAACCTGTTCCGCTACTTACACATATCCCACATGCTAACTATCACTTAGTTCAGATTTCCAAATTAGTGCTTTATTATTTGAGACACTGCTATTTGTAAATAATTCTTCTAGGGACACAGGACAGGATCGAAGACTTCAAAGGTTAGTTAAAAGATGTAATACTACACAATCCTTTGTACAAGTAATAACAGACCATGTGTGTAGAAGCCTAGCAAGCGCTGAAGATCAAAATTCAACGGAAAGTTTCAAAAGCATATTTGAAAACTCATTTGTTTTAAATTCAAAAGATGTGAAGAGCTTTCATTTGAATGGTTACACGGATGGATTACACTTAGCCACTCTTCATAATATAATATCATCGACACACACAAAAGTTATTAGAGTCGCCTTGTACATAACACTAAATAGTTCAATATCGTACTACTCATAGTTTTCATTTGGAGGAACAACTCTTAAGGATATCATCCACAGTCTCAAAATTTGAAACCACATTGTACATCACAGTAGAAAGCACCACGTAAAAGCAGTGTTCAGTTGCTTAGAATTGTCACAGTGTTGTCCAAGTTATCATTCACGGACAAAAAATTAGAACCACCTTACACTCCTTAATAAACATCACAACAGGTAAGTACTGCTCAATGGCTTTCATTTGAATGGTCATACCCTAAGATTTCGTCCGCTGTCTCAAAAGTTAGTTTTAACAACTTTTTTTTAGATTAAAACTCTTTTATACTCTCTGTGATTTAATTATAACAACATTTTTAGTCGCTTTTGTTCAATCATTTCATAAAGTTAGTTAAGTTAATTAGTCGAACTTAAAATTACCGATATTCAAATGAAGAAAATAGGAAATCCCGTGATACCTGCTCATGAATAAATGTATAACTGAGGCGAGATTTTGATAGAGTTCTTACGTTAAAGGCTTTATATCTTGGGCGTTTGAAAGATAAACGACAAAGGAAGGGCCTCCTTTTCGCCCTATTTCACTCTTCTCAACGTTATTACGTTAAGCTAATCCAATTTGGAGCACACGCAAATTTATAACCAGCGATATCCCGCCAAAAAACGCGTGCACTGTTGGTTAAACAAGGGGTAACAA
The DNA here is from genome assembly GCA_964017195.1 of Siderastrea radians. Classification (NCBI taxonomy): domain Eukaryota; kingdom Metazoa; phylum Cnidaria; class Anthozoa; order Scleractinia; family Rhizangiidae; genus Siderastrea; species Siderastrea radians. The sequence goes on along the minus strand of OZ024890.1, from coordinate 60,254,864 downwards.
ATTGATGGAATACCTGTCTTGTTTGGTCATCAACTTTTTGATCCGCCATCGTGGATAAGGACTAGTATTAAGAAGAGACGAGGCGCGTAACAGAGCAGGAGAGAGGAGAGATGAGGCGAGAAAGGTGGCAGTAATCATGCAATCTTTTTATGCTTTCCGCCCTAAAAAGCGTGTACTGATGGCTAACAGGGAGTGACAAATTGATGGGATACCTGTGTGGTTTAGTCATCAACCTGTTCCGCTACTTACACATATCCCACATGCCAACTATCACTTAGGTCAGTTTTCCAAATTAGGACTTTATTATTTGAGACAAAGCTATTTGTAAATAATTCTACTAGGGACACAGGACAGGATCGAAGACTTCAAAGGTTAGTTGAAAGATGTAATACTGCACAATCCTTTGTACAAGTAATAACAGACCACGTGTGTAGAAGCCTAGCAAGCGCTGAAGATCAAAATTCAACGAAAAGTTTTAAAAGCATTTTAACTTGAAAATTCATTTGTTTTAAATTCAAAAGATGTGAAGAGCTTTTATTTGAATGGTCACACGATTGATTTTACTTCTGCCACTCTTTATAGTATCATCTACACACACAAAAGTTACTAGAGCTTCCTTGTACACAACACTAAATAGTTCAATGTAGTAGTACTCACCAATTTTCATTTGGAGGAACAACTCTTAAGGATATCATCCCCAGTCTCAAAATTTGAAACCGCATTGTACTCATCACAGTAGAAAACACCACAATAAAACAAAAATTTCTTTCGCAGACACAAAAGTTTTTGGTTACCAAGAAGAGCATGATGAACGCAACAGCACAGAAAAGCCCTGCACCGTAGCTTTCATTTTAATAGTCGTCCAGTGAGTCAGAAGTTAGTTTTGGCAACTTTTTTTCGACTGAAACTCTTCATTTTCATAATAAGCTTTTTATACTCGATCTGGTTTAACCAACATTTTTAGTTTGTATTGTTCAAACATTTCGTGCGGTTAACTCACTTAGTTGCAGTTGAAGAACTTGAAATTAATTATATTCACTGAAATGAAACCGGAAAATGGAAAATCCCCGTGACACCTGCTCGTGAAAAATTTATAAGGCGAATTTTTTAAAAAAATCTTAATATCTTAGGCGTTTTTAAACGACAAAAAGACAACGGATGGAGAAGGGGCCTCCTTTTTCAATCTTTCAACCCCGCACGGCTTAGCTCATTCAATATGGCGCACACACAAATTTCACACTTGAATTTCTACTCCATTCCACTGGTTAATAGAGCTAAACGAGAGTGACAAATTGCCAGGATAAAAGTGTGTCAACCTGTTTCGCTAATTACTCATATCCCTCGAGCCAACTATTACTTAGGTCAGATTTCCACACACAGGCCTTTGCTAATTCAAAAAAGAAACTTCTCGTTTTAAAATAGGATATATAATGATTTCCACATTAAGAACTTTATCATTTGAAAATAAAGCTATTTGTTCTCAAATAGGATACATCAGGGTTTTTACAATAAGGCTTTGTTTTTTAAAAACAAAGCTTCTTTTATCACTTACAATGGTCAGATTTCCTCATTAAGATTTTATTATTTGAAAACAAAGTTTTTTTTCACAAGACCGGATTGGAGACATCGAATGGGTTAGTTAACACTGGGTTAGTTTACACGGTCATTCTTAATTTTGTGGTATTTTTAAAATAGATTCTCTGAGTTAATAATAACAGAACATGCGTGTAGAAGCTGACCAAAGCGCCCAAAATCAGAATTCAACTAAAAAGTGTTTAAAGTATTACACAAAACTTATCTTTCAAAATACTGAAAATACTGAAAATATAAAGAGCTTTGATTTGAATGGTGACACAAATGAATTTCACTTTGCCACACTCTAGAATACCATCCCTGACCGGCTGAGAAGAAACTAGAGCAACCTTGTGAGGCTTAATAAACAGTGCCGCAGCTTAATAAACATGCAGTGTCATTTGGAGGAACAACTCTTAAGAATTATCGTTCACTGCCTCAAAATTTGAAACCACATTGTACATCACAGTAGAAAGCATCATGTGAAAGCAATATTCAACAGCCTTAGCTTTGTTACACTTTATCATTTAGAACCCCAAAAGTTATGAGTCACCAAGTACAGAATAATAAACAATACCACAGAAAAGTACTACTCGGTAGCTTTCATGTGAATGGTAATTTAAGAGTTCATTCACTGACTCAAAGGTTAGTTTAACAATTTCAGATCAGAACTCTCCGGTTTTTGAATTGATAAGCTTTTTACACTTTTTCTCGTTTTATTATAGAAACATTTTCAGTTGTTTTTGCTCTAACATTTCCGCCTGTTGTTAGTCCAGTTAATCAACTTAAAACTACCGACATTCAAATGAAGAAAGTTGGAAAATCCCATGATACCTGCTTATGAATGAATTGATAAGTCGAAATTCTGGAAGAGGTCTGACGTTAAAAAGCTTTATACCTTGGACGTTTAAAGTATAAATGATGATTGTCCTTCCTATTCGACCCTTTCCACTCTTCTCAGCCTGATACGTTGAACCAATCCAAGGTGGCACACACACGAATTTTAAGACCAGCAATTGCCCGACAAAGAACGCGTGCATTGCTAACAGGGAGTGACAAATTGATGGGATACCTGTCTGGTTTGGTCATCAGCCTGTTCCGTTACTTACACTTATCACCATTCGCTATCACCTAGGTTAGATTTCTGTGTTAGGGCTTTGTTATTTAAGGACGGTGCCTCCTAATACAGATGTATCTTTGAAAAGATTATGACTATGGGGAAAAAGTAGATCTTAGCAAGGCTTATTACAAAAAGGAAAAAGTGGGGTATAGGTAACCACGCATTCCTCAGAGATAATTAAGCAACCATAATTCTAAAAAAGCGTTTAAGGTGGCTCCGTACAGTTTCTCATCAGTTTCAACAGACAAATATCAAGAGAAAATAAGGGGACAGAAAGGGACTCTGAGGGCGTTGGCTGTGATATTGCAATTCCACAAAAGTTATTTATAGACTGGCTTTTCAACGGAAGTCTGTTTCCCGAAACGTCCGCATAAATACCATTTCTCTTGTTTTTCGAAGTCGTTTTCATCGACAAAACGTAACACCACTTGGTCTGCCATTACAAGCAAAATTTTGAATGGTTCTTCAAACGCCAGATCGAGGTTGCCTTTATGCAGACGTCCGGAAAACAGACTTCCGCTTCAAATGGCCGTCTAAAAATAACTTTACCGAACTTGACATATCCCAAAGCCTGGGCTGGCAGTGACCCTCTCTGTCCCCTTATTTTCTCTTGCAAATATACATAACTTTTTTGATGATTTTCAGGACATTGATTTACATTTCACAAGGGAAAAGCTACAAAAGCAACTAGCTTAGCCTTTATACTTTTCAAAAAAGTCACAATTTCTGGGCCTGGCCCGTTTCCATGGCAACCGCTGGTATAGTTGTTTGGCTCATCTTTTAAGCTTACCCAGTTTCTTCACGTCATTTCTTGGTTTTTACACGGTGAATTTTGGCTATTTTTGTTGTAAAGACGTCGTTTGAGAAGTCTCAGCTGGCAAAGCCGTGAGAAATTTTGTACATAAGTTTTGTAAGAATAGTAAATTTCCGTTTTCGACGAATAATGCAGAAGTACATGTACAAAAATTACTCTTACTTTAGTATGACTGAAAACACAAAAATCCTACAAATGTTCCAATTTTAAAAAAATTTCACCGAGTGGAACACGCGCAATTAGCGTTTGAAAATGCCTCAAAACCCACCTTTTTTCTTCACGTTACCAAAATAAAAATTCTTCAAGTTCCGGGTCGCGCATGCTCATGATTCCTTTTACGTGGACGAGCGTGGGCAGCACGCGGGTAAGCGGTAGAAAAGCTTTTCTAAGGCTTTTCTTTCCAAAGAACAACATTTTTCTGGACAGCTGCTTTCCTTTACTGTAAAGGATCCATGTGACCAAAAAATTCGCAAAAATAAAGAAAGAAACGAACAAACAGACAAAAAAGAAGCAAATTTATACCGATTCGCGATCTAAAAACTCGAACGAAGCCGCCACTTTATTGCCAGCAGCAAATCATTTCCTTTAAAGTTTCCAGAACGCGGAATCATTAAACCACTTTCAGTTTCATTTTTACCATTAACTGATTACAACCGTTCTTCAAGAAAAAAACTAAAGCGGTCATGTTTGCTCTTTTTGGTATGCTACCCGAGAAAAGCAGAGAAGCTCGTTCTTTTTATGTTGTAAGCTCAATATTTTGTCTGCCGAGACCCGCGTTGTTTCTTAGCGGCTACTTGCGTGTTTGATAACTGCATGGAATAGCAAATAGTATATAAGTAAGCTTTCAATTTATATTTAAAGGCAGACGTTGGAGAAAGGGAACAAAAATGTCCACAAGAAATTATACGTTTTGAAAAAGACTACATTATTTTTCTGCAGGGTTCAACAAGTCAACAGAACGCCTGCGAAACGCCGACTGTTTTAGAACCAGCCGTCAACTCGATACTCATCCTTTATTCGTTCACTGAATGCCGTCATTCTAGGCATAATTTTTCGTAAAAATAAAAATTGTATTTGAGCTTAGGTACAATTGAACTTTTTTCAATTTTCGCTTTTATTTTAGACCACCGAAGTTTTTGAAGTCGCACATTGTCAACACAAGTGAAACTTAGATCAAAAACTACTGGTGACTGATAAATAGACACTGAAATATAAGCGTCCTTTTGAGTTTCAACTTCTATCAAAATTCAATGACAACTGTTTATACCTCGTTACAAGTGTGTAATCTATTCATCGCTTAATAAAATTCACAAGTCAGCTGTATTTTGCTGAAACCGTATGAGAACGGCCGTAGAGACAACTTACCCGACAAAAAATAGACGGCTTGTTAGAAAGACAAAAACTAAAGCAATTTTCGAAAAAATTACTTACACTTAGGCTCGAACCAAACAAACGTAAGCTTCTCATCCCAGAGATTCTCGACAGCTGACCTGGACTGCACTGATATTTCAAGTTGAGAACGGAAAGAAGTTCTTCACGCATAATTCTTGAAGGCGCGTAATAATTTGTGCAACGTTTTTAGTCCTCTCTGTGTTGCTTGAACTTAAAGATCGCAATCAATCCAGTCCTACAATCGTAGAACAATCGTAGGACTGCAACTGTCAGCTACAAAAGCGATTAAACTAAAGGCTTTTCATAATTTCACTGCTATGTGCTCGACAGGTTTTGAAAAGGTAAGCCATAAAGATGCCTCAATCAGACTTTGGAAAAGTTCGCCTGGGAGGTTGATTGGCACATGTCATCTGGACTGTCGCGCTCCTCACGTGCGCGCTTGTGCCAATTTAGTTCCCATTGCTCGCGCGCTGAAAAACTATATGGAGCCACCTTAAATACAAAGAGTATATGGTAATTTCTTTCCAAATTTAAGCTCAATTATCTCTGAAAAATGCGTGGTTACCCCCAATATTCTTCATGGATTCTGATAGCCTTCGCTAAGATCTGCCTTTTCCACATAGTCATAAACCGCGCAAAAATATTGTTGCATTAGTGGGTAAATTCCTTAAGAAACGCAAATATCCTGAGATGCACAGAACGTATGTGCAGTAACAAAAGCAGGCACCGTCCTTAAAACAAAGCTATTTATGCAACCGCACTCAGTATAGATTCTATTCTTGCCAACGGCGCCCCTGAAAACAATTGCTAAAAATAAATATAAGAAGTGTTAATGCTGTAAACGTGAAGCTCTAAAGGAAAAGAGACTGGAATAAAATGAGCGAACTCTCTAATGCCAAATAAACTGATACTCTCGGCCTGACGAGCACGTGCTCCTATTGTCTGGATCGATGGTGTAGCATAAATTAGATTATACTGTTACATAATCTTTGTCTTTTAAATAACTTCACAGGTCACACAGGACAGGAACGAAGACATGAAAGGTTAGTTAAAAGAAGCAATACCACCCCAACCTTTTTACAAGGTTTAAAATGTAAGAAAGATGGAGTACTCAGTTTTTCACGAGCGTGGGACAAACAAACAAACAAAAAAAAACCTGAACCCCCCCCCACCCCGTCACCCCTGACGGGAATCGAACCCATGACCTCCCGTACTCTGGTTTAGGTTTAAACTTGGTTCTTCAGAGTTAATAATGATAACTGAGCCCATGCTAGCTGCTGCGACACACTTTTTACCACACGTTTTGGGCATAGTGCCATTTAATTTCACAGTGCATATCAGTCAATTGAAAAAAATGTTAGCTGTAGACTTCGCACCTCCTGCTCTGCAGCTTTCATTTGAAGGCTAAAATAGTCAAAGCAACATTTCTAATTATTTTCATGTTCTAAAATTTTAACACCGTTAGATCAATCAACTAGAAGTTAAAATTACCGACATTTAACTGATGAAAATGAGAAATTTCACTTAAAGGAGCTATGTCCCGGTATTTTCATTCATTTTTCTGATCTGACAAAATTACTTTACATTGAAGAAAACTTCAAAATAATAGTTGCGCCTTAGGTAGAAGAACACCAAAGAAGTAATAATAAATCAAAATTAAACAACGATGGCTAACGACTGAGGGAGAATAAGACGTATTACGAATTGCAAACTTGAAAAAATTGTCCCAATTTTTTCAAGATGTGTTATCTGTGACGAAGCTCCTTTAAAGTGTTGCGCTCTTAGACCTCGTTTTCATTGCAGGTAAAAGCAGAAACAGTATACTGAGGAATGACTGACTGTCAACTGTAACATGTTTTACATAAACCACACGAAAATGAAAAAGCCCTTTTCATACCAATAAGCGCAATAAAATCAGCAAAATGCTTTATTTTTTGGAAAACTCAAAAGAAGAATCTATCAACTGAGTTGATAAGGTAAATTGGCACCGTAAACAAATTCAATTTCTTCACGAGGCCAATTTACTTAATTATCAACTCAATCGATTAATCTCAATTTTCCTGAGCTAGTTCCTCGCCGACGCAGCATCACATTTTCTTTCTCTCATTCATTTTCTTGAGCTTAATCACGATAGAAATAAAAATATATTAACCTCCTACAGCTCTGCGGTATAGTGTGTAAAAACCATGACACTGTTGAAAAATTTATATTTATCTTTGACTTGTAATTTTGACCGACAAGAAAGCCCAATGGGCATTTTAACCGGCCGTTCTGACCCTCCCCACCCCTAGGTTTCACAAATGTTAGCGCGATACTCTATTTGTACAAACCGGCGTGACGAAAAGTGTAATTGTGTAACACAATATTTTGACTATAGCGTGACTGGATGACGTTATGTTTAAACTCTGATGACTCAGCTTATCTTTCTTATCGCTTTTATTTCTGCTGAAAAACGCAAGTAGTAAAGCATGACCCTTCACCCCACTTTTCCCATTTGTTCATTGTTGTCGTGTGTTCACTTTCCCATTTGTTTACTTTCCCAGGTCCTTTTCTTAGCCCTAGCATCAAAACGAGGCTGGCTTGTGGGACAATCAAAAAATCACCGAAGGGTATTGTCTTTCCATACTTGTTTCACTTTTCTTGCAAAAAATTTGGTCTTTTTTCCACGAATCCTTGTACCTGTGATTCAATACGACGATGGGAATCATTTGCCGACAGTGAGGGCAGGAGATGGTGTGACGTACAATAATAATCAATCAAATAAGCAACCAACCAAGCAAGCAAGAATCTTCGTGACATATTAACAAGTCCAGCCAAGAAAAAATGACAACTGAAGAAAATGTGGAGTGCGTGATTTGCTTGGAACCATTAACAAGTCAAACCGTATTGGGATGCTGTCGCCAACCATGCCATCAACAATGTGTCAACCAATGGAAAAATGTACGTCACACCATCTCCTGCCCTCACTGTCGGCAAATGATTCCCATCGTCGTATTGAATCACAGGTACAAGGATTCGTGAAAAAAAGACCAAATTTTTGCAAGAAAAGTGAAACAAGTATGGAGAGACAATACCCTTTGGTTCGGTGCACGTAACGATGGCTATGAATGAAAAACAGGATTCTGGGGTGAACTGAAAGACCCGTATGAACCTAACAAAAAAACATTCTGTTTTCTCGTTCTCACAAAGAGCCACGTCATTCCACGGATGAGAACCTATTTAAGTTTTTCATAAACCACACGCTCCTGTTTGGACTTTGGACTTTTTTATGGAACACCGCTGACCACTCTGGTCTAGACTAGCTAAAGCTCAGTCAAGTGACATTTTGGGACTTTGAACTTTGATGGGACGCCTGTGACTCTAGGGTCCAGACACACGCTTCCGCTCTGTACCTAAGGTTTTTTTGCCATTAAATCTTTTGATTTTTCTCTCACAAAATGTCTTGTTGCTATGGTGATTTTTTTGATTGTCCCACAAGCCAGCCTCGTTTTGATGCTAGGGCTAAGAAAGGGACCTGGGAAAGAGTTGTGATGTCACATTTGCTATGACGTCATTTTGGGAAAGGAATCAAATGGGAAAGTGAACACACGAGAAAAATTGAACAAATGGGAAAATGAACAAATGGGAAAACTGGGGTGAAGGGTCATGCTTTACTACTAACGCAAATTAACTCAAACGTTGAATGTCAGTATAAATTGGCCCACAACGGAGAATTCTTACACAGGGACGACGAAATATTTACTGTTGTGCCTAGACCGTGAATACAAATAGTGAACATAGCAGTAGAATCAAAATATAACGCTTGCTAAACACGAGCTCGAGCAGATCGTCAGAGTCTGGGGCACGTTAAGGCTTACCCGGTTTGCTAAGCCGGGAATCCCCTTGCAAAAAGAAACAAGTTGACTCGGAATTCGTAACGTAAACGACTACGTACCAGAATATACACTTACGAAATTACCTTAAACCCAACCAACACAACAGCGAACACCACACGCAAATCACACGCATCGCTCGATAATATTCAGTTATTTTCTATCATAAAGACTCGCAACAGCTACCTTATTAATTGATCTCCTTACTAATGACCGATTTCTTCGTCTTTATACAATTAAAATCAACTTCTCGTTGAAATAAGCACTCATCTCTCTCCCTCTTTCTCAAGAACTATGATGTATCGATGGTGCAATCCACTAATTGCATCATCATAATAGCGCCAATCCCTTCTCTTCCTAAGCCACCGCTCCTCACCGCGCTAATAAGCTGTAAACACAGCTGTCGTTTCTCTCCTCTGCGAAATACAGGTTACTCAATGAGAAAACTTACAGTCCACTTCGTAAACCGTCCCCCATAAAAACGCCAAGGGAAACTGCCTCTCACGCAGCACAATATTACACCGCTGCTATACAAAACGCAACTTTCAAAGCAAATCACATTCACAGAAGCGTGATATGCTGCTCACATTCACAAATCTTTCCACTCCCACATTTTTACATCCCTCAAAATGTCAATCCCCATAACCAAACTCCTCCGCTAAAAAAATTTCACCTTAACCACTAACTAGACAACACAGCCAATTTCGCATTCAATCCTATTAGTTGCTTTCCTCAGTTCCGCATGCGTCATACAAGACAAGTACAGAAACCCTAAACTTAACAACCCTTTGCCGTTCATATCTTAAATACTGTAAATTAAAAGACAAGAACACACGAAGGTAACATTCAGCAGACCAATATGCGCATGCGTCTTACATAAGACAGTAGCGATCTTGAGTACCCCTGGCACAAGCTTTATAGCACTTTGTTCGTATGTTGAGCCAACTGACCATGAAAAGAAGACCCCGTCCATTTCATAAACCGGCGGTTGCCTTTATGGCGACGGCCGGTTAAAAATCAAGGGCAAGTGAAGGAAAAAGCAGTTTATGAGGCCTCTCCATTCACAGGTGACTGCCGGTTAGTAAAAGATATTTTTGCAAAAACCGAATAAGGGGGCCTTTTTGAGGTAAATGTAAAGGCTGGTTTCACCATGATTGCTACGATCGTACGATCGCTACCAAAAAAGTTAAACGGTCGTTGCGACTTTGATCGCTGAGCAGTTTCCATATAGGCTGGTTTCCATATGATTGGCGTGATCGCTACAATTACTAAAAAGAAGTTTCCACATGATTCCAGCGATCGTAGCGATCGTAGGGATCATATGGAAACCAGCCTTAACCTTTCTATAACCCCCGCTTTCCTCGAAAAATTAAGGGAGCTTAAGCAAACACGACGGCGGCAGCAAAGACCACCACAAAAGTTTTGTGTTGAACGTGAACAGACGAGGAAGAATTTTCGTTTTTCTCCATAGCTGTAACGCCGCCCTTTCAAATTCATCTTCCAGATAGTTCGGCTACACTAGACAGACTGAATGAATTGGAATAATCACGAAGAGTTCTAAAAGACTGGGAAGGCATTTTTTAAAGTGACGTTTTCGTTAGGGTTGCCGTCACAGTGCTTTATAAAGTTCCAATATTATCAAGGAGAACGCTAGCGCGCTTCTATACAGAGCGGCACGTAAATGTTATTGTCATTTTTGCTACAAAATGCACTCATCTTTCCTCGAAATTGTCTGTTTAGGTTATTACTGCATCATGATTTTGGCGATTGTGTTTTCCATTGCCTTTTTTCTGGTCTCAATAGGAAGCTGCAAAGGTATGTTTATGATTATTTTTTAATTTTCAGCGATTCTCTGTGTCATAGATAGTGTGACGGCGCCATTCTCTTGTAGATCGGGTATGGCGGTTGGCAATTTAAATTTCACCCTTTTTACGCTAGACGCATTACCATTCGTTGACGATTGACGCTAACAATTCTCCTTGGTTCAGATCAGTTTGGCTATTGACGACCATTTGACTGTTACCCACTGGAAGCCTTGTAGTAGGTCAAACGAGATCTGTTCTCTCTGTCCTGGTGAATAATATATTGTGTTTTTTGGGGAAAATCCAAATCGGGATTTTTGAATCCTAAATCGGATTTGAAGTTTCTTTCCTGGAATCTAAAAACGGAAAATCCATCCATAAAATCCCCTCTTCGAGTCAGATCATCAGATCCGGATTTTTGAGATTCATGATTTGAGCGTTCTTTTGGGAAAAGGTTCGAAAAAAGTACATGTGGCAAGCGGTGTTCCATGCAAATTTGTTTCTGGTAAGACGTATATTGGTATCATAAAAGCGAAAATGCAATCAAAATTTCATTGTCGTGTGTTTGTAAAGTGTCTCTTGAAGCACAGACAAAATACGATAATATCATTTGTGTCACAGTTCTACGTTTGGGGCTAAGTTGGCCTAAAGCAGCGATTAACTGAACACCCGTTAACTCCCTTTAGTGATAGCTTGCGTGCAGACGTCTCCTATGTCCTTTGCTTGGCTACTTACTGACTGGGTGGGAGGGCTGGACGGGAAAAATTTTGGCTTGTCGTTAGCCACCGGGTTTGCATATGATCGAAAACTAAATAATTTCCCGTATGACCCAACCTAACCAAACATTTTATCTAGCTAAGCATTTTATCACATGACCAGACCAATTTGAAACACTATCCATTTATCGATTCACATAGCGACACAGTATTAAGACAATTGACGATGGATTTCTAAGCCGGCGTAAAATTGGTTTTTACTTTGTTCGCTAACGTTATTCGTTTTAAAGTCAAGTGAGATGTTACGCGCAATAAAATAATTTAAATTCACATCTCGCGCAGGACCGCGCATGTTTCTGTCAGTGTTGCACGGCTTTTTATGGCCCCGCTATGGCAGTGCATACAGATATTCTCCAATTACTTTTGCAATGGAAGTGCACAAAGAGCCGTGCTGGTCATGTGATAAATGGGTTTTAGAGGTATAGTACATGAAAGGAGAGTACAAATACTCCCGTGAAATCTCGCCTGATGCTTCCGGCCTCCTGCTTATTCTTAGTTATTTTCGCAGGTCGTACAAGCGTAGGTGGTACAATCCTAGGGAGGCGCTACGCCTTAGAAACCAAAGGAGAGAGACGCAGTTTTCATGTCGGCGGCAGCTCTCGGCAAAGGCAAAGGCCACCCTCCAGACACCCTAAAGCACCTAATGAAAGGCCACCCTCAAAACACCCTAAAGCACCGAAAGAACGCCCCAAATTCGACTGTAACAGAGCAAGTTACAGAACAGCTACCATTTGGGATTTTGTGTACGAACATCACTGTTTTCCAAATTATAATTCATGGAGAGACTTTTTAAGAAGTCAGAGGGTTGAGGCGGAAATGCGACGATTGTCTGATTATTTCTCAAATCAACAAAATACACAAATTGTACCTCCATTGCCTCTCTTGTTCAGAGCCTTCACTGTCGGCGGGGTCGAGGATATAAAAGTTATTATTCTTGGCCAAGATCCAACTCCCCAACCGAACCGGGCCACGGGCCTAGCATTCAGCTTGTGGCCAGACGAAGACCCTGCGACTGTTCCGAGCGTATTCAACATGCTCGTGGAGTTGCGATGGGAAGGAATGAATGTAGGTTTGACGAATGGTGACTTAACACCATGGGTTGCCGAGGGAGTCATGCTGTTAAACGCAGCGTTGACTACTGTAGAAGGAAGAAGAGGGGCTCATCAGCGTGATTGGGAACATTTCACCGACTTGCTGATAAGATATATCAGCGCTGAGGCCCGCCCATCTGCCTGGATTCTTTGGGGACGACATGCAGAGGCTTACGCAACACTAATTGATCGTAGACGTCATTACGTCAAGATCGGAGGGCATCCGTCTCCTCCAGCTGCGGTCAACTTTTTTGGCGGAAACTACTTCCACTGTACTAATGAATTCTTCCGTAGCCAGGGAAGGTCGACAATCAGGTGGACACTTAGCCGGCGGGAGGGTGCTAGGAGACCACAAGAAGACTGCAATCTCGGTTAAGAGGGTAGCCACAGCGACGGAAAACTCCGAGAGCTGCTAATTTTCTTTTTACGCCCACCTCAAGGTGGCGGATATTTGCTTTTTTCGTTACCTTAAACAGCCTTTTCAGGTTTCAGGCTTTTACGTTTTTGTTTGACTTCACCAATACCGGCTTCTCAATTTATGATAAGGCAAATATTTGGTTGATTATTTTTAGAGGACTACCGGTGTTCGCATATTGTCTACATGTCACGGTGTACACGTTAAAAAGGCTAATATATCTCGAGAAGCTAACACTTTCGGTTGTGTAGAATTAGAGAAGATGTATAGAATTACTTTGAATCCAACTAATTTCTGAATTAACAGCTGTTTCTTTTTTCCTTTTTAAAACGTCCAGCGGCCGCCATCTTGAAGCTGGCGTAAATCGAAAATTCGCCCGAGAGGTTATCCTAAAATTAAAACTAAGTCATAAATTAAATGCTCATAAAATATTTAGAAATAAATGAAATTATTATTCAACTGCATTTAGTAGAGTACAAATAACACTCAAAACGAGTACAAATATCCCACAGTATTTGTACTCCAGAAGACCGGTTTGACAGGTTTTCTACAAATGTCACGTCAGGCATTAGGCTTACAAGGTGAACGATGAAAAAAATGGCCGAAACCCTCGTTTTTCCCCGAAGAAAACAATAAATGCTTACCAATTTTTGAGGTTTTTAACGACAACGAGTTCCTAAGAGACAAGCAACGACATAGACGACTGTGAAATTTCTTTATTTATTGAAGAAAATCACAACAAAAAAGACAAAAACTGACCTCAATGTATGGCAACGACAATGTATGGCAACTCGTCTCTTGTATTTTGACTCGCCCTACGGGCTCGCCAAAATACGGCGTGACTCGTAAAAATATCCCACGTTATTATATGGCAAGCAATTCTTCAGTCTATATCGAGTGTTCTGATTGGTTAGTTTTCGGTCGGGATTTTACAGTACGGACCATTACCATGGAAACGGTCCTTTTTGGATATTTTTTTTTCGTGCTACCGCTCCGGCAAAATTCAAACTGTGAAAACGCAAGAAGATAAAAAAGAAAAGGTTTGGAACCGGTACAAAACAAATGAACGAGGTAAACACGTCTGCTTAGAAAAAGTGCTCTTCAATTAAGTTTACCGACTGGGCCAACGTTCTTTAGTGACTTTGTGTGTTTTATTGTTCTTTTGTACGGCTGTAGACTGTGAGCTGTAAAGACCCGAATAAATCGGCCAAGACTTAAACAATAATTATTAAAATTCAGCATTAACAAAAGAGTACGTTTCTCACAAGAAAACCTCGCGGCGAAAAAGAATGAAAACTGCAAAACAACTAGCAAACGGCTTTCACCGGCAACTGTAAATCGAAAGCAAACGATCACGTTCTTGTCTAGTTCAATATTCGCTATCGCTTCAGTCAGCGCTTTCCACAAGAACAATTTAAAGTTACACGTACATGCATTAAACTAACAGTGTACCTTGATTCCTCAGCGAGATTTTTGCTCTTGTAGTGCACATCCTTGAAAATAATTTTAGCTTGTTCACAAGTCCGCTCTTGCTGTAGCTCGCGCTAAAAACAACTTTGTTAGGTGCGACGAAAATTTGCTCTCAGCATCCACAAAGTTCTCCATAAAGCCACTGAAGCAAACAACTTGCAGTATTTGATGGAGAGATAATTTCCAGTGTCGTTTTTTAGGTTCGAGTGTTCCTTTGTTCACACTGACTAAAACGCTGCCACAATTTCCAGAGTTTGAGAAGCACGTGTGTGAGCCAGTTTTATCGGGGCCTTTTCATTATTCTTTTTTTTCCCGAATTGTCTCTGCCCGTAACGAAGAAGTATTTTCAAATAAAAGTTTCTTGTGTTGTAGAGGACGACGAAAAACTGACACATATAAGAGAAGCAGAGCAGTTTTCATTCAAGAGCCACGCAAGTTTTTGCCGATCGACAGCAACGATCATCAAACTGATTCGAAAGCCAGTTAAAATTGCTGGCTTCTTTCCTTGACACCGCGCCGGAAATTGACTTGAATGAAATACCGGAAGTGTTGTTTCGTACGAAAAATGATGCCATATAATAAACTACTTACTAACTTCACTTGCTCGGGACCGTACTGGGGAATATTGGCCCTCGGTCGTTTTTGCACGGACCTCGCTGCGCTCGGTCCGTACTGCCACGACCTCGGGCCAATATTCCCCAGTACGGCCCTCGCGTTCAGTTAGTAAGAGGTTAATACTACACACTAAACCGTCTAATACGATATATGTATCACGCGAATGACCAGTTAACAGTACATCATTTGGATCCGCGACGAACGGGCGGAATTTTTCCGAGAGATTAAGTATTTGACTTGAACATATACAGAATGGGAATATTGATCCATAAATTAAGTATAATTTCCTTCAAAAATGTCACGCGAGAAAACGCTGTCGACTGTTAAAAACATGTAGACCTATACACTGAAACAGAGAATTACTATTAAAGAATATACACGTAGGAGTTACATTGTTATGCCTAGATAAATTGAAATCTATTTTAGAACTGGGAAGCAAGGCGACTTTTCTATGACCTTGCCTGGTAAACGATACATCGACTAAACGGGTGAAATTGTGAAAGTGAGAGGAGTAGTGAAGATTGGATTAATGAGAAATTTGTTACTCAGTGTATCAAACGTACGCAGAGGAAAAAAATTCAAGGGTGGTTAATTATGATTTTACAATGACGTCATTAGCATTTGATGAGAAAGAGAGAAAAAATGTGTGGAAAAAGAATCGAAAAGAAAAAGAAAAAGTGTGGAAAGAGGGGGAAACTTCAAAGAAGAGAGAAGAGAGAAAAAGTGGAACAATTTGCCTCCCGAAATAGGCCACAGAAAGAGAGCATGAAGTAAAAGAGTGAATCCCCTTGCCCCATGATAATTATTTGAAACTTATTATTAGTTCACACTCATGCTGGGAAGGTTATTTTTACCTGCTGTTCCCGTGTCAACAATCTGAAATTGCATCACGTCATCCTAGCTGACCAATGAGGTGTCGTCCTTAAAATAACCACGCAGTATGCCACAGAACCAAAAATAGATTTCACATAATTTTCATCCGAAGAGGCCCATGTATGGGGGATTTGCTCTCTCCCTCCATCCTCTCTTTGCCACAGTCTGTCGCATGTATTTGTCGCACTTGTGTTGCGTGACTTATGTCCTTTATCGCACTTGTATTTTATTCCTAACCTTTTTTTCGCACTTGTATTGTATTTAAGGCCCTGTTCAAACATTCAACTTGACATGCTCATTTGCATTAGGTGTGGCACATGTAAAGTTCGCAGTTTGAACTATTAATAAATAATAATAATAATAATAATAATAATAATAATAATAATAATAATAATAATAATAATAACTCGCTATACTCGTAGTACCCTGGACAATTCAGGATTAGGTTAAATGATTATAATTTTTAAATGATCCACCTAAATTCCATAAGAATGGTAACATAATAGAAAAGGAAATTACCCCAGCCCACTTTTACCACCGAGAGAAAATTGTAATTTGCAACATAGATTATTTCAACGAAAAATTATTTAACCATGTTCACCCTCAAGCAGCGCTAAGCTCGCTAGCAAAACATTAGCAAAACTTTGTTCGCAAATTGGAATCGTACGTGTAATCTCTCGAATGGATTCTGTCCATCCTGTGGAAGGAAAACACGGAACGCTGTAGATTGCCAGCAATCTCTCTGTTTAGCACGAAAAGAACCGACAAGCGCAAAGCGCAAACAGCGAACGGCGAAGCTTACGTTTCCGCCCGCATGTAGCATCTGCTAGCTAGAATAGAACGACAGCTCGCAGTATAGGAACGCTTCTGAACTTGTAGATTGCATTCCCCCCGGTCTGAAAGAAACACAAGAGTCTCGGTCCGTTAGGATCCACAAGAAAAGGTTAAACTTCAGTGTTTTCAGATCGTGTTTATTCCTTTCCAATATTGAGACTGTAAGTGATTTGTCAACATTAAACTTTCCCGAAACCTGTGGATAGAATTGCCCACCCGTCTCTACCAGCAAGCAGCTCTTCTACAGCCCTCTCGTGCTCTCTCTTTAGAACAACTTTTTGTTTTAACACTTTATCGATGCTCTCTTCTTTGTCTTCTATTCAGAAAAGGCTGAAATTATTGAGCTCCCAAGTTTTCCCTTGGGAGAAATGCAAAAGATCATATGATTGTTTACAGCTCTCAGCCAATCCGATTTCCCGTCCGGTGGTGAACGGGAAGATGCCAAAAAACTCCTAGTTTTCCTGCAGTCGGGATTTGAAATCGCTTCCCCCCCCATTCCCTTCTAGGCCTTGTCGCCACTCCGCCGCTCAAACTTTGCACAAACTTTCCCGCCAGCTACGCACACCGAGAAAAACATGAGTGTTAACCTCAAGACCAGAAAAAGGGAGGGAAAACACACCGGGCCACATCGATTCCCGTGCCACCACATCGATTCCCGTGCCAAAATTTCGCCTTATTCTATTGAATGTCCTTCAGTTTGCTTCACGGCAGAATTTGTTTGAAACATGTAATGAATATCTTTTTCGTCTTTTTGAAAGAGCTAGCAAAGAACAAATTCTATACACGTACATCTGTTTGGTTAGCAAAACCATTTGGCTCTGGCACGAGTCTTAGAGTCCTACCGGTAATTTCGCTCCTGAGATGAGTTCTTTCTGTGGCTGTTTTTTGTTCCCCTCGACACTTTCCACAAGAGCTCACAAACTACCGCAGGCATAGTTTTTGCCACCTTTTTACAGCATTTTAATTAACCCATTATTAATATCTAGCCCCTGCAAATGCACTGCTTACCGCTACACCAGCTTTGGTGCGTTCAAGGACTTCTGTGCGGCTGAGTTGAGGAGAACATTTTCTCATTTTCTCCTCTGCTTATGGGACCAATATTTGGAAATTTTGTTTCTTTATGTGGAACAGATTATGCAATTTTTCCTTTAAAAAACGAGAATTTGGTACGTATGTATCTAAACATTGTGTCTCAAGCAAAATGACTCTGTCTATATATATATATATATATATATATATATATATATATATATATATATATATATATATATATATATATACTCGTTGAAGGAAAGCGAGGACGGACAACTTCTGACGATTAAAAAGTTAAAAAATTTAATAAAAAATAAAAACGTTTCGGTCTTAGACCTTCATCAGTTACATGAAAAATTAAACTTAACAAATCTACCTAAATAAGATTACAGAACAAAACAAGACGCAAAATACAATTCAACGCTATGAGTTACGTAACCGGCGTGATTATAACAATACTAAAACGAGGATAAGTGACGCTAACATTCAAATATAAAAACAATGTAGTACAACGATTATATAACGAAAAAAGGAAAAATAAACAATACTAACAATTAAACGTAATTACAAGGTGTAGATACAGGTACAACACTAGATAAATGAACGATACAAGGCAAAAATATAACAAAAGACCGGAAATATGCTGCTATAAAAATAAATAACAAAAGATGACAGATAAGACTAAAAACTAAAAACTGCTAATTCAAAAAAGATGACATTTGCAAAGCGGCAAAAGAAAGGGCAGTCAAAAGGAAAGCAACCTACGTTTACGCAAACATGGATCATACCAAAATCCCAAATCGAGGCCTTTGGAGCCCCAAAGGGCCGATAGACAACAAAATCCCTGGGGGGGCCTTAAACAATAATGACCGTAATAAGTTCCCCGAACAGGGCCTTTGAGTATACCCAACACCTAAGAGGCTGACAAAATCCAAGAAAAGGGCCTTTGAACGGCCATATATCGCAAACAAAGAATCGCAAAAAAGAAAATTAATTATAACAAATTCTATTCTTAGAATGAAATTCTTTTCTTTTATTTAAACCATGGGGTGCCAAAGAGAATAGCTGAGCACTCCAATAAGCCTCCTTTGTAATTGGAGTGCTCAGCTATTCTCTTTGGCACCCCATGGTTTAAATAAAAGAAAAGAATTTCATTCTAAGAATAGAATTTGTTATAATTAATTTTCTTTTTTGCGATTCTTTGTTTGCGATATATGGCCGTTCAAAGGCCCTTTTCTTGGATTTTGTCAGCCTCTTAGGTGTTGGGTATACTCAAAGGCCCTGTTCGGGGAACTTATTACGGTCATTATTGTTTAAGGCCCCCCCAGGGATTTTGTTGTCTATCGGCCCTTTGGGGCTCCAAAGGCCTCGATTTGGGATTTTGGTATGATCCATGTTTGCGTAAACGTAGGTTGCTTTCCTTTTGACTGCCCTTTCTTTTGCCGCTTTGCAAATGTCATCTTTTTTGAATTAGCAGTTTTTAGTTTTTAGTCTTATCTGTCATCTTTTGTTATTTATTTTTATAGCAGCATATTTCCGGTCTTTTGTTATATTTTTGCCTTGTATCGTTCATTTATCTAGTGTTGTACCTGTATCTACACCTTGTAATTACGTTTAATTGTTAGTATTGTTTATTTTTCCTTTTTTCGTTATATAATCGTTGTACTACATTGTTTTTATATTTGAATGTTAGCGTCACTTATCCTCGTTTTAGTATTGTTATAATCACGCCGGTTACGTAACTCATAGCGTTGAATTGTATTTTGCGTCTTGTTTTGTTCTGTAATCTTATTTAGGTAGATTTGTTAAGTTTAATTTTTCATGTAACTGATGAAGGTCTAAGACCGAAACGTTTTTATTTTTTATTAAATTTTTTAACTTTTTAATCGTCAGAAGTTGTCCGTCCTCGCTTTCCTTCAACGAGTTTTAATTCCATGCAGTGAGGCTTGGACTGTGAATCTTTGATCCTCCTGACGCAGTGGCATTCTTTGTTGGCCTGAGGCAACCATTAACTGTTTTTTATATATATATATATATATATATATATCTAAAAGTTTTGAAAGGGAAGGTTTGGCGCGAAAACGTATTGGCTAAGGGTACTTTCGCGCCTATGTCACTGCCTTAATGGAACATTAAGAAGAATTTTAATGATTTCCATGTGTGAAATTTCCTTTTAATTTTGCTGCTGTCTTTGTTTTATGGAATTTAGTTGAAGCTTTAAAAAGTTACAGTCATTTAACCTGATCCTGAATTGTTTTGTCCTGGGTACTAATTTCTATATTGCCGACATTGGAGGTATTGTTGTTAAGAAGGAGCTTGTCACCGAGGATCCGAGTAAACTGGTGAATATACCCATATGGTCCTAATCGATAGTACAGTAAGGAAAGTTCCAGTTGCGAGGATTAACGTGGATACCCCTTATCTAAATAGTGTTGCTGAAGCACAGTGTCTTCCTCATGCGATCCACGACCTTGTCATTGGTAATGTACCAGAGCTAGAGCACCAGATGATTTGAGTCGTTCCAGGGCCCGCACAGCGAGGTTTTGAGTGGAAGGGGGGGGGGGAGGGGCTAAAGACGAACGCGCAAGCCAAACTGGGGGGGCAGGAGGTGGGTTATGCTTGGAAATTTGGATTTTAACTCCTCTAAAATGACGGGAAATGCATTTGTAAAAAGCAAACTAAATTTTCATTCTTAATGTTC
Organism: Siderastrea radians; assembly: GCA_964017195.1. NCBI lineage: Eukaryota > Metazoa > Cnidaria > Anthozoa > Scleractinia > Rhizangiidae > Siderastrea > Siderastrea radians. The sequence goes on along the minus strand of OZ024890.1, from coordinate 60,234,485 downwards.
ATTGCTGTTGCTATCGGACTTCACTATCACTACATTGAAATATCCTTGACTTATTCAACCTTTAATTTAATGGCTATAAATGACCCAGAAATCCAACGATTTTGCCTGAGCTGTCTTCAACTATTGCTATTTTGGATTGAATGGCCACTAGGATCGAAAAGCGCAATTCTGTTTCCCACAAAGCTTCTTTGGATAGTTGAAATCTGCAGGTTGGAATGGCTCCGTTGTATATGGACCCCTAAAGTTTGACTGGCTATAGGGCTGCTCACCGATCCCTGAAAGTCTTGAAACCTTCAGTATCAAAAGATGGACTTTTCGGTGATTGAGATAAAACCAGTAGGAGTAAAAAGACAAACAATAATTTCATGCTACTGTAATTATCGTACCTTTATCAACTGGACTCGACAATCAAGCGAAAGAGAATCGCCTTACAATATTAACCCAGTCATAAGTTCGGATCAAAATTTACCAATAACGAAATTACAAGTTTTCCTGAGAGGTCCGCTTGCAGAAAGAAACCATTTAAAAAGACATAAACCTGTACTAGCACAAGGTTAAAGCTGAAAATTATTTGATAATTAGCGCCATATCACCATCCAGTTATATATAATTCTTTATAACAATGTTTGTTAACTCATCTGCTCGTCTACTTAATGCCAGTAACTTTTTCCCTTACACTAAAAGTAACGATATATTTTGGCAATTTTTTGCTTCTTTATTTTTTATTCTACTTTATTTTATCTATTTATTTATTTATTTTTTGGCACAAAAGTGGAGGGGGCTAAAGCCCACCCAGCCCCTCCCTCTGCGCGGTCCCTGCATTCTGAGGAGACTGACACGAATAAAGCGGGTAAAGAGCAGTGTAAATCATACAAGGATGCTGCCCCAGTGTTCGAGGAGAGAACGAAGAAGCTGGAAGCTGACATTAAGGGGATGCATCAAAAGTTAGCTGAAGCCACTGAGAAAGTCAACAAAGTGCCATCGTCATTACCTAATCAAGTAAAGTTTTCAAGTAGCAAGCAAATGGAGAATAATGTATCAAAGAAACAGGAGCAGTTAATGGAGAAAAATGCGGCGGAGGAGAAGCTAAACGAAGTAGAGCAGGAAATGAGCACCTCGCAGGTTGTACAAATGGTGCCGCAGAATTCAAACCGGAAAATACGAGAAAGAATCTAGGAAACAGAGACAAAAAAGGTAATAAAAGAACATTGACTTTTTATCAGGGTGTTTTGTTTCTCGAGCGTTGGCTTACTGTTCAAAAAGGTAAAGTAAAGTGCGTCTTCAAGTCTTGTTGGGTGCTTGGCTTCACCCTAAAATACTTGGGACTTTGCTAGAAAAAAATCCCCCACCGTAGGGGAAATACAAGAACTTTGAAATGGACAATTAGCAAGTTCCAAATCAGCCCGGTCTTCTCCCGTTCACCCCCCACGTGAAAGCCGACGACAAGTGCTTGATTGTAACAACCTGTCAATTTCATCGCAAACAGAGTCAGTATTCACAGGACACGTGAATAGAAGTCAGTACTGTAACTAGTTGACTTTCTACCTATAGTGCATGTTATAATTCAATTTTAGTTGCTGATAGCAATGAAGCCGATTTCGCCTTACATGACCAAAGCTTCTAAAAATACTAAGTTTTCGATACGCTTTTTCTCCGAAACGAGCACGGTGACCCCCCCCCCCATTTTTTACTTTTCTGACACGAGTGGGTCATTATCTAACTGTAGCAAAAGTTTTAACACATCTGAACGTAAGAAGATTTTGGGCGCGAACGTCCTTAAAAATGTAAGATTTCCAGCATATTAAACATGTTCCTGTTACCACTTATACTACAACAAACTTTTTGCACTCATTTTGAGCGTTGTCACTTTTTGCTGTCTTCACTGTAATCTAAGCATTTGTTCTTCTTTTAAGTAAAATAGTTGTAAATTTAATATGAGTCTTGTTTATTGTATAGTTCAATTCAATTTTCACGTTCATGATTCCGTCGCGATTTCCCCTGTTGATACTGGGCCTAAAAGGGTTACTCTCATCCACCATTTCATGCTACACCCTACGATTCAATTACTAAACATCGGTTCTCAACGTTAATCGCATCTCCCAACCCACATCTCCGCCCGCACTTCCTTATTATAACCATTGGTTACTGCTAGTAATATTTCTGTGCTCCCTGACATCTCATCAACAGGTGTCAATAGAAATTAAGAGCGACTCCGTCTGGACTTATGAAATAAAGGCCGGGGAAGTCAGGGTACTTTTAATTTGTGTGTTTTCTGAAAGCGCCCAGGAGTGTGTTAACATTTCAATTATCACAAGCTTCCAGTTCAAAACAAATTAAATTTAACATACGCTTCACATCTCTGAAGGACCTCGTAACTCAAAAACAAAAAACACTTTTTTGCTGCCTGTTGTGATTTTTGAGCAGTGGTCGCCCACTTATGCAATTTTCGTGTCTGGCCAGGCGCCAATTTACGCCTTTTGTAGCTCTTTTTTTTTTGCTCTAAAAATATATATTTTAACGGGTTTCATTTACTTGTGACCCAGGATGGTTTACTGGGCACAATTTTTCTGACCCGAAATGCAGTGGACCACTCTTACAGACATTGCCACTCGAGTTTTTCGTTCAAAAACACTGTATGAATGCAGCGAAAGTTTTAACCCTTTAAGCCCTAACAGTGACGAAAATGAAATTCCTCTGTACATCATCACTACTTGTTCAAGTATTCAAGTGATGAGAATAAAGGAAATGGTCATTAAGGGTAATATGTCTTGACATTTGGACAAATTCTCCTTATTACAATGGAGAACAGTAAGGAGAATATGCATTTTCATATCAGGGTTTAAAGAGTTAATAAGTGGTCTTTGGTTACACCTTGAAAAAGTTCAGGGCCAACGTTTTCAAGTTCTATGGTTGAGCCTTGCAAAAACGCTGAAAGCTTATTATGGTTTGCTCTCCTAGAGAAATTTCACTTGATATCCTCCTCTTGGTCTGCTGTTTCGTGTGTGAGCAAAGGTACTTTTAATCCTAATTTTTCCACGGTTTTGACAAAACGTAATTAAGCCAAGCTTCTTTAAAGGGCTGGCTGCAGGAGCAGGGCTGCCTCGGTTAAACAGCCGAGAGGGTGAGAAGTTCAGTTCCAGAGAGGGAATGCACTGAGTGATTTGACTTAAATCCACCGTTTTGGAGTGCACTATATGTTTCACGTTCATATCACTTAATGGTTTGCTAAACCTCTGCTTTGTGTTCGACATAGAAGAAAGAAGAAATGGTGCGCTATTTTGCTCGGAAAAGTTTCAAAATTTAATTGGAGAAATTTCTAGCCTGTTGAACTCCATTACATCGAAAGATTTTAGCTCAGTTTACCAACGAAAAGAATACCTTCCAAAAATGTTATCGTTACTTCTATTATAACGTGGGATTGAAAAAATATAAGTTAAGAACACAGGAAAACGAGTCGAGAAACATGTTAAGGCAGTGCAGCTTTACTTACCAAAGGTTCAATTTCTTTTTTGCCTCCACAAGGTTATGCACAGGAACGAGAAAATAAAAATGCTTGTAGCACTGATTAACATGAGCCTCCTAGAAAAAGGACAAATAATTTATCATGTTTGCTAACATACATGTAACTCTGAAGTGGGTCTTCATAAAATCGGAACATTTTCCTGGGAAATCTTGAAATAAACCTTAAAATGTAGGTGCTTTTCAGCTCTTAGACGTTATGTGGATACATAAACGATCGATTGATTGATTGATTGATTGATTGAACTGTCAGCAAACCGAAGTGTACTGCTCAATCAAGCCCCAGTACCAGAGAATTCCTTCAATACATGTTATGCTAATCTGAAGATAACCTACCGTGTAGTCTAAATTTTTGCGGGTGTTAAATTTTGCGGATGGGCGATTTTTTGCGTTTTGCGTTGAGTAGTAATCTGAATAATAGGGAGAACGTGTTAAGAAATCATTTATCTTTGGTTATCATTTCGCCAATTCTCATGACCTTTATGTACTATAATACACTGATATGATAAGGAGAAATTTGATGCTGATCGCTATTGGGGCTTAAAGAGTTAATTTCTGACACTTAATCTTATGATTGTAGGGCCGGTTCTCCATTTCTTCTTTAATTTCATTTAAAAAAATCTAACGAATTCAAATGAAAAAGAAAATCTGAATTGTTTAATCATAGAGCCTACAAATACAAAACTACATTTAAGATAGATAACAAAAGACCAAAACTGAATCTAGAAAAGAATACACATGATTCTTGTAGGTGAAAGAAACACGAGTTAAACTGTTGTTCATAAAAGTTTTGACAGGTGAAGGTTGCTGTACCTTCATCAACCGGAAACAAGTCTGGGTTGTTTACCAGGCTCTCTATCCAAATCCATCAGCAGCGAAATATGCTGGGCAAGAAAAGTAAAATAGAAATAGTCATAAAACTGCCAACACACTGTCATCACACCCTCTACAGGACTACAACCATCACCTAATATTATGTTCAGTTCCAGAAATTATTTGTAGACACCCCAAGGAAGTTATTGGAAATTCCAAGGGTAGAGGGGTCCCAAATTAAAAGCTCCGGCAAAGTTTTTTAAAGAAAAGTATGAACCTAGTAGTTACATGACGTTCCCCAAAAAATTTATAAAATTATTTATAAAAGGCCTTAGTTTTCAAATAATGAAGCTCTAATGTGGAAATCTAACCAAAGTGATGTAAGCTTTGTTTTCAAATAATAAATGTTGAAAGCCTTATAAATCCTATTTGAGAGCAAATAGGATTGCTGAAATGGAAAACTGACGTAAGTCATAGTTAGCAGGACCAAACCACACAGGTATCACATCTATTTGTCACTCCCTCTTAACCAACAGTGCATGTATTTTCGGGCAAGCGCTGGAGTTAAATTCGTTTATGTGCCATCTTGGACCAGCTAAATGTATAAGATTAATAAGAGTAAAACAGGCTGAAAAGGACACCCTTCCCATGTCAGTTGTCGCAAGCGACCAAAATATCAGGCTTCTTAAAGTGAGACCTCTACGAAAATTTCGCCTTATAAATTTTTTCAGTTGCAGGTATCACGGAAATTCATATTTTCTTCATTTGAATATCGGTATTGTTAATAAGTTCAATTGTTCTCAACTAAATTGACCGCGTGAAACGTAAAAACATACGAGTACAGAAAGCTTACTCCAATGAAAAACTGTCAAAGAGCGATTATCTAAAAAAGTTGATAAACCTAACTCTTGAGTTAGCGGGCGAATTCTTAAAATATTACCATTCAAAAGGGGTGACTCATAACTTTTGAGTCTCTAAATGAATCTGTGACAATTCTAACATTGCTTTAATATGGTGCTCTCTATTGTGTTTCAAATTTTGAGACTGTGGATGATATTCTAAAGATTTTTTCCTCCGAATAAAAACTGGTGAGTAGGACGTTATTACACTGCCTATTGACCTATACAAGGCGGCTCTAGTAACTTTTGAATCGTTCAATTATATTATAGTGGCAAGGTGAAATTCATCTGTGTGACCATTCCCTCTATGGCACTCTTTATTAAGAGTCAAAACCGACGAGTAACCAGTCTGTTGTAACGAGTCTACCAGTCTGTTGCCTAAAACAAATGATGTGAAAAAAAAACCCCCAGAATAATTAGCATTTTACGAACAATTTTAATTATAGCATTTTTCTCATTTTTGTCACTTTATTTGTATAGATCTATTCTGTTATTTTTTCACACTTTCACAGACTGTATATATTCTTATGCTTGCGCCATTTCCATCATTCGTTAAAGGCTACAGATCAGAGAACGTTTTTTGAGATCTTAATACTGTTTATTCAGCTGTACAAAGCGGCTCTAGTAACTTCTGAGTCGGTTAGGAATGATAATTATAGAGTGTGGCAAAGTGAAATCCATCTGCGTCACCACTCAAATCAAAGCTCTTCATATTTTTAGTATTTTAAAGATAAGTTTTGTGTAATACTTTAAACACTTTTAGTTGAATTCTGTTTTTGGGCGCTTTGGTCAGCTTCTACACCAGGTTCTATTATAATTCGCTCAGAGGAATCTATTTTAAACCTATCGCAAAATTAAGAAAAAAAAGGGGGAAAGAAAGGCTTCGATGGCATAATTTGTTTTAACTAACCTTTGATGTCTTCAATCCTGTCCTTTGTCACCTGTATTTATAAAAACGCCTTGTTTTCAAATAATGAAAACCTTAATGTGGAAATTCATGTATATCCCATTTGAGAACAAATAGCTTTCTTTTCAGGATTAGTTTAGCACTAATGTGGAAATCTGAACTAAGTGATAGTTAGCATGTGGGATATGTTTAAGTAGCGGAACAGGTTGATAATCAAACCTTTTTAACTTAGGACCTCCATGAAAATTTGCCTGATAAATTTATTTATGAGCAGGTCTAGGAATGACAGGATTTGCTTTGTTCTATATTTAATATCGGTAATTTCAAGTTCTACACATGTAGGTAACTAAACTAACCGCGTGAAATGTTAGAGGGAAAAACAACTGAACTATTATGTTAAACCAGATAGAGCAAAAAAACTTATCAGTTTATTTGAAAACAGTTGTTAAACCTAACTTAAACCAGTCAGGTATGCATCAATTTGTCAGCTCATCAAACGGGCAGGTTTTTTTTCTAGGCGGGAAAGCACGAAATGATTGCATGATTCTTACAGTTGCAACCTTTCTTCCTTTTGTAACTCGCTATCATCTCTCCTCTCTCCTGTTCTTTTACTCGCCTCAACTCCTCTCAACACTACTCCTTGTCCAAGATGGCGCATCTACAAATGCAAGGAATATTCAGCGCCTAGTCCTCCAAAATAAGCCTTTACTGCAGATTAATTCCTTGTTTGTTTATTTTTATAATTATTTTTATTATTGATTCCTCTTTTCTTCTTCTTTTTCTTCTTCTTCTTGACAGAAAAATAGTTTAAAGGCAGCAGTGTTTCTCTTAAAAAAGAGTATTAATGGCGTTTGGTTTAAAATTGTTATGTCGTCTGATCCATCAAAGGCCCTCTTCGCCGATAGCACGTGGCTTAATTATATAATTTATGAGCAGCAGTTTCCTGTAGTACAAGGTGACTCATAACTTTTGCGTTTTTCACACTTTACAATTTCAGCTTTCATTCACAATTGTAAGGCTATTTACCATTGCTTTCACGTAGTGCTACTATGATGTACAATGTTGTTTAAAATATTGGGACTGTGGACCATTTCAATGAAAGCGCAGGGCTTTCGTGTGATACCTTTTTTGCTGTATCAGGTGCCTCTAGTAACTTTTGAGTGAGTGGGAGTACCGTGTGACCATCTACTCAAAACTCTTCAAATTTTCCGCAGTATTTAAAAAACTTACTTTTGTGAAATGCTGTACCGTGCGGCTTCACGAACCATGACCACCCAGACAACATTTTTAGACAAATTTTAGGTTAGCCAATCAGGAGTCGAGTTGAGATCAGTGAAATGGCTACATATTTTCCTTGAAAAGAAGTCTGCAATGTGTTCTGAACTTTCAATATCCATGAAAATTTGCCTCATTGTCAAATTTTGTCTAGATAGCCTCGGTTTATGTATCTTTGATGACAGTAGAAAATATTAAAGTGGAGTGAACTCGCAAATTCTTGGCTTCTTTCATTTTAATTACTGGTTTTGATTGAAGGGGCAGTATCACGAGGATTTTGCTCGCGTTGGACCCCACTGAAAAGTCAATAGTAACATTAACATATATGAAAGCCTAAAAATATTGGTCATTTTCTTGTTCAGACACCATACTAATTCCGTGAAGCTATTACTAAGTGTCTTTGGCCTCGGATGGCCAAGACGGAAGTGGATTACAACTTGAAAACGTCCGGCGAACGATTTCAAATTCTGTGCTAGTATCTTGCAAAAATCATTGAAAATTTATTATGGTTTGCACTCCTTGCAAAAATTCACTTGATATCTCCCTCTTGATGTTCCAGGAGCATTGTGTGTGAGCGAAGGCATTTAATCTCAATTTCAGCGAAGTTTTGACGAAACACGAGGAAAATCCCTGTGACACTGCCCCTTTAAATATTTTATGGCGTGACAGTGAAACCCGAGAATATCGGTAATTTTAAGTTCTAGTTAGCTGAACTAATCGCATGAAATGTTTGAACAAAAACAACTGAAAAAGTTGTTATAATAAACCAGATAGTATGTAAAACGCTTATCACTAAGAAAACTAAAGTGTTTTTATCTAAAAAAAAGTTATTAACTGACTTTTGAGTCATGCAGTGAATTGAACTCTAAAGTATGACTATTCCAATGAAAGCTACTGAGCAGTACTTTTCTGTGGTATTGTTTGTTATGTCTCTGACTGAAATCTGTGAATTCTAAGGCTGTTGATTATTGTTTTCACGTGGTGCTTTCTATTGTGAGGTACAATTTGGTTTCAACTATTGAGACTGTGGATGGCATTTTTAAGATTTGTTCCTTCACCGAGTGAAACTGAACTGGTGAGCTGTACTGTATTGAGCTATTTATTGTGCTGTACATGGTCGCTTTACTGACTTTTGAGTCGGTCAACGATATTCTTTTCAAAGATTTTCAAATCTTTAGCACTAAAAAAATAATAATTTTGAGAAATGCTTGAAAAATGTTCCGGTGAATTTTGATCTTCAGCGCTTGCTAGGCTTCTAAACGCAAGGTTCGTCCTTTACTTTAACTATGAACAACCAATCTTAAACTTTTAAACAAAACCGTGTATAAAAGGATTGTGTAGACTACGTTTTTTAACTGACCTTTGATGTCTTCGATCCTGTTCTGTGCTGCCTGTAAAATCATTTACAAATAGCTGTGTCTCAATTAAGTAACAAAGCCCTAATTAGAAAATCCGACCTAATTGAAAGTTCGCATTGGGATATTTGTAAATAGCGAAACAGGTTGATGACCAAACCAGACAGGTATTTCATCAATTTTTCACTCCCTGCTAGCCAGCAGTGCGCGCTCTCTTCGGCGAAAAAGCATGAAATGATTCCATGATTCCTACTACTTTTTATGCTTTTTTAACTCGCCTAATCTCTCCCCTCTCACGCTCTTTTACTCGCCTCGATACTTTTCAACTATGCTCACTATCTAAGATGGCGGATCGAAAAACACAAGGAATATTCGTGCTTGGTCCCCACAAATACATCTTCACTGTGGTCTACTTCCTTGTTGTTTTTCTTTGTGCTTGACAAAAAAAAAAAAAAAAAGCTTAAAGGTGTTTTTTTCCCTCTGAACCATTTAAGGTTCTCTTCGACGGTAGAACGTGGCTTAAAGGAACTATGTCACGGCGTTTCATTCATTTTTCTGATCTGACAAAATTATTTTCTTATTAAAGGAAGCCTCAAAATAATAGTTTCCTAAGGTAGAAAAACACCAAAGAAGTAATAATAAACCAAAACTAAACGAGGATGGTCACAACTGAGGGAGATTAAGACGGATTACGAATAACAAACTTGAAAAAACTTGCCAGCTTTTTCAAGATGCGTTATCCGTGACATAGCTCCTTTAAGTGAAACATGTGAAAACTCAATTAGTCTTTCATTTCTGTCTAGTGTTTTTGCTTGTGCGTACCTGCAGTGAAAAGAGGTTTCAGGTTTAAGTCTAAAGGGGGAACGTTTTAAGTGAGATTTTCTGTTTTCTTCAGGTGATACTGATAGTTTTAAGTTTAACTGATTAACGGTGAAGAAGATTAAAAGAGAACAACTGAAAATGTTGTTATAATTAAACTAGTTCAGTAGTGTGTGAAACGCTTTTCAATGAGTTTTTCAAAAGATTTTGTTATTAGAACTATTATTTTCATCCAGTCTGGAGATATCTGGCGTTATCGTTCAAATGAAAACAGTTGAGTGAGCCTGTGAATGAAATCTTTGAGAAATTCAAATGATAGCTACTGAGCAGCACTTTCGTGGCCCTGCTTATTATGCAGTACTTGGCGACCCATATCTTTTGTGTGTGACAATTCTAAGGCTGTTGATTATTGCTTTCACGTGGTGCTGTCTATTATGGTGTGTGATGTGGTTTCAAATTGTGAGATTGTGGATGAAATTCGAAAGTGTGTCCATTCAAACAGAAAATAACTGAACAGAAAATCTCACTTTTAAAAACCGTTGGGCCTTTAGACTGAAACCTGAAACCTCTTTTCACTGCAGGTACAAACAGCAACACTAGACAGAAATGAAAGACTAATTGAGTCGTAACATGTTGTACACGTTCTACCGTCGAAGTGAACCTGAAATGGTTCAGTGGAAAAAAACACCCTGAAGGTGTATTTGGGGGGACCAAGCACGAATATTCCTTGTTTTTCGATCCGCCATCTTAGATAGAGAGTAGAGTTGAGAAGTATCGAGGCGACTAAAAGTGCGTGAGAGGGGAGAGATTAGGCGAGTTAAAAAAGCATAAAAAGTAGTAGGAATCATGGAATCATTTCATGCTTTTTCGCCGAAAAGAGCGTGCACTGCTGGCTAGCAGGGAGTGAAAAATTTTGAAATACCTGTCTGGTTTTGGTCATCAGCCTGTTTCGCTATTTACAAATATCGCAATGCGAACTTTCTATTAAATCAGATTTTTAAATAAGGGCTTTATTATTTAAGACACAGCTATTTGTAAATGATTTTACAGGCGACACAGGACAGGATCGAAGACATCAAAGGTCAGTCTACACAATCTTTTGTGCACGGTTTTGTTTTAAAAGTTCAAGAAAGGTAGCTCAAAGTTAAAGTTAATAACGGACCTTGCGCGTAGAAGCCTAGCAAGCGCTGAAGATCAAAATTTAACGAGAAATTTTTCAAGCATTACTCAAAACTAATTTTTTGATTGCTAAAGATATGAAAATCTTTGAAAAGAATATCATTGACTGACTCAAAAGTTAGCAAAGCGACCTTGTACAGCACAATAAACAGCTTAATGCAGTACTGCTCACCAGTTTCCACTCAGTGAAGGAACAAATCGTAAAAACGTCATCCACAGTCTCAATATTTGAAACCAAATTGTGCATCACAATAGAAAGCACCACGTGAAAGCAATGATCACAGACATAGTAAAAGATAGCACAGACATTTACTGCTCATTAGCTTTCATTTGAATAGTCATACTTTTAAGAGGTCAATTCATTGTATAAAAAGATGAAAACTCTTAAGTTTTCTTTAACAATTTTTGTTTAGATGAAAACTCTTAAGTTTTCTTTAACAATTTTTGTTTAGATGAAAACTGTTAAGTTTTCTCCCTGACGAGCTTTTTATACTCTATCTATAACAACATTTTCAGTTGTCTTTGTTCAAAAATTTCATGCGATTGGTTCAGTTAACTAGGACCTAAAATTACCGATATTAAAATGAAAAAAGAAAAAAGGAAATCCCGTCATACCGTACCTGCTTATGAATATACTTATAAGGCGAAATTTTGGTTGAGGTCTTACGTTAAAAAGGTTTATATCTTGGGCGTTTGAAAGATAAATGATGGAAGAAGGGCCTCTTTTTTCCCCTCTTCCAGTCTTTTTAACCTTTAAAGGTTAGCTCATCCAAGATGGAGCACACACGAATTTAACCCCAGCGATTGCCCGCTAAAAACGTGTGCATTGCTGGCATTTGCCTGGTTTAGCTTTCAGCCTGTTTCGCTAATTACAGATATCCCTCATGCTGACAGTTAGGTGAGATTTCTACATCAAGGCTTGACTATTAGCCATTAAAACAAGGCTACGACATCAGAGGATAGTTAAAAGAACTAACAGGTACTACCCAATCCTTTTTTACACATTTGATAACTTCAAGTTTAAACAGTTTCCACCGAAGTGAATAAAGATAACAAACACGCCTGTAGAAGCCTACTGAGAGCTCAAAATCGAAATTCAAGGAACGTTTTTACCGTGCTGCTACAAGAACCATGAGCACCCAGACAAATTTCGAGACTTTTTTTTAAAATCAACCAATCGCAAGACGAGTTTAGAATAATGAAATGGCTACATATTTTCTCAGAAGAAGAAAGAATAGTATCCCAGAATCCTGGCTGATGTAGCCGCATGGTAAAGCATTTCACAAAAATAAGTTTTTTAAATACTGCGGAAAATTTGAAGAACTTTGATTTGAGGGTCACTCAGATGGATTTCACTTTGCCACTTCTTAGAACTCCCACCGGCTCAAAAACAACAAAAACAACAACAAGAACAAGTATCACATAAAAGCCTTGCGCTTTCATTGAATGAATGGTCCACAGTCCAAAACTTTTAAACAAGCGTTGTACATCATAATAGCACTACGTGAAAGTTATGATAAATAGCCTTACAAAGTGTGCCAGACGCAAAAGTTATGAGTCACCTTGTACTACAGAAAACTGCTGCTCATAAATTATATAATTAAGCCACGTGCTATCTGCGAAGAGGGCCTTTGATGGATCAGACGACATAAAAATTTTAAACCAAACGCTATTAATACCCTTTTTCCAGAGAGGAAGAAGAAGAAGAAGAAGAGGGAGAAGAAGAAGAAAAAAAAAAGAGGAATCAATAACAATAATTATACAAATTAACAAACAAGAAATTAATCTGCAGTAAAGTTTTGTTTGGGAGGACTAGGCGCTGAATATTCCTTGCGTTTTTTGATCCGCCATCTTGGATGAGGAGTAGTGTTGAGAGGAGTTGAGGCGAGAAAAAGAACATTAAGGAGAGATGATAGCGAGTTAAAAAAGCAAGAAAGATTGTAAGGATCATGCAATAATTTCGTGCTTTCTCGCTATAGAAAAAAAAGACCCTGCGCGTTTGATGAGCTGACAAATTGATGGGATACCTGACTGGTTTAAGTTAGGTTTAACAACTTTTTTCGAATGAAAAGATAAGCTTTTTTGCTCTATCTGGTTTAATATAACAGTTCAGTTGTTTTTGATCTAATATTTCACGCGGTTAGTTCAGTTACCTACAGGTGTAGAACTTGAAATTAACGTTATTAAAACAAATATAACATTGCAAATCCTGTGATACCCAGACCTGCTCATAAATAAATTTATCAGGCAAATTTTCCTGGAGGTCTTACGTTAAAAAGCTTTGATCATCAACCTGTTCCGCTACTTACACATATCTCACATGCTAACTATCACTTAGTTCAGATTTCGACACTAGGGCTTAACTAATTCTGAAAAGAAAGCTATTTGTTCTCAAGTAGAATATACATGAATTTCCACGTTAAGCTTTTTATTATTTGAAAGCAAAGCTTTTTTCATAACTACAGGTGACAAAGGAAAGGATTGAAGACATCAAAGGTTAGTAAAAACAAATTATGCTGCCGAAGCCTTTCTTACTCCTTTTTTCTTAATTTTGCGGTATGTTTAAAATAGATTCCTCCGAGCTAATAATAACAGAACATGCGTGTAGAAGCTGACCAAGGCGCCCAAAATCGGAATTCAACTAAAAAGTGTTTTAAGTCAGAATTACACAAAACTTATCTTTTAAATGCTGAAAATATGAAGAGCTTTGATTTGAATGTTGACACAGATGGATTTCACTTTGCCACACTCTATAATATCATTCCTGGCCGCCTCAGAAGTTACTAGAGCCATCTTGTACGTACAGCTTAATAAACAGTATTTCAATCTTAAAAACGTTCTCTGGTTAAAAATTTGTTAAACACCGAGCTTCTGGCTACCAGTATGTTTAACGAATGATGGAAGTGACACGAACGTAAGAACATATACAGTTAAAAGTGTGAAAAAAAATAACAGAATAGATCTATACAAAGAAAGTGACAAAACCGATAAAAATGCTAATTGAAAATGTTCGAAAAATGCTAATTATTCTATTATTTTTTTCACACTTTTTAGATATTCTTGCGTTCGAGCCATTTCCATCATTCGTTTAAGGCAACAGAATGGTAGCCGAAAGCTCAATTTTTTTTTACAAATTTTTAACCTGAGAACGTTTTCAAGATTTTGATATGTTTAACCCTGGTTACTCGTCGATTTTTACTCTTAATAAACAGTGCCATAGAGGGAATGGTCACACAGATGAATTTCACCTTGCCACTCTATAATATAATTGAACGACTCAAAAGTTACTAGAGCCGCCTTGTGCAGGTCAATAAGCAATGCAATAACGTCCTACTCATCAGTTTTTATTCGGAGGAACAACTCTTTAGAGTATCGTCCACAGTCTCAAAATTTGAAACTCTATTGTACATCACAGTGGAAAGTACCATATTAAAGCAATGTTAGAATTGTCACAGATTCATTTAGAGACTCAAATGTTATGAGTCACCAAGTACACCATAGTTAAGAGTAAACCAGAAAATTACTGCTCAGTAGCTTCCATTCGAATGGTAATATTTTAAGATTTCGCCGACTGACTCAAAAGTTAGGTTTAACAACTGCTTTTTATAAATGCTCTTTGATGGTTTTTCATTGGAGTAAGCTTTTTACACTCTATCTGGCTTAATTATAGCAACATTTTAAATTGTTTTTGTTTTTACGTTTTATGAGGTTAATTTAGTTAACAAGAATGTAGCTCATGAAAATGCCGATATTCAAATGAAGAAAATATGAATTTCCGTGATACCTGCTCTTCAAAAAATTTATAAGGCGAAATTTTTGTAGAGGTCTTACTTTAAGAAACCTGATATTTTGGGCGCTTGCGACAACTGATGGGGGGGGGGGGGTCTCCTTTTCTCTCTGTTTTACTGTTAATTAACCTTACACGTTTAGCTAGTCCAAGATGGTACACAAACGAACTTAACTTCAGCGCTTGGCCGAAAATGTATGCATCGTTGGTTATAAAAAGGAAGTGACAAATTAATGGGATACCTGTCTGGTTTGGTCATCAACCTGTTCCGCTACTTACACATATCCCACGTGCTAATCATCACTTACGTCAGTTTTCCACGTTAGGGAATTACAACAAGGCTATTTGAAGTGAAATAGGATTTATAAGGCTTTCTACATTAAGGCTTTTTTTTTTTTAAACAAAGGTTATTATATCACTTAGGTTAGATTTCCACATTAGGGCTTCACTATTTGAAAACCTACGCCTTTTTTGAATAATTCTACAGGCACCGACAGCGTACAGGGTCGAAGACATCAAAGGTTAGTTAAAACAAATAATAATACAGTCGCCTTTTTATACACTGTTTTCTTAATTTGTTACGTTAAAATAGGTTCCTCAGTCCGAGTTGACAACAACAGAACATGCGTGAAGAAGCTAACCAAAGCGCCCAAAATCAGAATTGAATTAAAAAGTGTTTAAAGTAGTTCACAAAACTTATCTTTTGAAATACTTAAAATATGAGGACCGTTGATTGAAATGGCCACACGGATGGATTTCACTTTGCCACACTTTAGAATACCATCCCTGACCGACTCAGAAATTACAAGCAAGAGCTACCTTGTACAGAATAATAAACGGTGCAGTTAAGTTCTCATTTAAAGGAACAACTCGTTAGGATTATCGTTTACTGCCTTAAAATCTGAAACCACAATGTACATTACAATAGAAAGCACCACGTGAAAGCAATAGCCTAAGAATAGTTACACTTTATGATTTAATGTTTCATTCAGAAACACAAAAGTTATCAGTCATTAAGTACAGAATAATAAACAACACCCCAAAAAAGTACTGCTCAGTAGCTTTCGTTTGAATGATTATAGTCATACTTTAAAAGTTCATTCACTGACTCAAAAGTTTGTTTGAACAACTTTTTTTAGATGGAAATTCTTCGGTTTTCCGAAGAATTTTGAGAAGCTTTTTACCCTTTTTTCTCTTTTAATCTTGGAAGCATTTTCATTAGTTTTTGTTCTAACATTTTCTGTGGTTAGTTGAGTGAACTCAACTTAAAATTACCGACATTCAAATGAAGAAATTAGGAAAATCCCATAATACCTGCTCACAAATGAAGTAATAGGGCGAAATTTGGTAGAGGTCTGACGTTAAAAAGCTGTATACCTTGGACGTTTGAGCGATAAATGATGAATGTCCTTCCTTTTCGTCCTCTTCCGCTTTTCTTAACCTGATTCGTTGAACTAAACCCAAGGTGGCCCACACACGAATTCAAAGACCAGCGCTTAGGCGACAAAGAACGCGTGCAAAGAACAAGGAGTGACAAATTTAAGGAATACCCGTTTGGTTTGGACGTCATCAGCCTGTTTCGCTAATAACACATATCCCACGCACTAACTATCACTTAGGTCGCTTTGTTATTTAAACAAAGCTATTTTAAAATAACTTTACAGGTCACACAGGACAGGAGCGAAGACATGAAAGGTTAGTTAAAAGAAGCAACACCACCCCAACCTTTTTACAAGGTTTAAAATGTAAGAAAGATGGAAAATTCATTTTGTCACGAACGTGTGACAAGAAAAAAACCTGAGTCCCCCCCCCCCCCGGACGGGAATCGAACCCATGACCTCCCATACTCTGGTTTAGGTTTAAAAATGGTTCTTCGGCCCATGCTAGCTGCCGCCAAACACTTTTCACCACACGTTTTGGGCGTATTGTCATTTAATTTCGCAGCGTATAGTCAATTAAAAAAAACCTCAGCTGTAGACTTTGTACCTCTTGCTCTACAGCTTTCATTTGAAAGCGCAAGAAAAACAGAAAAACGCTGCTCCAAATTTGGCTGTGAAGTTGAATTTGCTAAAGTCGTAGTTCTAACAAGTTTTTAAGCATTTTATTATTGATAAGCCTTAAGATTCCGCGGAACTGGTTTACTCAAAGCAACGTTTTAAAAAAAGTAAGAGCCATATACGCTGCTCCAAATTTGGCTGTGAAGTTGAATTTGCTAAAGTCGTAGTTCTAACAAGTTTTTAAGCATTTTATTATTGATAAGCCTTAAGATTCCGCGGAACTGGTTTACTCAAAGCAACGTTTTAATTATTTGTATATTCTAAAATTTTTACGCCGTTAGTTCAGTCAACTAGAAGATAAAATTACTGACATTTAACTGATGAAAATGAAAAATTTCACTTAAAGCGTTGCGCTGTTAGACCTCGTTTTCTCTGCAGGTACAAGCAGAAACAATAGACTGTTTTACACAAGCCACACTAAAATGAAAAAAGCTATTTTTATACCAACAAGCGCAATAAAATCAGAAAAAAATGTTTTATTTCTTGACAAACAAAAAGAAAAATCTAACAACTGAGTTGATAAGGTAAATTGGCCACCGTAAACAAATTCAATTTCTTCACTGAGGCATATATACCTTATCAACTCAATCGATAATCTCAATTTTCCTGAGCTACTTCCTCGCCGACGCAGCACCACAGTTTCTTTCTCTCATTCATTTCATTTAGCTTAATCACGATAGAAATAAAAACAATTCACCTGTTGCAGCTCTGCGGTATAAAGTGTGTAAAAACCATGACACTGATGGAAATTTTATATTTATTTTTGACTTGGAATTTTGATCGAAAATCAAGGGCAAGCGAAGGAAAAAGCAGTTTATGAGGCCTCTCCATTCACAGGTGACTGCCAAGGGCAGGGCGCCTCTTTGAGGTAAATGTAAAGGCTGGTTTCCACATGATCACTACAATCGCTACCAAAAAAGTTAAACGGTCGTTGCGACTTTGATAGCTGAGCAGTTCCATATAGGCTGGTTTCCATATGATTGGCATGACCGCTACGATCACTAAAAAGAAGTTTCCACATGATTCCAGCGATCGTAGCGATCGTAGCGATCATCTGGAAACCAGCCTTAACCTTTCTATAACCCCCGCTTTCCTCGAGAAGTTAAGGGAGCTTAAGCAAACACGACGGCGACAGCTGGCGAGAACTTTAAAAAGCTTTAATTAGCAAAACAATGACTTTGCACGTGGGTTATACTTTTTGATGCATTTCTTTGTTGTTCTTTGCACAACCACATCGTGAAACAACCAACGCAAAGGGGTGTCTGTAAAACCCGGAACAACCCCTGGAACACCCCCAGAACACCCCGGAACATCCCCGGAACGTCCCCGGAACAGCCCGGAACAGCCCGGAACAACCCCGGAACACCCCTGGAATATCCCATAATACCCCGGAACATCCCATAATGCCCCGGAATACCCTCAATAAAGCCAGGAACACTCTTGAACAACAAAATTAGTGGTCAGCGGTCAGACCGCTCACACATAGACTGACCCGAGGACCGAAGATTAACGAAGATTTCCGAATTTTTCCGAAGACCTTTGCGGATCACCCGAAGACAAAATGACAAAAATAAAACAAAAAATAACATTGGTGTCCTTTAGATCGACAAAGATTTGATTTTGAATATTTCAATTCAATTATTGAAGTTGTTGTAACTCATGCGAGATTTGCCTTATAACTCTCGACAAACCGATGTGACGTCTATAAGTGAAATTCTGGGGGTTGGGCATCCCGAATAATAATTCAATTCACCATATAACACGTCACGGTAGCGATAACTTACTCTTGGGCATTGCGTGACAGATTCTGCACGCAAAACAAAACAGATTTTGCAGGCTTCTAAACCTCTATAGGATTTATTTTGTTTCCGTAAAGGCTGTTCCTTTTCAATTTATGTCGCTGGTACCACCGCATGTTCTCAATAAGTGCCCCACTTGCTGTCACTGTACGGACTGGGAAAAGAAACACCGCCGTTCCTTCTAAAGACCAATTAGAAAAATGTTTGAATAGTTTTGAGAAGTAAGTTGTAACTCAAGGTTTATCGCAACGTATAAAGTTGGCTTATTGAGGGAGCGCACGAACTTTGCAAAGCTCAAGGAAATGTGATATGTACTCTCATCGTTGATATTTTCCTTTTTTCGTTTACTGAATTTTTTCTCTTAAAGTCTAACTAGATCTTGTGAAAGTAAATGAAATACTTGTTCCTTTTCTCGCTATAAGAGTGTAAACTCGTTCGATCCTTTTGCTCCCTGGTTACGTTGTGACATCCTACATTATAAGCCCTCGGATACCTCTACAAAACTATAGTGAGTACTTTTTTGCAGGCGCACATTTCTCCTACTTATTTATCTTCCGAGCTACGCTCTTTTGTTAACCAAAAATATATGCAGGCCTAACTGCAAAAACGTTGTCATTCAAATACGACAAGAGAAAGCTGCAAGATGAGAATTCATTAGACATGGAAAAACGTTCTCGGATTTTAACATTCCTGAAGCACTCATGCACTAACGGTATGATACTTCAAATTAATATAAACTGAGGTTTTTTTAAATGAGGTGTATATATTAGCGTAACGAACCGGCGGCCAAACATTTTCCATGTGCCTGTGGAAATAAAACGATGACGATCGTGTGACCTCGGAATAATGACCTTATAGCATTGCTTGACACTGTATCATTTGGCTTTGTTATGTCCTTGAGGTCACACCTGTTTTTTTGAACGTGATAATGCAAACCTCGCACGCGAAAAATCAATGCAGAATTAACAGTTCAACTGTCACATTTTCATATCACTGAAAATCGTAAGTTATTGATATGAAGGTCACGTGCATGATATATTTTTCCCATTAATTAATGGTTTTTTCGCTGTTCTTAAAAGCTTCGAAAATATTCCGAAGCATTCTTGAAATGCTCGGAAATCTCAGAGTGATCTGCAAAAGTCTTATGAAGAATTGGGAATCTTCGGAGGTCTTCGGCTTAGTCAATTCGTGAGCAGTCTGACCGCTGACCACTATTTTTGGTGTTCCGGGGGTGTTCCTTGCTGTTTCGAGGGTGTTCCGGGGTATTATGGGATGTTTCAGGGTGTTCCGGGGTTGTTCCGGGCTGTTCCGGGCTGTTCCGGGGGTGTTCCAGGGATGTTCCGGGGTGTTCCGGGGTGTTCCGGGGTGTTCCGGGTCTTACAGACACCCAACGCAAAGGTTTTGTGTTGAACGTGAACAGACGATGAAGAATTTTTGTTTTGCTCCATGAACTGTAACGCCGCCCTTCCAAATTCCAGGAGTACCCAACGACACATTTTTCAGAATTGAAGTATTATTGGCCAAACGCTTTTTTAGTGTCCACAACATGTTTTGGGTTAATATTTAACTTCCGTGGGAAAAAATATCCGCTCTTCAGTGCCAACAAGCTGCAAATTTAACACTTAAAGATGCCAACCAGAATTCGTGTTTCCCATCGTTTTTCCCAGTCAGAAAGAGGTTTAGTACGAGATTTTCCCCCAAATTTTTCTTGTGACATGATTTTTGCCAGCCAAGGGATGTGGGGATTGATCCCTACTCACGAACAAAACATAACTGGACCAATGGCGAGATAGTGCAGTACGGACTTTAAAGTATATGCACATTTGAGTTTATGGTATTAAAGGACCGCAACTCCTTTGTTCCAGCTGTTTATCTCGAGTATATGATTAAAGCTACATCTTTCTAAAAATACAATATTATTTGTTGTAAAAGCTATTCTTTGAAATAGCAAGGAGTGCTAACATGAGTTCAACAAGAACAAGGTTATTTGGAAGTTTGTATATTGCAGCCCTAAATCTTAAAACTGCAATAATTATGTTTCTTGCTGGAATATGATCACCAACACCGGTTGCAAGCAGGGCTCCTATGAGTTGGCGTCGCCAACCAAGACAACAAAGACAGAATAATTAGGTTATTTGTATACTGCAGTCCTGAATGTCATGTTCTCCACCAGTAGCAAAAAGAAAGCATCTTGACTTATTCCCGGCAACAAGGACACGATAATTAGGCCAACCGAAAATATACCTCGAGCGCTGAATTTATTTGCCGGTAAAACTGATAAAAGCAAATTGCAATTATTGTGCTGTCATCCAACTATGAGTCACCAAAACCAATACAAGCTAGTCAGAAGTCAAAGCGGTAGTCAGCAACCATGGCAACATGGACACAATAATTAGGCATTTTGCTTATCAGAGTTCTCAGCGATACCTACTTCGAAACTTGCGAACCGAAAATACATCTCGAGCAATTTATTTGCCGGTAAAACGGATAAAAGCAAATTCCAATTATTGTGCTGTCATCGCACTATGGGTCACCAACACCAACGCAAGCTCGTAAGAGGTCACAGCGGTAGTCAGCAACCATGGCAACAAGGACACAATAATTAAGCATTTTGTTTTGTACAGTTCGGAATGATACCTAGTTCGAAGCTGGCGAACCGAAAATACACCTCAAGTAATTTATTTGCGGGTGAAACCGATAAAAGCAAATTGCTTTCCGCACCGAAGTTAATTTTGTCTTACATCACTCGCGCGACAAACGCGCGAGATGTTACTAAGAGTCACCGAACTCGCGCGCGCTCATTGACTACAGATGAGGTTACTGGCCGGTTATATTTCAGAGTGGTAGTTGGCAATTCTTAGCGATTTGAACGGGTGCATGAAAACGGAAATCAATATTATTTATTAATAATTGCTCAAAATCCAGAGAATTCAAATACACAATGACACGGGTGGATCTGTTACTTCGGGCGTTGAATTTCATCTGAAATTTAGCGGTCTGTGAATTGGCGGTCAAATATATAACAGCTCTTATTTTAAAAACTGGATTACATTAACGGATCTTTATTGCCCAGATTACGCTGTCAAATAACGACATTTACTTTCAAGTAAAAAAGGACCCTACTCTCGATTCTGAAGAATTCAAACGATACCATTCCTGAAACTGACTGCTGTAAATTTTGTTTGAGAAATCACTGAGAAATGCCGGCTGCAAACTTCCCAGCGGGTTGGATCAACAAGATTTCAAAAACTTCGAATTGATTTCTTGAGAGCTCCTGAATGGAAAACTTCACAATCACCCATCTATTAATCTGAGACCTTAGCCACTTACCTCTCAAAAACAGCAGAAATATACAAAGCCGACCATGTTTTCCAATTCTGTGGCCAGTAACTCGTGGAGTTACAAAAAGGTCAACCGCCCAAAGCTGCTCAAACTACAACAATTGATCAGCGTCTGTTTTGCGTCTTTAAGTTGACATCAAAACAAGAGTTTAACCAGAAAAAGACTAAGTATTTCACTAGTTGACCTAGTATTAAAAAAAAAGAACACGCGGCGTGACATCCTGTCGTTTGCCAGCCACAGTAGGTGACAATTTGTCACGCCAGCCGGAAGAGTTCAATTTTTTCCACGCCAGAGCGTAAGATCGGTTACAGATCCCAGCAACATTTCGCTAACATTAAATTCCCAGCAAGGTTTGCCATGCCAGTGAAAAATTTGCCAGCCAGCTCAAGAATAGCCTGAAGAGCGGATATTTTGCGGAACGGTTCCGTTGGGTACTCCTGAAAATCAGCTTCCAGATAGTTCGGCTACACTAGACAGACTGAATGAATTGGAATAAGCGCAAAGAAGTCTAAAAGACTGGGAAGGCATTTCTTAAAGTGACGTTTTCCTTGGCGTTGCCATCGCAGTGCTTAAGTTCCAATTATATTATCAAGGAGAGCGCTAGCGCGCGTCTATACAGAGCGGCAGGTAAATGTAGATTGTCATTTTTGCCACAAATTGCACTGATCTTTCCTCAAATTGTCTGTTTAGGTTATTACTGCCTTATGATTCCGATGGTTGTGTTTTCCGTTGCCTTTTTTCTGGTCTCAATAGGAAGCTGCGAAGGTATGTTTATCATTCTTATTCAATTTTCAGCGATTCTCTATGTGAAGGCGCCGCTCTCTTGTAGATCGGGTATGGCGGTTGGCAATTTAAATTTCACCATTTTTACGCTAGACGCATTACCATTCGTTGATGATTGACGCTAACAATTCTCCTTAGTTTAGGTCAGTTTGGCTATTGTAGCCTGCGTAGCAGGCGAAAACGGGGAAGGGGAAGGGGAGCAAGGACACGGGAGAAAAATGGGGGCTGGGGGCTAGGGACGAGGGAACGCCTGCTATAAAGACCCCTATTTTTTCATTTCTGCGGCCGCCAGCGGCCGCAAAATTCCGATTGGTTAATTTTTGACAGTAAGTCCCACGAGAATCACGTAATTTGACGAGGACGTGCTGTTCGAGGATTTTAACTTGGTAGCGAAATTATCCTGAAACCAGAGCTAGAAACGGCAGTTTAGACCTCTTCTAAAGGGAAGAGATGTTTTAGCGGTTTTGCCAACGGGATAAAGTCCTCGAAAGAAAAGATTTTGTCATTGTCAGAGAAGATTTTAAACAAGCATTGCACCGTTTCACGCGTGAATTTCAAGGCAGTGTAAATATCCCGTTATCGGAATGAAAACTCGCCTTTTGAGAACTGTAAATCGGAAGAAGCCCTAAGAAATGCTCAACACTATCAGCGAAGAAATTATTCTTTGAGAACAGATGGTTGTTTTAAAGAGATATCTGCCGTTGCAAGACATCACTCCAGCTGTAGACTTTGTAGGGAATCCATGGTAAAGTAAATTACATTTTTGATTGTAAATTTGTATTGAAATATTTATTTTTATAATTGCCCGTTTCTTCACATTATGGCTTTCGCGTAACTTTTGAAAAACGTGCAGTTCGGTCAATTTAGTGCCGTTCAAAATGTATCGCCGCTCTTCGCTTGCATGTTTTAAAATAAGCTTACCTTTCCTAGAAGCGAAAATTGAACGCGTTTGGTTTTCAGAAGCAAAGGGGAGTTTATCTTACTACATCTTTTTATTGTGAAAAGCTTTGTGTCTCTCATTTCGAAAATAAGCGCCGTTGAGTGTTGTTCAATTACATAAAATGCTCTTTGGTTTGAAAAAGAATTCTCATCCTAACTTTATTTTTAGACGCTTCATTGAATTCCTGCGAGAAGTCAGTCATGCAAAAAAGTGCGCGCCTGTCTCTGATTGGTGGTTGCATTGACAGTTAACTTAATTGGATTACATAAAAATCGGTGGGCGGAGATGAAAAAATGGGGGTCTTTGTAGCAGGCGTTCCCTCGTCCCTAGCTCGCAGAACCCCATTTTTCTCCTGCTCCCCTTCCCCTTCCCCGTTTACGCCTGCTACGCAGGCTAGGGTAGCAGGCTAGGCTATTGACAACCATTTGACTGTTACCCAGTGCACGTGTCGTGTTTTTTGGGGAAAATCCAAATCGGGATTTTTGAATCCTAAACTGGATTTAAATCTTTTTTCTGGAATGTAAAAACGGAAAATCAATCCAGAAAATCCCCTCTTCAAGTCAGATCATCAGATCCGGATTTTTGAGATTCATGATCTGAATGGGTGGGAGGGCCGGACGGGAAAAAATTTGGCTTGATGTAAGCTACCGGGTTGCACATGATCGAGAGCTAACTGTCTCACCCAACCTAACCAAACATTATATCTAGCTAAGCATTTTATCACATGACCAGACCAATTTGAAACAGAATATTCATTTGGCGATTCACATAGTTGTACAGCATTAAGACGATCGATGATGGATTTCTAAACGTAAAATTCGCTTTTACTTTGCTCGCTAACGTTATTCGTTTTAAAGTCAAGTTAGATGTTACGCGCAACAAAATAATTGAAAATCACATCTCGCGCCGGACCGCGCACAGTACCGCATGACTTTTTACGGCCCCGCTATGGCATTACATACAGGGTTTCTCCAATTTGCAATCTGGGCGCTCAAGAGGTTGTACAGGTCATGTGAGAAATGGGTTAAGAGGTGTAGTACATGAATGAATAGTAGTAGTACTCCCGTGAGAACTCGGCCGATGCTTCCGGCTTATTATTTGTTATTCTCGAAGGTCTCAGTTATGTTATTGCCATTCTTAATATTTCTCACCCTTTTTATTTTTACCTGGGGCCAGCTATAATTGGCCTCAGCTTATCCTCTAACTCTGGGACATACGGCTTTGTCAGGCGTGTGGCTAGTCAAGATCCTGCGGACTTGACAGTGCAATGAAAAAATAAGTGCCAGCTATCTCTGTGGAAATTTTGCTCTGATATTGTGTTTTACCTGGGATTTATTTCAACCCTAGGGAGGCGCTACGCCTTGGAAACCAATGGAACTATTTTGGAGAGACGCTCCGTCTATTCCGCCAAGTCCACTAGGTCAAAAGCTGGCGCCAGCAGCAGCTCCAGGCGGCGGACCAATCGAAAGCCACCCCCTTCAACCAAGCCACCGGAAAGACACCCTAAGGCCCCTAAAGTAAAAGAAAGGCCTTTCGACTGTGACAGAGCAAGTTACAGAACGGTTAGCATTTGGGATTATATATACGTACATCACTGTTTTCCACATTGGAGTTTATGGAGAAACTTTTTATTAACAAGTAACGTTGAGAGGGAAATTCAAGATTTATCTGAGTTTTTCTCAAATCTACACAATACACGAATTGTACCTCCGTTGCCTCTCTTGTTTAGAGCCTTTACTGTCGGTGGGGTCGACGATATCAAAGTTATTATTATTGGCCAAGATCCAACTCCCCAACCGGACCGGGCCACAGGCCTAGCGTTCAGCTTGTGGCCAGATGAAGACCCTGTGACTGTTCCGAGCGTATTCAATATTCTCGTAGAGTTGGGATGGGAAGGAATGAATGTAGGTTTGACGAATGGTGACTTAAGACCATGGGTAAGAGAGGGTGTCATGCTGTTAAATGCAGCGTTGACTACTGCAGAAGGAGAGAGAGGGGCTCATCAGCGTGATTGGGAACAATTCACCCGCTTGCTGGTAAGATATATCAGCGATGAGGGCCGCCCATCTGCCTGGATTCTTTGGGGACGCCATGCTCAGGGTTACGGAACATACATTGATCGTAATCGTCATTACGTCAAGATGGGAGGGCATCCGTCTCCTCCGGCTGCGGTCAACTTTTTTGGCGGAAACTACTTCTACTGTACTAATGAATTCTTCCGTAGTCAGAGAAGGTCGACAATCAGGTGGACACTTAGCCGGCGGGAGGGTGCTACGAGACCACAAGAAGACTGCAATCTCGGTTAAGCCACAGCGAAGGAAACCTCCGAGAGCTGCTAATTTTCTTTTTACGCCCACTTCAAAATGGCGGATTAATTTGCGTTTTTCGTTACCTTAAACAACATTTTCAGGTTTCAGGCTTTTACGTTTTTGTTTGACTTCACCAACCAATACCGTCTGCTCAATTTATGATAAGGCAAATATTTGGTTGATTATTATTAGAGGACGACCTGTGTTCGCATAATGTCTACATGTGACAGTGTACACGTTGAAAAGGCTAGCTCGAGAAGCTTAAACTTTCGGTTGTGTAAAATTAGAGAAGATGTATAGATGTGCTTTTGTATCCAACCAATTTCTGAATTCTTTAATCAGCTGTTTCTTTCTTCGTTCTAAAAACGTCCATCGGCCGCCATCTTGAAGTTGGCGTAAATCGAAAATTCGCCCGAGAGTTTATATCAAAGCTAAGTCATAAAACTAACTTCATGAAATATTTAGAAATAAAATTACAGTATCACGCGAATGACCGGTTAACAGTACATCATTTGGATCCGCGACGAACTGGCGGAATTTTTCCCAGAGATTTAGTATTTGACTTGGACATATACAAAATGGGAATAATGATCCATAATTTAAGTATAATTTATCAGTCAATGTAATGTACTGCTTTTATTAATAATAATCAAAAATGTTACGCAAGAAAACGCTGTTGACTGTTAAAAACATGTAGACCTATACACTGAAGCAGAGAATGACTATTAAAGAATATACTCGTAGGAGTCACCTATCGCAATTTAGCAGTTTTATACCTTCGAGAAATTGAAATCAATTTAAGAACTGGGGAGCACTGAAAGGCTACTTTTCTAAGACCTGGTCTGGTACGGGAGATATTGTAAAAGTGAGAGCAGTAGTGAAGATTGGATTAATGAGAAATTTGTTACTCGGTGTACCAAACGTATGGAGAGGAAAAAATCAAGGGTAGTCAATTATTATGTGGCTTCGAAGCTTCCAACCACACATTGCTAGCATGCGCTTTGTGAGTTCGTATATTTTGAGAATGATATTTTTATTCTGTTAGTGACACAGGCGGTTCGGAAAAAAGAATCAGAGTTCTCTCAACAGGAGTTGAACCTATGACCTTCTGGTCTCTAGTCCAGATGCTCTACCACTGAGTTACAGGAGACTCGTCGGAGCTAAGGCCATTAAACTAGGTTCATGTGACAAACATCCTGCATACTGCTAGGACTGGAATGTCCATAGGTGGCATATTCACACTGATATAAACATGATGGTGAATTTTAAGCCTGGTGAATATATGAGAATTTTTTTTCCGAGCCGCCTCAGTGTCACTAACTGAACGAAAACATCTTTGCGAATACGCCACATATCGACATTCCAGTCCTAGTGAGTATGCAGGATGTTTGTCACATGAACCTAGTTTAATGGCCTGAGCTCCCACGAGTCTCCTGTAGCTCAGCGGTAGAGCATCTGGACTAGTAACCTAGGTTCGACTCCTGTTAGGAAAACTCGGATTCTTTTTTCGAAGCCTCCTGTGTTACTAACTGAATAAAAACATCATTCTCATGTATTCACCAGGCTCAAAAATTCGTCATCATGTTTATATCATTTCGCATATTTTGTTTATATATTTACTAGCTTGTACCCGTGAAGCACCACGCAACAAAAAGGTCATGCCGGTTTTCACGAAAGCAGGAATTCGAAGGTTATTTTATTTGTTATTAATTTTGAATAAAATTTTTGTCTGAAAGAGGTTTTTGTCGACTATTCTGTCTGTTTTAATTTATCGTTCAGCCTGACACAAATTTTGATAAGCTGTTGAACTTAGTCTCACATCAACAGCCATGGCGCAGTGTTCGCTTGCTAAGAGAAACGTGCTCATTTCCTGAAATTTCGCATGTAAATCCGAGCGTGTGTTTGAGGTTTCTTTTAAGCAAGCGACATATTTCAACTTAAGTTCGCTTCAATTAACTAAACCGATTGAGTTTGTTACAAAACAAGCGGTACCAATGGATACAAATTTGCATAACTTTGAAACAACTTGCATGTGTAATTTGAAACCTGTCAATAACGCACAACGCAAAATCAAGAACTTTCGAAGGAATTTTGTTAACTCGCAGCCTATTCACACATCGCTTTCATTCACTACAAAATTTAATTTTGTCGATTCAAAACATATAGTACCGCAGAAAGTTGACGAGTCTTTTGTTGACAAAGCAACGAAGTGTACGCTTTGGATCGGATTTGGGAGTGATTCTCGGCATACCAAAAGAGTTTTCTCCGCCTCAGTTCAGGTATGGCGGCAAATCGAAACAGCTTTTCTCCACATCAGTAATGGCCTCTTTCACGTCAATTATGGTCGCACAGCGAAAGAGTTTTTTCCTCTTCAGATACGCTCGTGACAAAGCTCGGGAGCAAAGCGCATTGGGACTACGTCACAAGATTGGGCTTTAACTCGGTGTAAGAACCTGTGAAACTCGCAGCTGACATAATATAAAGGAAACAAAACATTTCAAACAATAGCGTACAGCAAAACAATAGCTAAGGTTCTGTCAGGTTCTTACACCGAGGGAAAACCCCATGATTGAGGAGAACATACATCTGGATCATCAGTGTTTGAATTCATTCCTTGAGTGGATGTGTGTGAAAAAAAGAGCCCACGCTTGTCACACTGATTTTCCGGTGACCTTGAGGAGCTAAAATAGCTGCCAGCACCAATTCAAGACTTGATAAGCTGTTTGATGGCCAAATCACCCCTCAGGTGGTAAGTAGTAGCTTGCATATGCCAAGTACTGCAAAAACTTCAGACATGCAACAGCGCGTGCGCGAGTTTTCGCTAGCAATATGGCCACAGAGATTTGTAGCTTACCTGGAACAAGTGCCACGATCTGGGTGTATTATGGGACTTTTTCTCAGGATTTTGAATAGTTACATTCCCCAAACAAGCGATTTCCACTCTCCTTTTTACACCCGATTTTACACCCAAAACAAGATTTTGACGCACCGTAGCTCGCAACGTGAAGGATGAACCCTAAGTGCCGCGATCCTCTATAGATAAGAAGCAAATAAGCAATCCATTCCTTACAATTGAAATGGCTACACGCTCCGGCCAGAATTTTTGCAATCCACTTCTCCCGTGATAAAAAAGGAAACAATGAATGGAAGATCAATCTAAAAGTAAGAAAGCTACAAACAAATCTTGATATGGGGAGATCGAGAGATCTGACATTAATGATTGTAAAATCTCTTGGCTTGTCACAGCTAATTTGCTTAGCCTCTATTATTGATATTCTCGAAGAAATCACGCCTTTAGGAAAAACGAAGCTATGGAAAAACAAAAAGGACAAAATAAAAAGGGGCGGCGATAAGGGCGGGCTATGCATAACGGACAACGGAATCATTTTTTAAGCTCTTAGACTCACCTGGATTCCAAGACTTCTCTCACAAGGGAAACACGATTGGAAAGCAGTGCCGGACTACTACGTACGGAACCTAAGAGGACTGAAGTTTTTATTAAGATGCAATTATGATGTCAAATATCTCAATTCTTTGCCGTTGTTTTACCGAAATATGCTCTTGTACTTCCATGAACTGAAAACTCTGTACAATTTTGATCAAGCACAGGATCTAACAGGTTTCATTTAACAACACAAAGTTCCTGGTCGGTGGAAAAACCGTGTTTATAGAGGGATGGCTGAAAAAGGGTATCCTGTCTATCCAAGATCTCCTGGACGATGCTGGTCAGCTAATGTCGTAACAAGAATTCAAAAGCAATTTGCAAATACTCGTTTCCATCGAAATTTCCTTCAAAACTATCAGATTATCAGTGCTATTTCTCAGTACTTAATAACAAAAACGAAAACCATCGGGCCAATTAAACCCAAAATAATGGTCTATTTTTGTTAACAACTCTACTATTACACTTTAATTGTAAATAAGCGCCTTCGGCCAAGGATCAGTCAGAATGGAAACGGATTGCAACTTGAAAAAATTCGGGCCGCTTTTTTTCAAGTTTTCCCCGCTGTCTAGCAAAAACCATTATAAACTGATTATATTTTATTCTTCCTCTAAAAATTCACTTCATTTCTTCTTGGTGTTCTCAAAAAAGCATTTCATGGTTGTAGACACGAAAATGCTGTTAGCTTTGATTTAAGCGGAGTTTGACACCAAGGTGACAAAAATACCTGTGACAGTGATAGCCCCCTTGAGACATCTTATCCTCGGTAAGGACTTCACCGGAGGGGAACACCGTAATAAATTGCAGGATATTATTAGGAGAAAAGCAAACTTCTCAGTCGTAAGACCAACAGCAAATGTTTACAAATTTCAATAAATTTACCATCCAACCCCCCCAAATTCAACCAAGACTTCAAAAACAGTAGGGATTTTACTACCCGAATATCCTTTAATGACGAGAAGAATCTTAGTCTTCCACCTTCCTTGTAAACAATTAACTCGGGTGCACTGAATGTACAAAACCGAAACAGTATTTTGGCGGTGCTCGTTATGCCAAAGTTTCCTTGTCTACTTGAAATTTTTTTCTTTTTTGTTCTACAAAGGAAACTGTTCGAAATTTTAATGATTTTGAAGTCGTCGGAATTGTCCGACGCCGGACGTGGATCACATTTTCGTGACGTGACGTTAAACGTGATTTTCCTAGCTCACAAATACACGGAAAATGATTTCAGGCCCACGAATAATAGGGAGGACCCGCACCGCTTCCAGACGAGGTCTAGGATTGGTCGAGGAGAACAATAGGTAAAGAACGAAACAATAGTCCTAACCCTGATAACAATAGACGGTGCAGGTTATAGGGGCCAATGAAATTAGAGGTTTGGAACCTTGCAGGTATACCGGAATAATAACTAAAGCCACTTTTTGCAGACTTTTCTATGGCTAGCCATTTAATAATACTTTTGACATCCGTTGAAGTGCCGAAGTTAAGTCTGTACAAACCTATAAAACAATTTTTGAAATAGGCATCAACAGGAAAGCAGTCGGATCAGATACTGGGCACCTTAGCTCGCAACTCAGTGAAAATTATTAACTCAGCCCTGTGTTTTGCTAAAAAAATGGAATCTAATTAGAAATTCGAATAGGCTCGGAACACTTTTCCCTTTTTAATTCTAGTCAAGTTAGATCTCTTGAATTTTCCTTGAAAATATTGCATGTAACAGACCCTCATTTAAATAACGGTAATTTCACTGCGCAGTGAAAAACGTCAAATTTGCCCCTCAACGTTTTACTCATTTAAACAAAACGGCGACTTCTACAGGTCTCCGTTATAAGGCCATTAAACCAAGCAATCGGAAGCTGAAATAATTTACGTTTTTTCGGAACACTTAGTTTTTCGACAATTTTTAAGTCCGACGCGAAAATTTCAGTTGACGTTTTGCTGGTCCGATACTAGTACCGGTCGGATACTAGGCAACATACTGTACTCTGACGAAAATGTCTCACTTCAACTAGATGACTCCATACAATACATTTAAGCAAGGTGAAATCTAGCTCGCGACTGCCATAGATTGCGCATCAGAAAAATCCACACAGTTGATCAAACCGGCGGCCCTAAGAATTGGAGCAAGACTTTGTCCCTTTATTAGGGGTATAGAATGGTAAAATCGGAGACTCGCCGAGACGCCGAGACCCATGTTTTAAAATGCGAGCCCGAGACTTCCGACGGTTTGTAAAATCTGAGCCCGAGACCGGGTCCTCCGAAAATACGAGCCCGAGTAGACTTGCCTACAAGGCCCGAGACGCGCTGAACCAAAAATCCGACCTTAATAATCTAATAAGAAGCAATAAAAGCGGCTATCACGCGCTTCCTGGCTTTCGGAACTCACAGAAGCCCACATGCACAGAGAATCTTGTTATCAAATATCTCACTAAACCTTTGAACCTGGTGCTTTATTAAAGTTATTAACTTATGGTATTAAAAGCAAAGTAGCCAACCGGTCGCATTTATCGGATAATGTACCACTACTTATTATCCAGGCTAGTTATAAAACTAATGATTCGATCGTCTGGTCTGGTCTGTCTGGTCTGCTTCTAATAACTCTGGTTGAGTGGGCTGAAAACATTAGGAAGTTTGGCGTTCTGCTTTTGTAGTCTTTTTGTGAAAGAGACGTTGAGTTACAATGGAAGAATAAAGCGCTGCAGAGTCAAAGCGGCGAAAGCGCAAATACGGTGAGTAAATCTATTGTAGCTTATTACTGCAGTGTAATTATAGCCGCTAGCTTTTCTGGTTTTATTATTCACAAATTCCGGGAGTAAAGCAATGAACATTTGTAACTTTTTACCCGTTCTGGTGACATAAGACTATTTAATCAAGAGGGTAACTGGTTCCGTAAAAACCAAGCAGACAATCTAACTGGGCTACGCCAATCGTATAATTTATTCCAAGATTCAAGATTATTCGATCTAAAGAAGTAATACAAAATTTCATTGAAAAACTAACAGACGATCGGAATACAAACGCAAAACCTAAATTACATTGTTAAAAGCTTGAGTTACAGTACTGAACACTTACTTCTTTGACGATATTCAATCAGATTGTTTTACGGTTTGTCCAGGTCAGGAAACAGATAAAACAGATTTGAAAACAGCAGAAAACGGGTCAGCGAAACAGGTCAGCAACAAACATGTGTTCTCAGTGAAAATATCTGCGAAAAACTAACTTATCCGAGCTCAAAGGTCAATTGACCGTATCGGTTACGCAACTAAATGTCAATCAAGCTATTTACGAAATTAAACGTCAATCAAATGTTAATTGCTCATATATTAACGGAACAATAACGCTCTGGTAATGAACTTGAAATACAGTCGAAGCTCTCGTAAGCGATCACCTCGGGAATTCAGAAAGATGGTCGCAACTAGAGCTGGTCGCTTACGAGGATGGGCTCCTGTAAGCGACCACGTAATAAAACAGAGGGGAGAGGAACGGTTTAGGGAGGAGGGAGAAATGGCCCAAAAAAATGGGGAGGAAGGAGAAAGGACGCAAAAAATTGGGAGACGGGAGAACCAGCATGAAAAGGGAGAAGGGAGAATGTCTTAAAAAAAAGCGTGACATGAGTCTTTAAAGCCTTAATAGATCCTGATATAAGAAACTGTACGGATCTGTTCCCCACTAAACAGTTATATCGAGAGAAGACTGGGTAAACCCTCGGCACCCAAGACTATTTTGAGCCCGTAAGCTCAGGTACAGGTGTTTGCGATATTTTGAATGGTCTCTTGTTATTTTTCGCTCTTCATGCTACTAGAGGTCGCTAGAGAATTTCTCGCTTCATTGTTTAGACATTTCAAGATATTCTGATTGACCGTGAGATTTCGAGGCCAAATCGGAAAATCGTGAGACCTTGAGTTAGTCATGTTAGTGTTCCTTAAAACGTGATATTTAGGATGAAGGTCAGGGGCAAGGCCATGGTGAGTACGAAATGTTTTGCCTTTCTAGTTTTCTGTCTTTTCTGTGCACTTCATGTGTTTAGGTCTGTTTAGGCGTCACCAATAAAACGAGTAGTGCTTTCTGATTCAGTTCTTCCATTAGGTTCCCAGAAATGTGAAACAATACAGCAACTTGACTTAAGAAGTATTTTAATATAGACCGTGGAATCACACTTTCGACATTCATGTCACCGATAACGGCTCCATTTTGTGATCTTTTACAGTAATTCGACTGTCACTCAAACATTGACATGTTCTGGACTTCCCTCTTGCACTGTGTCACGTAAAACTCCGAAGTCTTTTTGTGCAAAAATATTTCTACTGCAAACTGCTTAATAAGAATAATTTGTAGGAAGGGAAGTCAGAAAGCTATGAAACTAAACTGACAATGATCGTACTTAAAAAAATTTTATGGACTTTGTGCACTGGTTGATGCTGCGTTATCTTGACCCGTTAGTACGGTACAAATCCTAACATTTTAACGCTCATCAAGAACCAATAAACATTTCTAGTTCAGCCACAAACAAAAAAAGTTGCGATGTAGGCAAACCTTTTTAAGGACGGTGGGTCCTAATACAGAGGTACTGTTGCAAAGGTTATGACTATGGGGGAAAAGCAAATCTTAGTAAGGATTATTGGAATCTAAAAAGAAAAATGTGGGTAGCCACGCATTTTTCAGAAATAACTAAGCAACCCTAATTCTAAAAAAAGCTTTAAAATACAAAGAATGTATGGCATTTTCTTTCCAAACATCTCTGAGAAATGCTCGGTTACCCCCAATTTTCTTTTAGGATTCTGATAGCCCTTGCTAAGATCTCCTTTTTCCACATAGTCATAAACCGCGCAACAATACCTTTGTATTAGAAGGCAAATTCCTTAAGAAACCCAAATATCTTGGACCAGGTGTGCGTTTCTCGAAAGCCCCGAGACTTTTCGGGTCGATTTTGAGCACGATAAGTTACTCTGTATCCTGTAAATAAAGAACTTTCTAAGCATCAAACTTCCCCTATTAGTTATACATTTCTTGCCTTGAAGACATGTTAAAATAACAGCTTTGCAGAATGAGTTGATCGTGTTTTTATAAATGGCTTTTCGGGACCGAAATGTTTTCGGGGCTTTCGAGAAACGCACCCCAGTCCCGAGATGCGGAGAACGTATGCGCAGCAACAAAAGGGGCACCGTCCTTAAGGTACTAGAAAATCATCAAATTTACTGACCAAATCTTTGGGATGTTGGACATCAGCGAACTTGTTCCTCAGGAAAGTGAAGTTGAAGGTTCTTTGAATAATAGCGATAGTGACAGTGACGACGAACTGAGAGTGTAACATGCTCACACTTACGCGTAGCAGCAGGTGGGTTCAAGTGCCTGCAAACTGGCAAAGTGTCATGTCTTTCTTTAAAAAGAACATTTTTGTTTACAGACTTAATTTGATCATAAAATATATTAAAGGAAATTCTGGCTTTGCTGTATCCAGTGAGAACTGTGTGATTATAGGTAAAAGCTAAGAGTGAGAGTAAGGCAAGACATCAAATGCCATACAAAAGAGAAACAAGAAGAAATGAGAGGAACTCATAAGGGATCATGAGGATATAATGTCGCTTGAGATGAGGAAAAGAGCGTGTTGGTTTGGCAAAATCACAAAGATAGCGTACATCATTCAAAGGTACCCTGTTACTACATGTTAAGTCTAGCAGTTTGTAGGTATTCAAAGAGCACAAAGTTCTTTAGTAAAGTGACAATATTGGAAGGAACTTAAACTGCAGTGTAGTGTTACGTAATGTAAACCCGTTAAAGCATAATCAGGGAGAAAGGTGAAAAAACAGGGAGGAGGGAGAAACGGGCAAAAAAATTAGGGAGGAGGGAGAAAAATGAGTTTAAGAATAGGGAGATAAGATATTTAACTGCCCGTTCCTCTCCCCTCAAAACAATAGAGGGTGGTCGCTTACGAGAGCTTTTAGCAGAAAGCTTGGAATATGGTGTTGGTTACCGATAGTATTGTATTAACAATGTTAAATTGTTTTTTTATTGCCTTTCACAAGAGAGGTTCGTGTATGTACAGGTCAATGAACCATTAGCGCTTATGTTTTGTATTATTCTAAATTTGATCAAGAAGTGAATGCTTTTGTTTGAGTGTTGACTGAGTGGTCGCTTACGAGAATTTGAACAAAGGAGAAGACCAGCTGGTAATTCATAAAAGTGGCCGCAGTTTCTTACGGGAATGGTCCCTTACGAGAGCTTTCAATTACAGAGTTTAAGTGACAATTCAAACGGGGTTTCACAATGGTGGTCATAACTAGAGCTGGTCGCAAGGAGAGCTTCGACTGTACCTTCAACGCACATAACCTACGGACAGCATCGGTACTACACAGCGGTCCTTTGAGGAAATAGGTCCTCACAGTTAAAAGATTCCGCAATCGCAACTAGATAACGTGCTATATGCGGTCACACATTCATAAACAGTCGACTAGCTATACAGACTAACCGGTCGCCTTCGTGACTACATCTCGTAGGACAAACGAGATACAGCCAAAGTGGAATAAAGTATATTACCTAGGGCTGTAAAACAAAAGGGGGGACTTGTGACTTACTAACTACGTGATATGCCATCGTGCTTTCACATAAATGTTTCCATGACATGAGGCAGCTGTAGGTGCCTGTACTGTTACTAGAAGGATGGCAGTCGAGGCCATCGGCGATTAAATCTTTCTCTAAAACTTCGTTGGTACAAAATGTACACTTGCATGGGCGGAGAGACAACGAGGAGCATGGAGTTTTGTTTGTGTGTGTGTGTGTGTGTGTGTTTGGCTGGCACTTATTAATTTATGAAAACACTCATTCAAGTCCTTAAATAAAAAAAAAAAAACAAAAGAAAAAGAAAAAAAATACATGTCCTCTAAGGGGGCCGAGCTCGGCTCGTCGGCGACGTTAGCCGGCATTCAGTCCACTAGGCCATGGGCGTTTATTGTTATTTGTAAATTTTACTACTTATTTCTTTCTACGTTTTTTTTTAATGTCTTTTATTTATTAGAATTCTACTATGTACATTTTTTATTAATGACAGTTGTTATGCTACTAGTACACATACACACACACAACACACACAAAAATTAGGTCTTAAAGAATTTTGTGAAAAAGTTAGTGTCAGGGCAATTCTAAATATATTATAACATAACTACATGACTACGGGTTACAATCGGTAATTGAGAACTTTTAGGTTAGAGGCTTGAATTTCCATTTCTTTTTAAACGTATCTAGACTGTTGTTTTTTTGAGCAATAACTAATTCTATGGAGAGTTTTTGATTTAAATAAACTTTGAATAACCGGATACTGGACTTAATATTATTTCTTCGGCATTGAAATATAGTAGATTTTCCAACTAAGATACAATAATTTAAGAATTCACAGTCCTCATTGAAAATACCAACGATTATGTCTTGAACAGACACATTTATTACCCCGGCAACAACAATGGGAAAGGACAATGATAGAATAAATGTTCTATATATTCCCTATCTGTATTACAAAAACTACACAAATCAGAATCAACTTTGCCCATTTTCTTAAGAAGAATATTAGTACATGTTATGTAATTAAGTATTTTGAACTGAAAATCTCTTAAATAAGTTTCAAGACAGACAGTTCGTGACAGAAGATAAATTTTTGGTAAACTAATACAATAATATTTATCCTGCAACTTACTTGCACTCTTTGGTAGAGTGGCCTTAAGTTGAATGAGCAATTTATAATATTCTCTGCTTTTGGCTAAAGTAACATCAAAAAACTTTAAAAAAAAAAGTTTAAAGAATAAAAACTTTTTATTGTAATAAAATCCCATACGGTCTAGATGTCTGACTTCATCCTCCTTTGTTATAGACTGCGAGTAGTCTCTAATTTTGGCGATGGCGATTGTGGGGCGGGCGAAATACACACGCGCGCGCGCGAAATTTCGAGGCGACGCGACGCGAAGGGAGCGCCAAAAATTCGCCAAAATTAGAGACTACTCGCAGTCTACTCCTTTGTTCTTAAAGAGGGAGGAATCGCCTGCCCACACTAAAAAATTACAACGTATATCCAAATTTCTCCGAGTGGACTCCAAGGACTCTAGGTTATTCTGCTGGAGTTTGAGTTGACTTATTGAAATTAACTTTTTTTCAAAAAAACTGTTTATAAAAAACTGGTTTGCCATTTATTCTAATGTTTTTATTGTTAAAAATAATAAAAGTTTTTCCGTCCTGTTCAGAGAAGGAATTCCTAAATTCCGCCCAAAACTAAATTAATTCATAGTAGAACCGATAATCTATCTCATAATCTTTTGGATCAAAATCGCATTGAAGAAGAAAACACCACCAAAGCTTTTTAGTAAATACCTTAGATAATATTTCCAGCCGGCGTCCTCCTCGTTAAAAAGCCTTTTCAATCATGCTAATCTGAGAGATTTCACCAACGTTTCAAAGTCAAAAACTTTTAAAACTCCATTTTCATAGTCATTGATAACAGCACTCCTAATTACCCTATCCGGACCTCTCCACAAAAATTTGTATATAATCCTGTTGACTTCTTTAATAACCTGCTCTGGGATTAGAAACATACTCGCTATGTAGATAAGCTTTGGGAGAAGAAGAGAGTTAATTATTTGCATCCTTCCGTAAATAGTGAGCCGTCTACCTTTCCAACAACTAACCGTGCTTTCCATGTTCTTCAATCGCTGTTTATAGTTTAGTTTAATAAATTCATCATAAGCATACGTTAAATAGACAACAAAACATTTGATAGGGCACCTAGGCCACTTTAACCCGAAAATTTTACGTTTCTAATCACGACTCTCACCTATCCACATACATTCAGACTTTGATCATTAATTTTCAAACCGGAGACTTTTTTTAAAAATTATTCAAGAGTTCTAAAAGTGTACCCAAAGATGTTTCATCTCTTAAAACACCAGTTGTATCGTCTACATATTGCAATAGTTTAATTTCGTTATCAATGCCGTGAATCTCGTTATTTGTTCTAATTGCTATCGCTAAAATCTCTACTGCCACAACGAAAAGATATGGAGATAAAGGATCGCCTTGGCGAACGCCTCTTTCAACTTTAAAGAAGTTCGAATGTACACCATTATTACAAACACAGCTAGAAATATCCGTGTACAATACTGAGACCCACATATCTTAGACTCCCCTGCGTTAGCAGTGGCGGATCCAGGATTTTTGAAAGGGGGGTGGCTGACCTGACAGAACGATATCAGAATATTCAAAGACAAATTACCTCAGTGATAGTTCTGTTCCCTTTCATAATTTCAAGCTTAAACGACCCCAAAGAGGGGGGTGGGTAGCCACCCAATCCACCCCCCCTGGATCCGCCCCTGGTTAGAAGGAACTGGGGAAAACAAAGAACTGCCTATCACGCTGTAAATGATTTCAATTCTCTCAGCCAGATAATACGAGACTCTGCCAATGTAAATATTTTTAAGCGACAGGTTTTTAATTTTTTATTTTAAGTGTTTTATAAATTTCATATTTTTAGTCCTCTTATTTTTATTATTCAATGTAGATATTTTAGTTTTTAGTATTAATCTTTGAGGTCCTTTTCGAAAACCACATGTAAGTGAAAAAGTTTCCTCAATAAAGATTATTATTATTTATTATTACCCATTTCTTAAAGTCCGGACCAAAATTAAAGACTTCTAAAAATTTATATAAAAATTCCCATTCAATACTATCAAACGCCTTTTCGAAGTCCAAGAAAGCTAAAATGCCGCTTATTCTTTCAG
Organism: Siderastrea radians; assembly: GCA_964017195.1. Taxonomy (NCBI): domain Eukaryota; kingdom Metazoa; phylum Cnidaria; class Anthozoa; order Scleractinia; family Rhizangiidae; genus Siderastrea; species Siderastrea radians. Next base: position 60,195,505 of record OZ024890.1, on the reverse strand, counting down.
ACTTTGTAAACTCCTTGATATCATCAATCGTACGGATAATTTCACCAATAAATCTTCCCTCCACGTAGCCGCTTTGATTATTATGAACTATGTTTGGTAGGACCTTCTTAATTCGAAAGGCTAAAGCCTTAGACAGTACCTTAACATCTGTATTTAACAATGAGATAGGACTCCAGTTGCTCATAGTCCAGTAAGGTCACGCCAGGAGGTCAAAGTGCTTGCAACAGAATTTTTCTTTTCACAGTACTTACTTTTGAGGCACTGACATTAACATATTAAAAGTCAACAAAAATCAACCCAGGCGAAATACCCAAAAATATGGCCAGAACGTCATGGTAGCCCACATATAGGGCAACAACGTCATGCTAGCCCACATCTAAGGCACTAATGTGAAGGTAACTGAGTACAAGTGAAGGGAAGTGAGTACAAATGAAGGAAAGTGAGTACAAGTGAAGGAAAGTGTGTGTTAGTGGAGGCCTGGTAGGTGCGTTAATCAGTTGTTGTATATATTCATATGGGATTGTAATGTTATCAGTGCCTTATATGTGGACTAGCATGACGTTCTTGCCAAAAATATCAACAGGTTGATGAGCGCCATGTTTTTATGCTAATTAGCCACTCATAAAAGCTTAGCAGCGAAACTTTGCATTTTTTGGGTACAATCAACTCTAAAATTGGTGAAATTAACCCTTGAGGGGGCAACATACCTAGACGCCTTTTTCCCCTGGAACCGTTTAAGCCTTTTTTCTTAATTATCTCTGTGAGATTTCATTCAATCCAAAAATGCTATCATCGGATCATAGTGCGAGCTCCCATGAATCTGAGGGAATTTTTTCGCTGTTTTCAAAGTAAAAGTAAAGAAGAAGAAGGGGGAGCAGAATTGATGAATTAAAAAAATGAAAACTGTAAAACATTAAAGGTGAGTTTAAATTAAAATTTAAAGTTAATAATTAATAGATGGACACCAAAACGGGCAACAAACGAGCCCAAGTGTTTCTGCGTGGAGGTGGCCTGTCTGGGAGTGTGTACAAAAAATTTATCCCTCTTTTATTATTATTATTTTTTAATCTTATCCTATTTCCTAACAATTCACCCATATTCCCCCCTTAAAGTGTATGTTACAGTAAAGCATTCACTTTTGTTCGATTATGGGCCGTTTTCGAGTTTTGAAGAACACACTCACAGCAAAGTAACTAGACTACTAGCCCACAACACAACCTCTTGGCATTGTAGCTTGAACAGTATAATGTCCTCGAGAAGTTGCTTCTTCCTACAAACAGGATTTGTAGAAGGAGCTTTAAGCTGTCTAGTAAACAGGTCACTGCCTTTTCAGTAGTGGAACATTCAATTAAATAATCGAGTCCATTGTACTAGCAGTTTGGATAATTCTCCTTGAAACATGTCCACCGCCACTGCACTTTGGCAGCTGATAGTTGTCATGTAAGTGATATAATATGGAGGAAGCAATATATCTCCATGTCACAATGTTTGCCTTGTCTTGCCTTCTAAATTGATACTCTTATACGGTTTCTGCATTGAACCAGTTTCCTATATGTATTTGGTTAGTTTAGTAACTGTTATGTGCTCATCGTCGTTTTCTTTGCAATATTTTGCGGCAAGGCAAAGGCATTCCAATTTTCTTACATGGCTGAGACAGCGCCCTTGACCCAACTATCTGAATAGGACTGTCTGGGGATTCACTGTAGTGGATCTTTTCTTTGGGGGCTGACGCACCAGTGCAGCAGGGTCATTGCCACAGCAAACGGAAAACTGGTCGTACTACGTAAGTCTCTGAAGCTCTGCAACCCTTCGGTTAAAGAAAGTACCTGCTTTTCTTTCGTCGGGCGCTCCCTGAAGTACGCTTTTGCAGCCTGAGCAGCCTTACCTCCACTTGTACCGAGATGTCGTGGCTGGAGCAGGTGCAGAAGAACGCAGCAAGATTCATTTGCAACAGCTACAATAATTACAATGTTAGTTCATCTGAACTAGTTCTTTCCCTGGGCTGGGAAGCACTAGGACTCAAGCGATTATATAATCAATCTGTTTCATTTTATAAGTTTTACAATGGCCTAGTTTCATGTACGCTTCCTAACTGTATATCTGGCTTGGGTAATACTACATCTATTCGACTCCACATTTACAGTTTAAAACAATTGCACATCAGTGTATTAGCTTTCAGTTACCCGTTTTTTCCAAGACGCATTAGAATGCGGAATTTACTTCCTAGTCAAGTAGTTAGTGCTACATCTCTAAATGTTTTAAAGCAGTTGTTGTGAGCCGGAAATTAAAGTTTGAAGTAAACCAGCGCATCTTCATAGACTGTAATCTGACCGCCGCCCCCTCCATCATTATGGCAAATATAAGCTATTTCGGTAGGTAACTTAATCTTTCTTAATCTATCTATCTAAGTTTGCTTGAGATTTCTCGAGTTTTTTCCCCTTTTTTCAGACTCAGAACAGTTCACGTTTGACTGCTGTGAAATACCTCTACCAGTTCTAAGTTTTTTACTGAACTGATGGTATAAACCGCATTTTCGCACACACATTATTCTCATTCCACGGTATTACGTTCCCCGTAGACTAGTTTTATTGTTGTATCAAACGCAGTGCTTTTCACTGGAACGCGTTATAACCCCTATTTTACATCCGTATTTTAATTTTAGCTTGAATGGAAATGAGGCGTTGATTTGAACCTTGCTTCTTGCAGCTTGGATGTGATGGGTAACGCCCCCATTTTATTACTGGATTCCTTCTAGACATTTTGTCCTTCCTGAGTGCGTACATAACTGCATGCCCCTTCTTCGTGTTTTTGGCTAACAGTAACACTGCCTTTATTGCGAAGGGTAATAATGTCTTCTTGCGGATATCCAGGCATATCCTCGGCTTGTTACGCAGAACGCAAAATCTCTCGCAGCTGGTTGAAGCTACTGCAACTGGAGATCGTTGTAGCATAGACACCATCGACATGACATGTCACCCTTTTTTTTAACTTGGTCATACTTCTTGATTACATTTTTATTATTACTTTCGTTACTTTAGATTTCACGATTTTATATGTTGTTGCAGATATTAATGCACTGCAGAAGCGAATCATTTTAAAGGGAACTACAGTTATTCAGTATGCTATGATATTATGGAAACTAAGGGTTATCCAGTAGTTCAGCATAAGCCGTTCGGTCCTCTAGTTCTATGAAATCTACTTTGATTGTCAGTCTAGTGCTACTGAAAATGAATTTTTTGCTGTAACACATACTTGTAATACAGCTAATTTGCATAAAAACATGGCGTCTACAGGGAAAAATGATGGAAAAGCAAAACTTGGTTTTTTTCGTATTCCGCATGAGTTGATTTCTGTTGAATTTTAGTATTTTTACTTAGAGCCCTTGAATAAAAAGTTTGTGAGTAGTACTGTACGCTGATACAGGATGGTTTGCCTCGGTTTCATGCAGCACAAAAAACCTCGCTTTCATGTGGGGTCTCGAAATGAGGTCGAGGCATAGGGAAAATACGTCACGAGATCTTAGGTTTATTATTAATTATGATTGCATTGGTTTGTTTGTCGGTAACGGCGTCATTTTGGTTCAAGTCTGAAGCGTGTAAGGGTGAAATTATGAAGCCACGTCGAAGACCTTTACGATGTTTGGATTCTTTTCAGAATATTTTTGGACGAGAAGCATTGCGTTTAATAACAAGACCCGACAGATCACATTTGGCTCGATTGGCCGAGAGGATCAGAGAAAGAAGAGAAGAAACGTGGCGTGTGTTGAATAGAGATCGCGTGGCGGCTTTTATTGAATTGGTGACCCTTGTCTGGGTCGATGAAGAAAATTGCATCCGTCACGCTTCAGAGAGAGGAACTGCGGATGAATCCCTCACGTGGACATTACTGCATCGTGTGTTGCCGTTTGCTTTACGACATTGTAATGATTTTTCAACATTGGCAAAGTGGGCAAGACCGATGTTTATGAAAGACTTTGAAAAAATGAGAACGTGTTTGGATATTAAATTTCCAGACTTGCGTGAAACATCGAGACATTGGCGTAAGGTTTGTCATTATTATGAGGGAATATGGAAAGACAATCAATAAGACATATAGCGTGACGTTTTCATGTTTATTATTTAACCCAAGTAGAACAATTACAAATGTTTATTAGCTTTATCTAACAATTGTTGTAAACGCACACGTTTTTTGTCACTGAATTTTTCTTTTCGTTGACTATGAATTAAATGCATGTATTTTTTCAGTCGTTTTCGTTTTAATTGAAAAGGAGAAGATCTCACAGTTATGTCTTCCTCCGAAACAAGAGGTTCAAATCGGAGTAAATAAAAAGTGTTATTGCTCATGACAGGAGTGTAAGTTTTGACTTGGTTTAAAAAACGAACACGCTTCATGTTTTACAAATGAAGTCCTTCCAGCTCTAGTCTTACTTGCTCAATGTTTTCGGGTAGACAGAATGTTCTCTGGAACAAGTTCTTGATTGCTGCCCTTGTTGCAGGAGTAATGTCTCGCGAACCAACCACAGCACTGCTCTGATGAAGGGTGGGTAGTCGAAGAGTGCCCCAGGGTTTAAATGATGTCACTTTTTTGAGACAGGAGTTTTCGATGTTGTAGGTATTTTCTGACCGATACCACTGATTGGTGTTGGTGTCAAACAGGAAGACTTCTTTACCCTGATCTATGGCTAATTGCACAGTCCACCCAGTTCCTCCTTCCACTCTTTTTTTGTCTGCACACAGTTTTCCAAAGGCAAAGACGGTATGGGCTTTTCTGGCAATGTGGTAATTGCGCTGCAAGAGGGAGAGAGTGTAAAAGTGAGTTGGAAAACGTTTACACAACTTGTGAGCGGTAGCACCTATGGCAGGATCGGCTTGTATCAACACTGCGACAGAAGCAGGTGAAGTGAACTTTGCACGGGGATGATTTGGCGGAACAATCACTTCAATTTGCATTCCATATTCCCTGGCCATTTCCTCTGCTAGGGTGTCTGTTCCGTCTGCACCCCCCGTATACAATACATGTCCATGACCAATAATAGTCAATTGCATTCCTTCTTCATTAGTCATCATGTTTGGAGGCATTTTACCTGAGTTCTCTCTCTCTCTTCTTCGTCTTTTTTGAGAATGAAGAAACAAGTTAAGAAAACACCGAATTTATGGACAAAATGATCAAGTGAAACAACCAATCAGAAAAACAGCGATTCGACGTGCTGAAGAAGAAAACGCCTCCTAAGGGAGTCCACAAGTATTAAAGGTCCATAGCAGGCGAACGCCCAGTGCTACAACAACATCAAACGAGAGCAGGAGGCACAGTCATCATGTTGAATGAAAACTTGTTATTTTGATTGTCAGACAAGACCTGTGAGTCAAGAAGTAATGACAATTTTTTGTAAACAAATTTTGTGAAAATTTGAATTAAACACTGGTTATTTTTTCAACAACAAACTCTCTCTCTCTCTCTGTTTTGCCACGTTGTATTGGTGCGTTTCAAACGTTCTTATATTTGTTGTTTTTTAGTGTCACTGTTGGGTGGTTAGAGGAAGGGGGTACCCCACGACACCAGTCACCATAGCAACAGTGTAAAAAAAATTGGAAAAGTACTGCCACGCTCCTTGGAAAGCACGGACCATATTTGGATGGTTAGAAGAGGGGGCACCCATTTGGAATACGCATGCAATGGGTGCTGGGAAAAATAGAGGAGAAAATAGGGGGTGGGGGTACCCCTCCTTCATTACAGGTCAACCAGGTATCTTGGTGGAGCTGACAGGTGTCACGCAACCAATCTTCATGAAGTGGGTGACTCACGTGATGTCTGTCACGTCATAACTTTCATGGGGGCGAGGCCTGTCACGTGGCAATAAATGAAGGGGTAGCCCCCTACCCCTCTTGTCTTTACCCAGGATCTTTTGCGAGGGCGAGTACAAAGGGAAACGATTTCACTTGGAGCTCAATAATAATAATAATAATAATAATAATAGATCACGTGCCTCTGCTGACCTGTTGGGAATGTATGTTATTAAGCTTTTTTAAATTTTGACCAGCTCCCATGTGGCGGGAATGAGCCTATGCTGACCGGTAGGGATTGCAGGCTCATATTTCAGGAAAAGGCGACGTCCATTAAGGTTGCAGGGTCCAGTCTAAAAGAAAAAGACTGCTGGCTGATAGACATTGCAGGCTCAGGCCTTAGGATAAGACCGTTGACTAGGACCAGGTCAGAAAAAAGACGGCAAACCAGCAGGCTAGGCTCTCTGGAGAAATTGGGATCGTGAGCCCTGGCCCAATGGGGAGTACTGCTGGCTAGCTCGATTAGAGAAGACCCCTGCCCGTTAAGGCTTTTGCGGGCTGAGGCTTCAGATGAAGACTACTGACCAGTCACTAAAGAACAAATTTATGGCGTTTTCTTCCAGCGATTTTTCGCGATACCTTGCAACGCCTTGCAGCATACACAACCACCTCTAACCCTCCTCCTAGGGTGCCCTTATTTGGACGGAAACTAGACCAAGGGAGGTGCCTCACCTCCGGTCTTTGTTGATCCCATACCTCTCTCTGCCAAGCCTCTGTAGCTACACACAGCTCAGGTTAGCTTCGAGTAGCTCAAACATAAGCATTTCTCAAGACAATAATTGTAGCAAAAGCAACCTTGGAGAGCTCACCTGACAATCACTTTTATTCACGTTCGTTACAATACAATTTCATCTGGTCAACTTGGTTCACTGCAAAGTCTCATGGTCAACTTTCTTTGTCTTCTTCGTCTTCTTCCTCCTCCTCCTCCTCCTCCTCCTCCTTCTCCTCCTCCACCTCCTCTTCTTCTTCGTTCTTAGGGACTGGCCGTGGATGAAAAGTTCTGTTCAATAAAAATTTTCGCCTATCCACGGCTGCGTCTGCGGCCTCTTCATAATCCATATCTTCTTCTTCGTGCATGAAACGACGTAGGGTTTTCATGACTGCTTCGTGTACGGGATCACGTTTAAGACGACGGAACCACTTGAGATAGTGCAGGTACAGCCTCCGTAACTTTGCTCTGAAAACTGGCAATAAAGCATTGAAAGCTTTGGCTTGAGCAACGGCTTCAGATGCCCCCTTTTCCACTAGCCACTCCACTTGCTTTCCGAAGCGTGAACTAAGGGACTCTTTAACTTTGGCACGGAGATCTTCCCATGGATCAACGATGTCATATTCCACCTCACTGTCGTCTTCGTCCTCGGAATCGATTTCCATGTCTTCATCGTCATTTTCTTTATCCTCTGAATCCTCGTTTATGCTTCCTTCGTCTGACCCAACTTCAGACACCACGTCCTGTGGGGAGACAGTAGCCATGGTTGTACTTTCCCCTTGTTGTTGTTCTAAACGTTTCCAACAACCCCGCTTCTCGTGACGGTCTCTATTGTAGCTTCGACTGAACGGTTTTTGACAATACTGGCAAAGATGTGCCATACACTAACTCATGCAGACTCGGCGCTCTTTTACTCAAAATGAGCACCATGCACTTGGCGACTATTTATATATGTTTGCAGTGCAACTCAATTTGAGTGAGTGACTCAAACTCATAATGAGCAATGCATTTTGAGCGTGAGGGCAGCTCAAAGCAGTTCAGAGTAACTAAGAGTAACTCATAGTAAGTCGGTAATCAGCTCGGAGTAGATCAGAGAGTAGCAGCTCAGAGTAGGGCAGAGAGTAGCTCAGAGTACCTCAGAGGAGCTCCAAGACCAACTCGGAGTGTTCTCTCCCAGGAACTGAGTAGGGCATGCATGCAAAACTCATTATGAGTTACTCATGCGCTATGAGTATATGGGTGAGCAACTCATCGATTAACTCGGTTACTCGCGCTCAAAATGCATTGCTCATTATGAGTTTGAGTCACTCACTCAAATTGAGTTGCACTGCAAACATATATAAATAGTCGCCAAGTGCATGGTGCTCATTTTGAGTAAAAGAGCGCCGAGTCTGCATGAGTTAGTGTATGGCACATCTTTGCCAGTATTGTCAAAAACCGTTCAGTCGAAGCTACAATAGAGACCGTCACGAGAAGCGGGGTTGTTGGAAACGTTTAGAACAACAACAAGGGGAAAGTACAACCATGGCTACTGTCTCCCCACAGGACGTGGTGTCTGAAGTTGGGTCAGACGAAGGAAGCATAAACGAGGATTCAGAGGATAAAGAAAATGACGATGAAGACATGGAAATCGATTCCGAGGACGAAGACGACAGTGAGGTGGAATATGACATCGTTGATCCATGGGAAGATCTCCGTGCCAAAGTTAAAGAGTCCCTTAGTTCACGCTTCGGAAAGCAAGTGGAGTGGCTAGTGGAAAAGGGGGCATCTGAAGCCGTTGCTCAAGCCAAAGCTTTCAATGCTTTATTGCCAGTTTTCAGAGCAAAGTTACGGAGGCTGTACCTGCACTATCTCAAGTGGTTCCGTCGTCTTAAACGTGATCCCGTACACGAAGCAGTCATGAAAACCCTACGTCGTTTCATGCACGAAGAAGAAGATATGGATTATGAAGAGGCCGCAGACGCAGCCGTGGATAGGCGAAAATTTTTATTGAACAGAACTTTTCATCCACGGCCAGTCCCTAAGAACGAAGAAGAAGAGGAGGAGGAGGAGGAGGAGGAGAAGGAGGAGGAGGAGGAGGAGGAGGAGGAAGAAGACGAAGAAGACAAAGAAAGTTGACCATGAGACTTTGCAGTGAACCAAGTTGACCAGATGAAATTGTATTGTAACGAACGTGAATAAAAGTGATTGTCAGGTGAGCTCTCCAAGGTTGCTTTTGCTACAATTATTGTCTTGAGAAATGCTTATGTTTGAGCTACTCGAAGCTAACCTGAGCTGTGTGTAGCTACAGAGGCTTGGCAGAGAGAGGTATGGGATCAACAAAGACCGGAGGTGAGGCACCTCCCTTGGTCTAGTTGCCGTCCAAATAAGGGCACCCTAGGAGGAGGGTTAGAGGTGGTTGTGTATGCTGCAAGACATTGCAAGGTATCGCGAAAAATCGCTGGAAGAAAACGCCATAAATTTGTTCTTTAGTGACTGGTCAGTAGTCTTCCTCTGAAGCCTCAGCCCGCAAAAGCCTTAACGGGCAGGGGTCTTCTCTAATCGAGCTAGCCAGCAGTACTCCCCATTGGGCCAGGGCTCACGATCCCAATTTCTCCAGAGAGCCTAGCCTGCTGGTTTGCCGTCTTTTTTCTGACCTGGTCCTAGTCAACGGTCTTATCCTAAGGCCTGAGCCTGCAATGTCTATCAGCCAGCAGTCTTTTTCTTTTAGACTGGACCCTGCAACCTTAATGGACGTCGCCTTTTCCTGAAATATGAGCCTGCAATCCCTACCGGTCAGCATAGGCTCATTCCCGCCACATGGGAGCTGGTCAAAATTTAAAAAAGCTTAATAACATACATTCCCAACAGGTCAGCAGAGGCACGTGATCTATTATTATTATTATTATTATTATTATTATTATTATTATTGAGCTCCAAGTGAAATCGTTTCCCTTTGTACTCGCCCTCGCAAAAGATCCTGGGTGAAGACAAGAGGGGTAGGGGGCTACCCCTTCATTTATTGCCACGTGACAGGCCTCGCCCCCATGAAAGTTATGACGTGACAGACATCACGTGAGTCACCCACTTCATGAAGATTGGTTGCGTGACACCTGTCAGCTCCACCAAGATACCTGGTTGACCTGTAATGAAGGAGGGGTACCCCCGCCCCCTATTTTCTCCTCTATTTTTCCCAGCACCCATTGCATGCGTATTCCAAATGGGTGCCCCCTCTTCTAACCATCCAAATATGGTCCGTGCTTTCCAAGGAGCGTGGCAGTACTTTTCCAATTTTTTTTACACTGTTGCTATGGTGACTGGTGTCGTGGGGTACCCCCTTCCTCTAACCACCCAACAGTGACACTAAAAAACAACAAATATAAGAACGTTTGAAACGCACCAATACAACGTGGCAAAACAGAGAGAGAGAGAGAGTTTGTTGTTGAAAAAATAACCAGTGTTTAATTCAAATTTTCACAAAATTTGTTTACAAAAAATTGTCATTACTTCTTGACTCACAGGTCTTGTCTGACAATCAAAATAACAAGTTTTCATTCAACATGATGACTGTGCCTCCTGCTCTCGTTTGATGTTGTTGTAGCACTGGGCGTTCGCCTGCTATGGACCTTTAATACTTGTGGACTCCCTTAGGAGGCGTTTTCTTCTTCAGCACGTCGAATCGCTGTTTTTCTGATTGGTTGTTTCACTTGATCATTTTGTCCATAAATTCGGTGTTTTCTTAACTTGTTTCTTCATTCTCAAAAAAGACGAAGAAGAGAGAGAGAGAACTCAGGTAAAATGCCTCCAAACATGATGACTAATGAAGAAGAAATGCAATTGACTATTATTGGTCATGGACATGTATTGTATACGGGGGGTGCAGACGGAACAGACACCCTAGCAGAGGAAATGGCCAGGGAATATGGAATGCAAATTGAAGTGATTGTTCCGCCAAATCATCCCCGTGCAAAGTTCACTTCACCTGCTTCTGTCGAAGTGTTGATACAAGCCGATCCTGCCATAGGTGCTGCTGCTCACAAGTTGTGTAAACGTGTTCCAACTCACTTTTACACTCTCTCCCTCTTGCAGCGCAATCAGACCACATTGCCAGAAAAGTCCATACCGTCTTTGCCTTTGGAAAACTGTGTGCAGACAAAAAAAGAGTGGAAGGAGGAACTGGGTGGACTGTGCAATTAGCCATAGATCAGGGTAAAGAAGTCTTCCTGTTTGACACCAACACCAATCAGTGGTATCGGTCAGAAAATACCTACAACATCGAAAACTCCTGTCTCAAAAAAGTGACATCATTTAAACTCTGGGGCACTCTTCGACTACCCACCCTTCATCAGAGCAGTGCTGTGGTTGGTTCGCGAGACATTACTCCTGCAACAAGTGCAGCAATCAAGAACTTGTTCCAGAGAACATTCTGTCTACCCGAAAACATTGAGCAAGTAAGACTAGAGATGGAAGGACTTCATTTGTAAAACATGAAGCGTGTTCGTTTTTCAAACCAAGTCAAAACTTACACTCCTGTCATGAGCAATAACACTTTTTATTTACTCCGATTTGAACCTCTTGTTTCGGAGGAAGAAATAACTGTGAGATCTTCTCCTTTTCAATTAAAACGAAAACGACTGAAAAAATACATGCATTTAATTCATAGTCAACGAAAAGAAAAATTCAGTGACAAAAAACGTGTGCGTTTACAACAATTGTTAGATAAAGCTAATAAACATTTGTAATTGTTCTACTTGGGTTAAATAATAAACATGAAAACGTCACGCTATATGTCTTATTGATTGTCTTTCCATATTCCCTCATAATAATGAGAAACCTTAAGCCAGTGTCTCGATGTTTCACGCAAGTCTGGAAATTTAATATCCAAACACGTTCTCATTTTTTCAAAGTCTTTCATAAACATCGGTCTTGCCCACTTTGCCAATGTTGAAAAATCATTACAATGTCGTAAAGCAAACGGCAACACACGATGCAGTAATGTCCACGTGAGGGATTCATCCGCAGTTCCTCTCTCTGAAGCGTGACGGATGCAATTTTCTTCATCGACCCAGACAAGGGTCACCAATTCAATAAAAGCCGCCACGCGACGTTTCTTCTCTTCTTTCTCTGATCCTCTCGGCCAATCGAACCAAATGTGATCTGTCGGGTCTTGTTATTAAACGCAATGCTTCTCGTCCAAAAATATTCTGAAAAGAATCCAAACATCGCAAAGGTCTTCGACGTGGCTTCATAATTTCACCCTTACACGCTTCAGACATGAACCAAAATGACGCCGTTACCGACAAACAAACCAATGCAATCATAATTAATAATAAACCTAAGATCTCGTGACGTATTTTCCCTATGCCTCGACCTCATTTCGAGACCCCACATGAAAGCGAGGTTTTTTGTGCTGCATGAAACCGAGGCAAACCATCCTGTATCAGCGTACAGTACTACTTTTGTGAAAAGAAAAATTCTGTTGCAAGCATTTTGACCTCGCGGTACTTTATCGCGATAACTTTCCTGGACTACTCAACAATGTTCTGTCTTTATCTTTCTTATCAATGAGTGTTATAATCGCCTGCCTCTGCCAAGTAGATAGAAAACCAGAATCAAACGCTTCATTAATAAAAGATTCAACTAAACTATCTCCAAGAAGGTGCCAGAACTTTTTATAGAACTCACTAGGTAAACCATCGATACCAGAAACTTTATTATCCTTAAAAGAGTTTAAAACTTCCGAAATTTCCTCAATTGTTACCTTGCCTTCACAAACTTGGTTTAGTTCTTCAGTCAGATTCGGTAGGTTGTCATTTTCAAAAAACAATTTACCCTCCACTGAGTCTAAAATAACTTGCTTCGATGAATACAAATCTTTATAACAATTTATACCGCTTTCTAGAAGTGTATATGGGTCGGTCGTAATGGCCCCACCTCAATTTAGTTTTCTAACATGTTTACGGATATGATTTCTTTTTTCCAGGCTCAAAAAATATTTATTACTCCTCTCTGTGTTCATGCCACCTTGCCCTGGCTCTCACAATTGTCCCCTCTATCCTCTTCTCTTCTAAAAGTTCTAACTCTGATTTCATTTTTTTTCTAGTTTGTAAAAAGATTCACCCGAAGGATTTAGTTCATGAACCGCCTTTAAAGTTTCATTAATAATGCCGATTCTTTTTCCCTTTTTTCCTTACGAGCTTTTTTGAAAAATCCAATGAATATTTCCTGATCTTAAACTTAATCCATTCCCAGGACATCTTACTGCCATCAAAGTGTTTCTGTGAATCCTCCTTCCATATAGGAATTAAATATTTGACTCCATAGAACTGACACAGTCTTCGTTCATTAGGAGAGAGACATTTAGATTCCAAGAACTTGGACCTTTTAGATGTTTCTCTATCATTTTAATCTCTAAGGTAATCATAGAATGATCATTTTCAATCGCAGGACAGATATCTGCATTGTTGATATGATCAAAAAGGTGAGCCGATGTCAGCCAATAATCAAGCCTATAGCTACAGAAAACAAAGGGTGAATTTTGGCTCCAAAGAAAACTTTTCACTTCTGGGTTTTTTATTCTCCAAACTTCGTGCAAATTAAAATTTTTTGCATATCATATAGCACCTACTACATTTGCACGTGGAATTAAAATTCCACCCATCTTGTCTAATTGTGGGTGTAAAGGACAATTGAAATAACCACCAATTTCAATGTTATCTTGTTATCTTAAATTCTACCAAATGGCGTTGAAGACTATCACAGAATAAGCATGAACTTCGATCTCTATTGGGAGCATAAATATTTACAATTAGTAAACACATTGTCGTCTATGTTTCCTTTGACAACCAAAAATCTTCCTTGAGCATCGATTTTAAAGGAATTTAAATTTAAGTCAAATCCATTTCTAAATGAGATGGCTACACCTCTCGCGTTACTTGAGCCGTGCGAGTATAGAATTTTCCATTCATGTTCCTACTGCTTTTCTATTTCTAATTTACTATGGGTGTCTTGAAGGAGGATGATGTCAGACTACATCTTTCTGCACCAATTAAAGATTACCTTCTCTTTTAAAGTTGCTCAAGCCTCTAACGTTTAAAGAAATTATTTTAAACATTTAAAAGGAATATAAATAAATAGCATATTTCCTATTAAAAAGTACTTATTATGCGACCCATAGCAACAAAGTAAGGTGAAAATAATTGCCCGTAACAAATTAACAAAGAACACAACAGAAAACACAAATGCAATCTCCCAGTTTCTGGATCCAGCGCTCTCTCTTTGCTCCTCCAGAACCGACTCCGGCCTTCCGCAGACAAACTTAATAAGGCGATAGAACGAAGATAGCTTATTGAATCACTCTTAAGCCTTGTTCCCCTTTAACTTTATAAAGAATCTTGGCTGGAACAGACCATGCCACATATGCAAATTCAACTTCATCACGCTTTCGAAGATCATCCAAATACTTCTCCTTCAACTTCTTGCGTTGCTCTCAAACCTCCTTCCTAACGTCATTCGAAATAAAAAGCGTACAACCTTCGACATTCCGCCGCATTCGCCAGGATATACTGCCTATCTGAGTACCTCAATAAATACACATGAATGGGGCGCGGCTTTGATGCATCCTTTCTGATGGTCGTTGGTGTATGGTGTGCCCTCATTATTTCGATTTCTCCTGCTTCATCTAATCCCATATGCTCCTGCAAAAGATTCTTAACAAATTCGATCAGATAGACATCCTTCTCACTTCCTTCAGGCACATTCCAGAAGACTATGTTGTTACGACGAGTCCTGTTCTGCAAGTCAATTAGAGCGCTTTCAAGCTTCAAAACACGTGCTTCATCTGCTTTACTTTCAACTTTTTTTTTCATGTCCACTAAATCTGCTTCTTTAAGGTTTTTCAACTCTGTAGCGAGTGACGTGGTTTTCTCTTCCAGGCCTTGAAGTTTAGCACAAAGTTCGCCATGCCTCTTCTCCAGATTAGAATTCATCTCGTCAAATTTCAATGAAAGTGCTTCAAACAAGCGAGTACAATCCATTTCTGTGTCCTCTACTTCCTTTGATTTATCTTTTGCTTTTGGAGGCATTTTTTTTACGTAGAACGTGTAAAAGACTTGAATAGATGTCGTTGGAAGACGGAGCTCGGAAAGACACGTCTTTACCTGAAGCTCATCTCCAGGCCTCTCTCTCTTTTTCTTTTTTCGTGACAAGCTGCCTATCAACATGAAAATGCTTCTGTTTTTCCTGGCAAAATGTGTTAGGACCGCCGCAGAAACCATGGTTGTGGACAGAAAAAACCAAAAAGCACTGGCTCTGCTATATTTGGTGTCAAAACAGTTGCGAAATGCTGCAAATTCAAGCGGTGTGCCGACTGAGTTCGCAACAGAACCGACAAAACAAATTTCAACTTTTCGCCTGAACTTTATCGCCTAATTTTTTTCGCCTAAATTGAACTTTTCGCCTTCCACCAAAAAGACAACTGAGTATTCTTTTGAAATTTTTTTCCATTAAAAAATCTGCTTCTGACTTTTGTTGTCTTTGCTTGTTTTGCTACAACGCCGGTCACCATGCGATTTCGCGCCAAAACACGGGATTCAGCACAGGGTTATATCCAGTGCATGCCACTTCATATTGGTGACCCTGTGGTGCGGACGGACGGACGAACGTACGGTCACGTGACTATAACGTCACTACCAAAATTTCTTGGCTTGATAGGTTAACAAATTTCCTTAGCAATGGTGCTTCGCTGATGCGCTAGCGCGCGGGCTCCGCTATAACTTTGAAAAAATACTCCAATTGAGTATAAAATGATCAGTCCGTTTGTTCCGCTGAGTGAACTGTAAGTGAAGCGAAACAAACGGAATGATCATTTTATACTCAATTGGGGTATTTTTCTAAATTATAGGCTATTCCCTAGCCAAGTTTCAAGTTCTCCTGTGGTGTATACGTAACTGAAACAAACACACTTCTTAGGATGCGGACCGAATGACAACTTTCTGACACTAGCTTGCGATGGCGAAGATTTAACGTGGCTCTGAAACCATTTCCTCTATGTTAAAAAAAGAAAATAAATTTCTATTCCAAAAAAAAAAAAAGCACAGCTGAAAGCCGGGGTAGCACAAAAAATAAGTTTGCCAGCGCCATTTTTGAAAACTCAGAAAAGTCGTGCGCTTCTCTCGTCGTGGCATCATGATGGTCAAGATCATCCGGACAAGAAATCGAAGATTTCATCCCCTCCCCCTGGTAACCTATTGATCCGAGTGTGGCCGAGTGGTTAGGGCGCCGGTCTTGAAATCCGGAGGTTCCGAGTTCAAGTCCCGTTCTAACCGCTATCTGGAGTTGTTTCACGGCCGACCAGGTTTCATCTCCTCGACCACACTTGTAAATAGCCAACTGGATTGCCTCATGCCAGTTGGGATTTTTAACTTGTTATGTTCAGTTTGAAATATTTGTTTCTAAGGTTTAAATGCTCGGCCCCACTAGCACCTTGCTATAATCACTTGCCGAGGGTAAATAAAGGACATTTATTTATTTTTTATTTTTTTATCCGAGAAATGTCGGTTTGACGTCAGCGTGCGTACTACGCCAGACCGTCCGTACAGACTCGTAAGGGGGAAGGGAAGCCCTAGGCAACCCAGCGGTGGGGAGGAGAATGCCATTTTTTGAAAAAGAGGTTTCTTTCAGCAAAAGCTTAATGTCTAACAAAACGATTGTTCGGATAGTTTTTAACTTAAGAAAAAATAGCTAATATCTATACTGTAAAAGTGAAATTTGTCTTTGAGGACTTTCTCTTTCTTGTGTTCTGCTGCGAACTCAGTCGACCCATCGCTTGAGTTTGCAGCATTTGGCAGCCCGAAATATTTCAAACTTAGAAATGAATTTTTCGCACAAATACGAAGTCATCTCCATAATTTTCAGCAGCTATCTTACTCGGACCTGGTGATTAAATTGATGAACTCCGAAGATATTTATCTTAATTTACGATTAACGAATTGTATTTCACTATTGAATAATTTGCGTGACAGTATCCTGTCATCTAAGAATGATTTCACTTGAATATTTGTTATTGGTATCACAATAATTATTATTTCTCTTTCTTTTTGTTCTTGTTTTTACGTACCTTTTGCAACACTGTGAATAGTTATAGTCATGCAAGGTTATCGTTTTTGTTGGCAGCAGCTCCTACGCCAAACATAGCACAGCGAGTGCCTTCTGTTTTTTTTTCTGTCCACAACGATGGTTTTTGCGACGGCCGGTTCGAACACATTTTCCCAGGAAAAACACCCGTGATTATCGCAGCAGGAACTCGCGTAACCGGCGCTTAACTAGCTTCACTTGCGTAACATTGAATCGAGTCGAAGTACATATCGCTTGAATTTGCAGCATTTAGCCGCAGTCCCGTAGTTAAACATAGCAGGGCTAAGGCCTTACACATTCCCCGCCCCCCCCCCTGCCAAAAAAAAAACTGCGTTTCATCGATCGAGTAAATTTGGTCACAAAAAAAGATATAAATGCAAAAATTAACCCGACATTAGACACCAAAGCTACGGTGGCTCAGAGGAAGTGCAGTCGCTTGCGAAGCAAATTATCCGAGATAGATTCCATGCCAAGGAAGAAATAATTTTGCCTTTTTTGTTTGCTAACGCCTTTTATTTAACAGCAATAATAAAGTAGCAATTAAAAATAACCTTCATCCTCTTAAATAAAAAACAAATTAAAATACCATTTTAAATTCATTGTTTAAAAGTAAACATAAGAACTCAATTGAATTTTCAAATAAAGAGAAACACGAAAGAAAAAAATAGGGCACCCAATCCACAGCTTTTAGCTGGTACGCAGCGTTTAAAAGCAGATTGAATTGACGAAATAACAGCAGGCAAGAAATAATCTTCAAATAAAGACACACGGTTTTGAGTTTAAAAAACATGTTTCAGATGATCCACATCCATCTTCAGTTTCAAATGCAAATAAGACCGAAAGATGGATGTAGATCATCCGAAACATGTTTTTTAAACTCAAAACCGTGTGTCTTTATTTGAAGATTATTTCTTGCCTGCTGTTATTTCGTCAATTCAATCTGCTTTTAAACGCTGCGTACCAGCTAAAAGCTGTGGATTGGGTGCCCTATTTTTTTCTTTCGTGTTCTCTTTTTTTTCGCGGTCACTTACCCGAGACCTCTTGTTTTCGCTTGGCCAAACAATTACTAGTCTCGTTTATCGCTTCACAGGGTAGTCGTATAGTAATAACAATAATAACAAGGCGCTTAAAAACGCATTTTACAACGTATGGAAGTCTCAATGCTTTTTACAATAAGTTATTTACTTACTCTAACTATAGACACTGTTAAAAAGAAAAGTTTTTAATCTCAATTTAAAAGAGTCAACTGTGGAACGTATCCTGAGCGAATGAGTTTTGACTGTAATATATTTTGCTCTCTTAGGTAAGGGAGAACAACGGCGGGGGCTAATGCCCTTCTTGTATTCAATAAGAGCATTTTCAGAAATTAAAAAGGTACCGAGTAAAAAAAAGGTGGAGCTCCGCTTTTAGGCTTGGCAAAATCTATATATTAATTCCTTGATAAAATGACTTTTCAGCAGTCTATCCTGATCATATTTTTACGAGTTATGGCAGATGGAATACCCTAAACGTGAAGTGAAATATTCCTCAATTGAAACGACCAGACTGACAATTTGCAAACAGCTGAAATGAGTAACTGGATAAATATTTGTATAAAAAGTAGTCAATAAAGGGGTACAAAGGCACTTACCGAAATGCTTTAATAGTGAAAGCTACCATATCATTATTCAGTACAAATTTTGTACTGATACTGATAAATAATAGGGCTAGCGGCAGTGTTTTGCGCTTTCAAAATATCATTGCTGTCTCGATCGATAGCTGTAGCACCGAAGGAGAAGAGTGGATGGTCTATAAAGAACGCATGCTTTAGCTTCGTACCTCTTAGTAGAGCCGTTTTCCCGTGAGCAAGAGTGACTTGAGTAGCTGAAATCAGCCAAAACACCAACAGGGCTAACTTGGCAGTATCACCACTTTGTGTTGTTTCGTTGACTCAGTAAAAACATAGGCTTAGTTTATTTCCATGGAGTTCGGCCCTTTTTTATTGCAAGTTACAGGTTAAGCTTTCAGTTAACTCTTAGCAGCAGAGCCAAATGAAATACGCATAGCGTCATGCATTCAGCATGAAGAAGAAAATGAATTTATGGAGAAAAAGTCGTTGATAATTCATAGTGTTAATATCCTTCGAGAACACTCTATTACAGTCAGGTGGATAGTAAGAGACCCAAGAAGCTCAAGAGACCCAAACCCTTGTATTTGAAGTTTCCTACACTCTCGACATTCATAAACCAAACAACCAAGGCTTAGTTTTGGAGCCTGTTATGTAGCTCGGTTTGATATCACTTCAAAGCGGCACAACCCCGAAGAAGTTCCGAAGGGGTACCCTCTCTAAAAGGACGCTCAGGAAATCGGTATCTGTCATTATTCTGTCCATTATCTGTCCATTCAAACGTCGGCACAATTCTCTCAACGTACCGTCGGCATTTTCTCGATCGATTAAACGCCGGACCCCGAATAAACGCCGGGTCTACAGGGCTGAGTTTAAAATAAACGCCCCCGACGTTTATTTGGGGTCCTGGCGTTTATTCGAGATGGGTATATTGAATCAGGATGTTGTGTCATAACAGCATACTAGTTCTATTTCTACTATTTTATTTGAATTTATCCAGTGATAATAAAGCCTAGACTACTTTTTCCAATTATACTTCTAACAAAAACAGATGATACTAACGATGCATCAGGTATCGTGTCAATCTCTTTTAAATCATGGTAACTTTTCCGCAGGCTTGTCCATCGGGGAGGGGGGGGGGGGGGTCATTCGTGGGTTTCTCCAGCGTTTCTCCAACAGTGTTCTAAATTGTTCTAAATTGCTTGTTCAGAACGTTTGCTGTCGAGAAGTTGCCTATACACTTCCTCAGTGTTTCAGGAAGAAATGGAGCGTTGAGAAGAGTTCAATCATGGTTCCTGTCAATGACGTCTTTAGCTTAATGACTTTCCAGATTCACTGAGATAAGACAAGTTTGTTACACTGTTTCACAGTTTTTAACGTTTTTTGAAATTTGGCTTTTATTTCAATAAACCTCCAGTACTGATGACGCAAAATAAATGGTCAAAAAATGCACTTAATAAATAAACGCCGGGTCTACGGGGCCGAGTTTTAAATAAAAGCCCCCGGCGTTTAATCGAGAAAATAGGGTAAGCAGCTCTTGGAGGTTTCAATGTTCTTTACACGTGCCCAAATGGTCTCAGCAATAAATTTCATCTTTTCGTGCCATATTTTGAATTATGCATGCATAATTCTGTTCATGACTTTAGGGTCTTTGAAAACCCACATTATTCTTTGTTCTCACTAATAATACAACAAACGTCCACAGTTATTTTCTGCTTATTTATTTCCCCAATTGTCGTAAGAAAATATATTATGGAAAATTGTATGTGGTCTGCGTAGAAAACTTGGGTAATGTACGATATCTAGAAATCTCCGAAAAAGACTTCTCTTCCTTAATTTTGGAAGAGGAATTTTTTAAAAAAATCCCCTCTCTCCTCTTAAAATGGTTTTTCCTCCACAACAGCTTTTTTTTCGGCCGAACGGCAATATGGAGAGGGCACATTTTTAATACATCGAGACCAAGCTTTATAATGTTTGGGAAACATTTACCAAGGTGTCTCGATAACTTTTGTCTGAGACTGTATAAGTCATCCTAGCTTTTAAACTTTATTGTTTTCAACATTGACTTAGAAAATAGTGTTTCGTTCGAGGGAAGATAGGACCTGGTTGAAAGCTGGCTCACGACAATAATTTGATGGCTTTAGTGTGCAATGTGTATTGAGAAGAGATCAAAAGTTTGGTATAAACATTTTTAATTTAGTCATTTAATATAAGTTAACTTCTCTTTTTTCCACAAAGAGATCCTTTGCTCGCACAAGTTTACAACAGCTCACACTACCGAAAATGATTGGAAAGAAAGAGCTCCAATATTTTGAGCACAGGCTCAAGTACTTGATTAGTGTAATGGATGTGATCTAGTGTGCCATGTGGCCAGGCAGCGGTTAGCGGATACGTATCTAGAACAGGAATTCCCGCCATGCACATGGCGCCTGTGGCAAAGGTATGAAACAGCTGGACTCGCTATGAAAAAGAAGAAGGAAAAAAATAATATGAAGGCTACCTCATTTGAAAAAGTTATTGTTGCCAAGCTAATTAATGTAATAGTTATTTCTTCCCCCTGTGGGCTCCCACCCATGATGGTTCATTTTAGCCAAAAATGTTTATTCCCAGGTGTGATGCTCACAGGTAGATCATCGCGCAGAATGCGTGGACATCATTAATTATTCATAAGACTATGAAGAGGCAAATTTGAATGAGAGTGGGCTATGAATAGCTCAAAATAAGAGAAGAGAGGGCTCAAATTGGTGAAGAAGCGCTCATAAAACTTGCCTTCCTGCTTTCCAGAAGGCAAACCCTAAAAACCTACGTGCGGCTTTTTGAAGAAGAATGTTGCATCTGCAATTTAAGCCTAAAACGAAAGAGATTGAACAAGAGTAAGGACTATCCCTTTGAACTTGAAAATACAGCAAAAACGGGCTTTTTTTGTATGGAGTCCATTTTCGAAAGAGATTTTCAGGAAATTTAGATGCTTTGAGAAAACCTACGTGCGGCAAATGAAAGATGGACCTTTTCTCGAACAGAATCCGTTTTAGTTTTTAAAATCGGTCAAGGAGAACCACTATCCCTTTCACTTTGAAAACTGCTGGTAGGAGTTGTGTTTGAAAATGGCGCGTCGTGAGCAAGCGAGCTATTGTGTTAGGCCCATGAGGGAATAACAATCGTTGTCAAGACTAATACAATGCCCATTCAAGAAACCACTCAGTTATAAAATAGTTCAGAATTGCCGCGAATTTTAAGCTCTTTCTAAGCGTCTATGAATAATAACGCGTGATATGACAGATCTACAAACTTTCTTGAACTGGAAGTAAATGTCCCGAGAACAATAGGCATTCTGCGCGATGTCCCCATTTCCCCAAATGTGAATCTGTATGTTGGCTGTTTTGGCGGAAGCAGTTCCCTTCAATATGTGAATAACTTAAGTCACAGTTAAACAAAATACAAACTATAAAACTAACGAAATGCACAAAGCATATTACAAGAGAAACCAGATGGTTCAACATTTCGTTTTTACATCGTTCTTCGTTTTTCAGTTAGTTTGCCCAATTGCCAAATTAATGATGTTGACTGAAGTTTGACTTTCATCATCGATGTGTGTGTTTTTAATCGATCTTAATGTTCCCAAGTGTGATAAACAATGTCTTTAAATCTGATGAATTAAACACGATGAATTGACGACGTTCACAGATTTTGAAAGTTGTATTCAACAGCGTTGAATTGGATGATGAATTCGTTCAAGAGAGGATAAAGGGGTAAGAGAGCTACTCCCCCATAAAGGCCCTGTCCCCATTCTAATCCCTATTAAGTTATTTTTAGTAACAAATGGTGGGAAATTCAAATTTGAAATAAATTATTGAGTTTTAAAGCAATTACCCTGAATTTTCTCCGCAATATAGAACTCGTTATTCTGTAAAATTTCGTGATTTTAATTTTTCCAGTTTTGACATTTTTCGCCGGTAAAGTCACGTCACAAAGTTGGCGCCAAATTTTGCTTTTAGTATTATGGGATGTCTTAAGTCGGTTTCTGTCTTGATTCGTTTGAACCAGATAGAAGAAAATCAGTTGTGAGCAATGCGAGGTATATTCACCACCCCCTTGTGCTCATTACCAGTTCCCTTAATTACATAGCTGTTGCAGACTTGTGTAGTGTGGTCATAGTTAGTCGAGGGACTTGCTATGAAACCTTTCTAGTTTCAAAGGCCATAGCAAAGGTGCTGCAGTTTTTGTTGAAAGTACCACGATCGTGCACAATATTTTGTTTTACGTTCGTGCACTATGGCTAAATAACTTAACAGTGACATTTTTAGTGGTTAGTTGCTCCTGCAAAATTCCAAACCTATGGTTGTTTTTGCACGCTCAAGGCTAAAAGTGGTATCAAAAACAGAAAACAAAGGACTTCGCTGAGCTTCATAACCAATTTCTTTTATTAACTATGGTGTGGGCACTTAAATGAAATTTGAAATTGCAGATCTTACCGGACTTGTATGGAATCTGCCTTTAGTTAAATTATCATCGTCTGGATATGCTTTCCGCAACTTCTCTCTTTCAATTGCTGTACTGCTTCTCCAGATACGCAAGGCTTGGCTACTCAGGGTCATGTTACTTTTTTTACCAGTCCCCTGGCTCAGCAATGCAATCACGTTTTCAATCAACCGTTGATATGTCGTGAAGTTGAGTACCAAAGAGTAATGAATGCCAACGTTGAAAAAGAACACGCTTTGCTTCCTTGCCATTCCTGGCCTCGAAAGCACTCTTTTGATTTCTTCAAGAACAATAGTTTGGTTAAAATCTTTATCATCGTTTCCCACCCAGTGAGCCTGAAACAACAATGACATTAAAAAGCTCAACTAAGCGTCATTTTCTCCTATCGGATAATTGGCGAAATTTAAATGTTCACAACGGTTGAAAACCATCTTGTTTCTCTGCAGATGGCAGGAGACAGTTTTCCTTGCAGAGCCGATAAAGGTACAAAGCCGGGAAGTTCTTTTCTTTGGTGGTGTTTTTTTATGCTAGCTCGTTAGCCGAAACTCGAAAGACTGATTAAGCGAACCTAGCCGGTTACCATTGATACCTTGAGAGAAAAAAGAGCTTTAACCCTTTAAGCCTCAAGAGTGACAAGTATGTAATTTCTCCTTACAATATATTAACTAGTTGATCAAATATACAGGTCGTGAGAATATAAGAAATGATCACCAGACATGTAATGTGTTGATGTTTAATCAAATTCTCCAAACTAGTAACATAAGAAATATATGGAGAATAGTGAGGAGAATATGCATGTGGATATTGGGGCTTAAAGGGTAAAAAAAAACGAGAGACTGTTTTGAAGTCTAGGGAAAAATCTGCAAGGGGTCAATGATGTAACGGAAAAATGATGACTGTAAAGAAATCTGTTTTTTGGGGGGAGGGGTGGAAGAAGAAGTGAAATAATAATAATAATAATAATAATAATAATAATAATAATAATAATAATAATAATAATAATAATAAACGTCAGGTAAAACTCTCCAAAAGGGCTTACAGGACGTGATGAACTCGTTAAAACACGGTAAAGAAACTATAATAAATGTTTCCAAGCAGGGAGCCCCCTTGATTTTGAACTTCAAATCAAAGCAATTAAGCAATAGAATTACCCATGTTGATGAAAATAGACAATGGGGTTACAATCATTATGTCGTCAAAAGTTTACCTAATTACATTTTGAGTTTGTTAATGACATCTCGCTGTGTGGCCGATTCGAACAAAAGCTCTCAAGCAATTGTGCTTTTTAACATTGTGCTAAATTTAGAAAAAGATTCTTCTTTTTTCAAATTACTGATAACATTTTGTCCGTTTCTTAGGCTTGTTTTGTAGCTTGTTTTATTTTTCAAACTCACATTATATATCCACATGTATTTCTTGTCGCAATTGCGGAACATCTTTTTGCAAAGACGGTGTGACGTAGCTAGCTTATGGTAGTGAACAGCGAAGGAATCTCCATACATAGTGAGGGTGTCAAGCTTCTTGCTTTTGATATGTTGTAAGCTGTAATCTAAAGAGGAACCAAAGGACATGTGAACAGGTTAGGCTGGCTACGGCAATTATTTCGGAACAAAGTATAGTTCGCATTTGCGCCGTAAGCCGCGCAAATGAAAATCCAAACCACAAGCACAAGACAGTACAGGTGAACATCGAAAAGCAAATGCAAATGTAAGTGGAAGACAAAGGCTTGCAGTCCGGCTCCTTGCGAATTAAAGCTCAACATTTCAAACTTTGCCACGTAATACCCAGCCCCCTCTTTTACCTTGAGGAATATAAGGTCTCCATGTGTTGTTCACCCATCGACCAAAGCCATTCCACAGCAACGAGCAATCAACATTACAAGATAATGCTGCCGGTAAAGTCGTAGAATTGGATCCTTTTAGTGATGGCTGAATGTACTTGAACAGACCTGCAAGTATAAAAACGTGAGACAGAATAACAAGCGATCTTTTGCAATGATCGCCTGGTCATTAATTCTTATTACGCGGGAAACCATAATCATTCTTCTTGGCGATGGAATCCCTGAAGGTAAAAAATATATCATCTTTAGTTATCTTTCTTTTAATAATAACCGATCCACGGACCGGGAGAGCTCGTGGTTGTTGATGCTTTTTTGCTTGTTTGTTTCTTAGTTTTTTTTATACATTTCTGCAAGGAGAGGTTTTTATTTTATTTCACCAATATGTTTCTCCGTTAATCGTTAATCAACAACGAAGTTTTGAACTGATTCTATAACCTTCTTTCTCTTGTCAGTCTCTCTTTTCGCGAATTTTTCAGATATAAACCTCGGATTTCCATTACTCATATCTCTTGTTGGGCTGATAATTGAAAGCTTCTTCTTTACCACTCACTCTTCATCCTCGGAGATCCAGGGCCAACTAGTGAAAGAGTCAATGCAGCACAGATTTCATCCGATTCTACGTATATAAGAATTAATTGATAAATTTATAGAAAGCTTTTTAGAAAGCTTCTGAAAACACTGTATTTATGCAGTCACGACTGTGATCCGTGACGCCATTTTGCGCGCGCTTGCAAGTTGAATAAAACTTTTCTTGCGCACGCTTGCAAGCTTACCCTGCAAGCAGAGGTTTCTTGGTCGCCCTATGTTCCGGCGGGCGAATAAGTAACCTCTGCGCAAAACCGTCTGATTCTTTGATCTCAGCCGCCGTCCAGGATTTTGGACGAATTAATTAAAAAAACTTTTTTTTTTAGTTATTCATTTACAACACAAAGTACATACAAACACAGAATTACAAAGAATTACAAATTAGATTTACAAAGCTAAAACAGCCGCGCAATTGCTGTTTTAACAATTAATATGCCCTTAATCATTAATTAGTTAAATATATATACATTGTATAATTTAGATTTAAACTGCAGATAACTGAAGTTATTTTATACATGATACTAAATTGCCTTAACTTACAATAACATTTACTTAACAACAATATTAATTACAGTTACTCTATTACACTATTTTGCATTAATTTACAGCTATACAAACAAGTAATGGAAAAATAAAAAGGAAAGAAAAGAAAAAAAAAGAACAAAAATAGATTAAACTAAGAGTGGAAAATTTCCCGTCCATTTTTTATAAAATGCTTCTAGATCGTTGTTTTGGTCGCGATGTATTTTTCTATCTGATATTTTGTTTTTATTTTCAGTATAAAACCTTCTATATACGGCCGTACACACTTCCTCCTGCAATCCCAATATAAACTTTACCGATTAAAATTAGATAGTTTAGTAAGGGGCATGATGATGCTGTAATACATATAATGATTTCTTGAAGGCTGAGAACTTTAAGTTGTTTTGTTAGGTTAAAGTAATATTTTTCCAGATGTTTCCAAAATAGATTTGAGTGAGGACAGTAGAAAAATAGGTGGTGTAATGTTTCTGATTCGTTGTTGCAGAAAGTACATTTATCATGCTCGTAGTATCCAATTTTAAATAATTTCGTGTTAGTATAAAGAATTGAGTTTAAAATTTTGTATTGAAAAGCTTTGACATAAGGTTCATTCGCTATTTTATGCGGTAGGGTGAAGGCAACTTTCAGTTCTTCATCGGTTAAGTTGAAATGTTGTCTTAGTTTCTGAACGTTATTAGGTAGCTGAGCTTTTTGACTAATTATCAGGGAATAGTAGTCTTTTGATCTCTTTTTTGTAATGTCAAAAATAACATTGTTGTACTTAAAAGAGGGATTCCCTCTTGTGAACCTGTACTGAACTGTTTTTAATTCGGAAGGTATTGAATGTCTGAGACCTGTCCATGTAAGAAAATTGACCTTTTATTTTGTTTCTTATTATGTCGAATGATTCGATGTTGTTTAGATTTAAGAGGAGATCATCAACAGTGCAAATCCCGGAATCATAGTATGTCCTATAAAAAACAGGTTTTCCATTTATTCTTATATCTTTGTGATTCCAAACTACAGATATCCAATTTTTCTCATCAGAAAAGAGATCTCGGAATTCTGACCACCATTGCAGCAGTTCCCTATAGAAAATTGAGGTTATCGAAAGATCTTTTATTTCGTAGTTGCATTCAAAAATGAATGAGCCCCCAACATCTTTTAAGAGATGCATCAAATAGATTTTCCATGTACTTTCATTATTATTGAATATTCAGTTCAACCAGGCTAGCCTAAGAGCTTTGATCATGCTGTCTATGTCTATCATTTTTATACCTCCACCTTCAAAGTCGTTAATTGCTGAGAGCCTTGTCACCTTGTCTTTTCCTTTCCATAAAAATGTGTAGATTATATGATTTACTTGTTTGATAATACTTGCCGGGGTTGGAAGCAAGGAGGACGCATAGACTAATTTAGGGATGAGTAAAGATTTAATAATAGTGACCTTTCCATAAATGGAAAGTCCTCTTGAAGACCAAATATTTGTAAGTTTTTTCATATTATCGAGTTTCTCCCGGAAATTATTTTCGTAAAATAATGTTTGATCGTACGTGAATACTTGATTCTAACCGGTTCTCAACCGGTTTTGAAGCTGATGCATGCTGTAAATGCTGTCAAAAAGTGCGCGCGCTGTGATACGCTTGCAAGGTTGTTGTACGCGACAGATTTCCTTTTTTTTGTTACAAAATTCTTTTGTCATTTCTCCTAGCTCAGAAAATACGCAGAAAGATAAGGCAGCAATTGTTAAACCTTTGCTTTACTGATATTTATCCGGAGTTGAAAGTAACGCTCAAATAAAGCAGGTGCAAGTAACGTTTTTACGGAGTTCACAAGATTTGTTTATCTCACGAATGAACGCGCGTGCAAAAGGTAAGTGACGCGTAAGACGAATTTTGCGCATCCACGAGAGGAAATCAGACGGTTTTGCGCAGAGGTTACTTATTCGCCCGCCGGAACATAGGGCGACCAAGAAACCTCTGCTTGCAGGGTATTGCAGGCTATGTATAAAACTTACTTTCTTGCAAATTGGAGCCAATTTCTACCGAAACTGTGCTTTGTTCTGTAATAAAGCACCCACGGGAAGTAATGAGAGCGCTCAAGAAGTAGGGAGAAGCACTCGCCTACGGTTCGTGTTCACTCTACACTTCTTTCGTGCTCTCGTCACTTCCTTGCGGTTTGGGCTTTTTTATTTGTTAATCGTCTAATAATGATTATTTCAAATGTTTCTCCGTAGACCAGTTACAACTGAAATGCAAGGTAACGATTTAGCTCTTACCCCTCCTTTTACTCGATTCATTGATGAAAAACGTCACAGGTCTTCTATTTTGCAGGGGTGCATTTATATAATCTTTAGTTATGTCTCCCAAAATGCCATGCTCTTGCTTGTATCCTTGGATGTTACCTTCAGAATGAAAAAAGAAACTATTTCGTGCAATTGAAGCCTTCTTATGTGGCTTTAGCAATTTTTTGCAAATAAATAGATAAATAAATAAATAAATAAATGAAGGAATAAATAAATACTTTGTTAGATCGAACTCCCTCCCTCCCAGTAACTGCAAATGGAAGTCATCACAGCGATAGTTTGTTAAATTCTTCCCAACAAATAAATAACAAACAAAAAAACAGTAAAATACACTTTTCGACACTTTTTGTGCTGCATAAGCGCATGTTAAAACGTACAAGGACTACGTGCGCCTATTTTCCGACTTAAGCACTAATACGGCATTTAGTGGGAGAAAACTTTAAGTTTGAGTGAATACGAATTGCACAACGCTAGAGTGTATGCTAGAGTGTATGCAAATGTCGTGGTTGATTTCAATTGTTACCTTTAATAAACCAGTCCTCTGGAGGATCTCTGAAACCATCACAGAGCGTGTAGTCTAGAAAAACCTGGGCCGAGTAGTTCCCAGGCTCCATTGCAAGAAACATGACCTCGTATGTTCCATTATCATGGTCTATCACCATTGGCGCAAGGGATGCTGGTCCTTGTCTGATGTACACTCTCCAGGAATCTCCCCCAGTCTTCTTAAGATATCCATTGCTGGTCACGGACTGGATATAGAAACGGCTAAATTCACCTGGGGTAAATAATAACAAGCTAAATAACTGGATCTCTTAAAAGAGAACCGTTGGATACTCGTGTAGTTAAACCAAACATTTCTTCATGGAGGGTCAGAAAAGTTGAGACGTTATATATAAGCTCTGTTATTCCCTTGAAGTTTGCAGGGTTTGATAACAGTAACTGTGATTATAACATGGAGGGCAAAATTAATGATTGCTGATTGGCGAGGGCAAAATTACTGACTCCTGATTGGCCAAGCGCTAAAATTACTCGCATTTGATTGGCTAAGCGCGAGAGCACGCCATTGCATTTTGTGAGCGTCTTGAAACGAAAAGCGGATTTGAGTTTGTCAACCCAAAGATATCGCTTCAGAGTTGGTTGGCAAAATTAGTAAATCGGATGGTAGCTCGAAGAGAAATTCCAAAAGGTGAACCTGAATGTTTTCCGAGAAACAGAAAATGACTATTTGTATTAAACTACTGAAAACCTCGGTTCAGCGAACGAGAGGAAGCTTCGCAACTCAGGTAAATGAAATTTACTAAGTTTGAGTTTTGTGAGTATTTTGTCAATGAATTAAGGATAAATTTTCACTTGTTTTTTCAAAGGTTTTGCAAGTGAAAATTTATCCTCAATTCTACTCGGCCTCATGCGATTACATACATCAGCACGTACGCACTTTGAACGAGCGCTTGCTCACTAGACGTTACGTGGGTAAATAAGCGATTGATTGATCGATTGATTGATTGATTGATTGACATCTACCTGTAAACACAGCTAACATAATTCTGTCATTTGATTGGTCTTTATTTACCTTGAGGTCTCATCTCCCATCTGGAGATAAAGCTTCTATCCGCGTCCGTTCTATTTATAGAATTCACGTCCCTTTGTTTCCACGCCTTTTTGTAGCGACAGCTTCCAACAAATCCTTTCCAGTCTACGCGCGATCTTTGAAGCCGGCACCAGTCAAAGAGAAAGTTATCGTCATCACGTGACTGTGTATCACGTGTGTTATTGTGGACAGTCAAAGGAAGTTGATATTCATAAATAAAGGATTCGTAAACAATTACTGCGGAAACCGCCAAACAAATTAAGCAATGAAACAGCTTTTCTTTCCTGGATATTGACATCTGATTTTAAAACGGACCTAGGCCTGTGGAGAGGAAAAGGAAAAAGGCAAAAAAGGAAAAGAAGAATTGCATAAAACACACTTTAACTTCACGTTAAATTGGAACCATGCCACCGATAGCCAAGTCCACTGCAGAAAACTTGGCTTCTACTCCTCTTGCCGCTTAACCCTTAAAGCCCCAAGAGTGATCAGCATCAAATGTTTCCTCATCATATCAGTGCAATATATAACATACAGGTCTGCAAATTTGGCAAATGATCACCAAAGATGAATTGTCTTGATTTTTGAAAACGTTTCCCCAATTAGTGTCGATAAAACCTATGGAGACATGTAAGAAGAATTTGTATAATGGTGTTGAAGCTTAAAGGGTCAAGGTAAAGTTTCCCAAACAGCTTATACTCAATTATAAAAGGGTGATTGTGGTACTCACCGTTCCCAGTTTGAGAAAGTTATTTGCTTAAGTGCGAGTGCTGAACTTATGAAGAGCTTTCCAAGAATTTCTTGAGACTAAAATTTCCGTTCTATTTTCATCCTTTTGCAAGTTTCTTAAAACGTTTTGAAGGAGACCAACCTTTCTTCTCGAAAAAAATAAGAAACAAAAATCATCGTAATAATGTCATGCTTGCAATGACATTAAGTTCTCCTAGTAACGTACTAAAAGAAAGGTTTTGTTTCCTGAATTTTGTTTAGAAAGTTCATGTATAATTGAATATGTCAGAATATGTCAGATCAGTAATTAAACGATTTTAATTTGTTACATACGTTAGGTTTTCCCCATAATCGTCTTTGACATATGTTCGTTTCAATGCCAGACCTCACTGTTTATACCCAACCGGCTATAAAAGGCAGTTTACGAATTAGAAAAGAAAACTTAATGAGTATTTTAAAATTCACCGAATTTGTTTGTCTACCTTGTCAATATTATTATATTTTGAAAAAATACTTAAATCGAGGAGAAGAGCTTCTTTTCAAGACGGTTTAGTATAGGCCCAAAACACTATATATCTGTAATATGAATTCTATAAATTGCTCTGTGAGACCAGGTTGAAATCAGAGCCAGGTAAAGTTCTCGAATTTTAATGAATAACGAAGTGCACATGCTTTCACGACAAATGCACTCTACCCTGCTACGATTTTGATTGACGGTAAGCATAATGGCAGATTAAAAACGCGGCCTACTACTGTGTGGGAAAAAAATGACCTCACGACAAAGCCTGCAAGACAGTGCAATTGCACTTAAGACCGAAATCTTCCTTTTTAAACGTTGCCAAAGCGCTATATCATTACTGCTTTCGACGCTGAAAATCTTCTCATGTCATAATTTTATTGTTGTTGCTAAGATCTCTTGATCTCTTTCTCCGTCTTTTTTTGTACGCTTTTAGATCTCTGACTATTTAAACAATAGAGTTCTGTCGAAGCCACTATCGTGTGATAGGTTGCCCGAGGAGATTTGATGTTCACAACAAATATTAGTTCTAGGGCTTATATGAAGTTTGAACATCAAATTTCCGAGGGAACCTATCATACATAGGGCCTGAGGGGAGACAGTACGCATCACGTGATCGATTTCGACCAATGGAAGCACGCCAAAATTTAGTGTTGTACTATAACTTTGCTTATTGTTCTTTGTTTTTATTTACTAATGGTTTAGTAGTGTGGTCTTATTCAAAGCTTTTCATCGAAATAGTTAATATATTCATCTAAGAAGCTGACAGAAAGAAACGTACAAGCGTTTGTAAACCGGTAATCGTATGAGGCCGAGTGGATAAATTTTCACACGTTTTTGAAAGTTTTCACAAATCTCCTGAGTCGCACGAAATTTATCCTTAATTCTACGAGGACTCATTGCGCTTACATGTTTGTAACATAGCGGGTAAAATTTTCAGAAAACCTTTCGAAACAGGTGGCCCTCAGAATAAATAAAAGTCGCAAACAATTCACCACACAAGCAACTCGACTGCTTGTACGCTTGCTCAGCGTACAGAACAAGAAAAGGCTGACTCTATAAATTAATGTACATCTTTAGAGATGAATACAAGTCTAATTCATTGAAAAATTACACTAGAATCTCAAACAAGTAAATTTTATTCACCTGTTTTGCGAAGCTTCCTCTCGCTAGCAAAATTATCACAAACTCGCATTCAGAGTGAATGTATCCTAGTGAGAGTCTAGTGATTTCGACTCCTTTCTTCCACTGAAAAGTATACTGTCTGTCTGACATGTAGCCCCATTTACACGTGCGAAAAAATCAGCACGGCATCACAAAATTTCGGCACAGTAAGAACTGGGGTGCTTACACAGAGAAACCGGAAATTCTGGTTGGAAAATCAAATGGTTCGCGTCATTCCGTTTGGAAAGGTTAAGAAATTAGGGACCGGTCATTGTTTAGAGGTGGGGGGAGGGCTGGTGCAAATAGGGGGAGGGATGATTTTTATGCAGGGAAAAAGGGGGGGGGACAAAAAATTTATGCATGCATATTAGGGAGCTTTGTTATACAAAGGGGGGTAAGGGAGAGGGTCAGAAAAAATGTGCTTCACAAAGAGGAAGGTCAGGAGTATTTAAACATGGCCTCCCTCCATTTGCACCAGACCTCTAAATAATGACCCGTCCCTTATGGACTGCCGGTTGGGGTGATGCATACTTTCTATTCCTTTTGGTCTCTTCAGCTGATTTGGCTACACTTTGAAATTCTTCTTCTTACGTGAGGTCAAGTTAAATCATTTGATGTTTATGGATGGATTTTTCAACTGGATGGTTTGTGTAAATGGTAAGCACCCCTTGTCTCCCGAGACAGAAAAACGCTATATTTTTTCTTCCCAAAGCTGCCATTTCAAATTCTCAGTACATCAAGTTCTTCAATGAAAAGTTGAAAACAACAACAACAGCAACAATAACAAAAGAAAAGAAAACAAACACTACAAACACAACGAAAAAAGCTATTTGAGCTAACTTCCCTTTGTTTCATACACTTCTTTCAGAAAAAGAGACCCTTTGCTCGCATAAGTTTACAACAGATCACACTACCGAAAATGATTAGAAAGAAAGAGCTCTAATATCTTGAGCACAGGCTCAAGTACTTTATTAGTGTAATGGATGTGATCTCGTGTGCCATGCGGCCAGGCAGCGGTCAGCGGATACGTATCTAGA
Organism: Siderastrea radians; assembly: GCA_964017195.1. Lineage (NCBI taxonomy): Eukaryota > Metazoa > Cnidaria > Anthozoa > Scleractinia > Rhizangiidae > Siderastrea > Siderastrea radians. The sequence goes on along the minus strand of OZ024890.1, from coordinate 60,162,474 downwards.
ACAGGAATTCCAGCCATGCACATGGCACCTGTAGCAAAGGTATGAAACAGCTGGATTCGCTATGAAAAAGAAGAAGGAAAAAATAATATCAAAGCTATTTCATTTGCCAGGATGCGTACAATCTTGGTCAGTTATATAATTTAACGTACAGCACTTATTGTTGTCAAGCTAATACATTGTCTTCCCTTGTGGGCTCCCACCCTTGATGGTTCATTTGCGCCAAAATATTTTGTTCCCAGGTGTGATGCTCACAGTCAGATCCCCAATCCCCCAGGTGTAAACCTGCGTATTGGCTGAATTGGCGGAAGTAGTTCCCTTCAATGTGAAAAGCTTAAGTTACAGTTAAAAAAATACAAATTATAAAAATTAAAAAAACAATGCTCGAAACAGACAAGAGAAACTAGATGGTTCAACATTTCGTTTTTACATCGTTCTTTATTGTTCAATTGGTTTGACCAATTTGCCAAATTAATGATGTTCATTATAGTCTGACTTTCATCAAAGATGTGTGTGTTCTAAATCGTTCGATAAACAACTGAACCAATCCCTTTTAATCTGACGAATTCGACACGATGAATTCAACGACGTTGACCGATTTTGAAAGCTGTATTCAACCAGGAGCCATAATCGGGGACGGAGACCGTAAGCGCGGGGTCCACGCGGCCCCATCGAAAAAGACAAATGTGCTATTTTTAGAAAAAATTGCGCCACCCTCAACGTCATAAACGCGCGTGGCTACACGCAAATTTGCGTTCAACGTGGATATGACCAAGATGGAAATAATTATTTGATATCCAGTATGCTTGAGTACATAATGGTTTTTATTATTAAAAACGCAATTGCTAATTGCTATGAAATCAAGAAAGAGAAAAAAAAAGAGAGAGAAACTCCGAGATAAAAGGGAACAGGAATCGATCGCGATCACATGACTGACCGAAAAAGGCGCCAAAACCTTGCGAAGTGTTGCAGCGTTTCTTTGCGGAGCTGAATGAATCAATGAAACTGCCCCGAAGTGAACGTACAAGCACAAGGTTTGGGAAAAATCTTCAATTATGGGCTCTGAAAAGTGGCACGTGTTTGAGTTTTCCTGAAAATTGTTGGAATGGTCGTTCAAAGCGGATTGAAGCTGTACGATCTCACCGTTATGGCTGCTGGAGTTCAAATGAAAGAGTTTGTAATCGCTCCGTTCGCACAACGCTGACAACGGAGCCATCATGTGTTTGTTTGATCGAACTGAAGGCAGAATTAATAATTAAGCTTGAACGATAATTTCTATGCAGCTCACTGAAACAAGACTACGGAGGTGAGGAACATTAGAATTCATCATCTTACTTTTTAAAAGCAAACCACAAAACGCAATTGTTCTCAGTTTAGAGCCCGCGGACGGAATGGTAAAAACAACACTCAAACAACTGTGAAAGCGATTCAACGTATTTTACATGGCATCCGACTTGTGTCTAAATGTCTGGAGCTGCTCAAGGGAACACAGATAGAGCCACAACGAGTACAGGTAAACCAGTGTCAATTTTGCGTGGTATAGCCAAAAAATGTCGCCTTTTCTGGTACTGAATTTGTCTAATGCTTTTTGTTCAGACTGCTGCATGATTTTTGTACTGACTCGCCATAAAAAGTGTGACAATTTTTATTAAATGCTTCTTTCCTATTTTACTGTGCTTATTTTGTCTTGTCTCGATATTTCCGACTCAAAGCCTTCCGTATAAAACCTACTGTTTGTGAAATTTTAGGAACAAGTGATTGAGTTGATGATGAAAGAAATTGTAAACACAGCGCTAAATGCTTATATTTCTATTTCTACAGTTTCTGTTTGTCCTAAGAAATCAAGCATTTGTATCTCAGTGACGTTCAGTTGTAATTTCTCCTCAATTTTGCTTCGATACAAAGTGATTTTTCTCGCTGGGTTGCTGGCGGAGAAAAAAAATCAAGCTCACTCTGTCGTTGAAACCCTTGCCATGTCCACTGCGCTATGTATCCCTTCTAGGTTCGTAAATTACCCAGTAAGTCATATTCAGTACTAGGGCAGCATGAAGTTTCACTTCATCTTTCTCCTTCTCATCGACGGAAGTAGTTTTTTCTTAGTTTCCAGTTCTCTATTTTGTCGACGATTGATAACGCACCGCGAGAGTAATTTGATTGGAAGCAAAGCGCGCTTTTCACTATTCTTTGTCTTCATTATAAACATTTCGGCAAAGGCGGGCATTATTTCAGAAAACATACGCTGCGAAATCTCGGCAAACGTTTTCTTTACTGATTCGGTATTTGAATCTATCTATTTGAATCTATGTTACTATTTATCAGTGCGTTACTTTTCTTCACAACGTGCTTGGAAAATCATTTTACAGTCTTTGCGGCTGCCCTTCAATCTGTGTACGTGCTCAGAGGAAATACATTTTCGGCATGTATTTTCCCTTTTCCTGCCTGATTCGCCTTCAACTGATTTTTTCGTTGTTCAACGCCTTTTTGGCCCGCAAAACGTTTGTTCCGTCCAACGGGGAAATCCTCGTCCGACATGTCCGACGCATCTTCGTTACAGGATTTTTCTAAAATATTCTCACTGCCATCATCGGAATCACTTGTACAATCCTCATATCCAGAGTCACTATCCAAAAAGTTCTCCTCAAGGGCTTGCCTTAGATTTGGAATTGTCACTGATGACAAAAACTGGATTTCTTCATCTCCAACGAAGGTAATTTCCGACGCCATTTTGTTTGTTTTTTCTTTGCGCGGCATCCTCGCAACATACACGCGTGTTTCACGCGCGCGATGGCGCAATTTTTTCTAAAAATAGCACATTTGTCTTTTTCGATGGGGCCAGCCCCATCACTGAAAATGGTATTCAGTTACGGTCTCCGTCCCCGATTATGGCTCCTGATTCAACTATGTTAACTGATGATGAATTCGTTTGTCCAAACCAGAAAAAACTAATTAAGTTGTGATCAACGTGAGGTACTTTTACCACCAACTCATTACCAGTTACCTTAATTACTAATAGTCGTTACAAACTTATGTAGTGTAGATCTTACCGGACTTGTATGGAATCTCCATTTAGTTAAGTTATCTCCCGTTAATACTTTCCACACGTTCTCTCTTTCAGTAGCCGTGCTGCTCCTCCAGATACGCAAGGCTTGGCTACTCAGGGCCTCGTTACTTTCTTTACCAGTTTCCTGTTTCAGCAATGTAATCACGTTTTCAATCAACCGTTGATATGTCGTGAAGTTGAGTACCAAAGAGTAATGAATGCCAACGTTGAAAAAGAACACGCTTTGTTTCCCTGCCATCCCTGGCCTCGAAAGCACTCTTTTGATATCTTCAAGAACAATAGTTTGGTTGAAATCGTTATCGTCGTTTCCCGCCCAGTCAGCCTGAAACAACAATGACATCAAATAGTTCAACCAAGCGCCATTTTCCCCTATCAGTTTCTTTTATAAGTGCAATATATACACGCGTTCTATTTGGCGAAATTTAAATATTCACAAGGGTTTAAAACCATCTTGTTTCTCCGCAGACGGCAAGAGACAGTTTCTCTTGCAGAGCCGATGAACCCGAGTGAGATGTTTTTTCCTTTGCTGGTGGTTTTTATGCTCGTTTGTTAGTCTAAACGCGGAAGACTAAGGCGTGCCTTGTATATTCCCATTGATATCTTGAGAGAAAATGAGCTAAAGACAGAAGGACTGTTTTGAAGTCTAGTGAAAAATCCGCAAGGTGTCACTGAATTAGGAAAAAATGGTTTCTGAAAAGAAATCTTTTTTTCGGGGGGGGGGGGGATAAAAAATAAAAAAATCAGGTGAAACTCTCCAGAAATGCTTACAGGGCACGATGAACACGTTAAAAACAAGGTGAAAAATATTCGATTGAAATTACACCAAATGTTTGCAGCCAAAGAGCGCCCTTTAAATTTTGACTTTGAAATCAAAGCTATTAAGCAATATAATTACCTATGTTGATGAAAATAGACAAAACTTTAAAACTGATAAGACCACAGCGACAAGCCCTTGAGAGTTGCCTTATCTTAAGTAGACAAAACGCTGTGCCGGATTTATAAAAAAGATTCCTCTTGTTTCAAACGACTAATAACATTTTGTCCGCTTCTTAGGCTTATTTTATAGCTTGCTTTGTTTGTTTTATTTTTTAAACTCACATCATATATCCACATGTATTTCTTGTCGCAATTGCGAAACATCTTTTTACAAAGACCGCGGCGTGACGTAGCTAGCTTATGGTAGTGAACAGCAAAGGAATCTCCATACACAGTGAGGGTGTCAAGCTTCTTGCTTTTGATATGTTGTAAGCTATCAGCTAACGAGGAAGCAAAGGTCATGTGACCAGGTTAGGCTGGCTACGACAAATATTTCGGAGTAAAGTATAGTTCGCATTTACTCCGTAAGCCGCGCAAATGAAAATGCAAACCACAAGCGCAAGACTACATGTGAACATCGAAAAGCAAGTGCAAATATTAGTGGAAGAAAAAGGCTTGCAGTCCGGCTTCCTGCCAAGCTCAACAGTCGGCGGTAATATTCGGTTGCGCTCGAGTTCAAACTTGTCCTCTCCTATGCCACGTGAAACCCAGCCGCCTCTGGATTTCAAGTGTTGGGGATGATCGAATGGGGGAGGGGGGGGGGGGGGGGCAAAAATCAAAACCCAAAAAAATCCCCAGGGCTTCCATGAAAACCCCCAAAAAATCCCTAGACCAAAAATTAACCTCAAAAAGATCCTATGCCAAATTTCCGAGCCCTAAAAGTTTGCAGAAAGGATTAAATAATATAACACGAATAAAAAACAAGAAATGGAATGTTTGTGTTTGTTTATTCATCATACCATCTGAATTTATGTTTTCCTCATCAGGTAGTCATTCCAACAACACTAGAGACAACCAAGAACATCTTCTGTTTCAACAATAACATTATGAATGACAACTCTAAATAAGACCACCCCAGGCAAGAACATTACGAACAACTCTACTATTAGTTAGTTATTTACAGATTATAAAAAAATTAATTATAGTGCTTTATTGACTATGACGCATTCGTCGTGGCTTTGTTCACAGAATATATTCCAATATCATTCTTGGGTAATTACCCAGGATGAATTGATGAGATCTATGTCTGAACGTATTACTGTAGTGCGACACCATCGTTAAATATTAAAACAAGTTTGGTGGTACTTTATTCACAGAACCAGGCGGCCGAGATACGCGGGCACTACTACGAATCCTCCCATTGTTTTGAATGCCCCCCAAAAATCCCTACTTAAATCAAGCCACCCAGAAAATTCTTGCCAAATTTTCCTACCCAAAAAAATCCCGGAATCGAAAATTTCAAACCCAAAAAACCTCTTCGATTATCCCCGACACTTGAAATCCGGATCCGGACCGGAGTTCCCCACCTGGGCTCCTTTCTTACCATGAGGAATATAAGGTTTCCATGTGTCGTTCACCCATCGACCAAAGCCATTCCAAAGCAACGAACAATCAACATCACAGGATAATGCTGCGGGTAAGGTCGCAGAATTGGATCCTTTAGTAATGGCTGAATGTACTTGAAGAGACCTGTAAGTCATGATAAAAACGTGAGATATTAGCGAGCTTTTTGTAATGGTCCCCTGGTCGTTACTTCTTGTTACCAGTCATTCACGTTTTTTTCGAATGGACTTATTCACCACCCTAGACTACAGTTAACTAATGAAATAAAGTAGTCCTAAATCTCCAGTCATTTGGGAAAAATTCATGACCATTGTGCGGGAAAGTTTAATCATTCATCATGGCAATGGAATCTCTGAAGGTAAAAAATATATCATCTTAATTTAGTTATCTTTCTTTTAAAAACGGGCGAAATATGTTTTGGGCGACTTTCTAACTTACAGTTCATGAGCTGACGGGAAGCCCAGATAACAAAGAGGCCGAAAGGCTTTTTTAATTTGTTGTCATGAAAAAATTGAAATGACTCACATGCATTAACAGAACACAGTTTAAATGTAAAGAAGATCCTCGCAGTTATTAACGCAACTTATGCAGTTGCGAAAAGAAAGCCTGAAAAAATCAGGCTTGCCGGGATTCGAACCCTGACCTCTGCGATACCGGTGCAGCGCTCTAACCAATTGAGCCAACAAGCCAACTGGGAGCTGGTCATTAAATTGGTTAATGAATATATGAAATTCAAATATATGAATTTCATATATTCATAATTTCATCTTCATCTTTCCCGGGTATATTACGAACCAATTTAATGACCAGCTCCCAGTTGGCTTGTTAGCTCAATTGGTTAGAGCGCTGCACCGGTATCGCAGAGGTCAGGGTTCGAATCCCGGCAAGCCTGATTTTTCAGGCTTTCTTTTCGCAACTGCATAAGTTGCGTTAATAACTGCGAGGATCTTCTTTACATTGATTTCTTCATTCCGCAGTTCAAATATATGAATTTCATATATTCATAATTTCAGAACACAGTTTATAACGTAGTTGCAAATCTGCGCAATCAAATTCACCTTACTTAAGCGTGCTCCATAACCCTTTATATTATAAGCTCTATTATGCACGCATTTTGATTGGTTCTCACTTATGATCTACTAGAGGACAGACGCATTGATAACGTCAAATTACGTCAAATCGATACTTTCGTGTTTGTCAAAGTGGGGAAAGGACCCACTTTCGAGTTATTTTGAAAGATTTTGAAATAAACCGGCTGTTTGTATATTTTGTTTCTTTCTTATATAAAACAAATGGATTCCATGTTGTCGTGCGTCTGTTCAGTAATAAATCACAGAAGACGTCAAAAGGTGGTAACAACATCAGTGTCACACAAAAAAGTGGCACACGAGGCGATAGCCGAGTGTGCCAGTGGTGTTCTTACCACATTTTGACGTCATCTGTGATACATTAGGGAGCTTAAGCAACCACGACGGCAACGCCAAGGAAAACGTCACTTTAAAAATGACTACCAAAATTTTCAAACTTCTTCGCGATAGCTTCAACTCGTTCAGTTTGTCTAATGTAGCCGAACAATCCGGGAGCTGACTCTGTAAGGACGGGATTACAGTTCAGGTAGAAAAAAGAAAATTCACTGTCGTGTGTTCACGTTCTACATAAAACTTTGAATTTGGTCATTTCACTTTATTGTTCTGCAGAGGACGGCAAGGAAATGTACTAAAATCTGTATCGCACGTGTAGAGTCATTGTTTTGCTAATTAAACCTTTTGTTTTGTGACGTTCTCGTCAGCCGTCGCCGTCGTGTTTGCTTAATTAATAAGTTCCGTATTACTGAACAGACGCACGGCAACATGGAATCTATTTGTTAAGTTGACTGCACGCTGATGGCGTGAGCAAACTTAACCTATTTTTTCTGTCTGTAGTGGCCAAAAGTGTCTTCTTCGCGAGCAAATCGGCGAGTAATGACCAACAAAAATCACTTTACAGCAGAGTTAAGCTGGCGAGAAATTACAACAGCGAAATTGGTTGCAGAGTGTTTGATTTGTTAGGACGAGCAAGGAACTTTGTTGAAATAGAAGCTGTAACTTAACTTAAGGTGATTCCATTCAATTGCATTGTGCATCCTTTCTGCGCATCATTTTTTGCGTGATTAGCGCGCGCACCAGCGCGCGCACTTTCGGAACTTGGTAGGTTTTCTATGAAAACTGAGCTGCTTAGGCCCAGTTCAGACGCCGTACCTCTCATGTGCCGTACCAAATACATTTTCGCTCCTAGGTCGTATTAAGCGGCAAGCTCTGCCATTCCCTGAGATTTTGGCTCAACCTCGTTCCCAGGGTCTCTCTCTCTCCCCGCCCCCAAGAGCGAGAGAAGGGGGGCGGGGAGAGAGAGACCCTGGGAACGAGGTTGATTTTGGCTTGCCTAATTGAAATCTGTCGGAAAAAACTCATTTGGACACCGTACAACTGCCAAAAAACTACGTACTACTTGGTACGGCACATGAGAGGTACGGCGTCTGAACTGGGCCTTAGAGAAATAAATGGTCGTTTTCTCCTAATCGAGCATGGTGACCCCCATTTTCTATTGTGTAAACTCAATCAGGACAGTGTTCCCAAGCAAAATAAAAAAGTTAGCAAAACTCTATGATCAGATTTTGCACAGTTTAAAAACTCCTACGAAAAAAGCCATTTAGGGTAGAGGACCGCACATCAATCTACCTTCGTCACCGTCTACTTTTTTAGTTTCCAGTAAATTTGAAGCTTTTCGGCCATGTTTTGTACAACACAGATGACTGAAGGGTCAGAAAAGTTGCGATGTCAGTATATATTTTCTGTTATCCCATTGAAGTTTGTAGCGTTTCATTACAACTTTAACTGTGATTGTGAACAACACAACTAACATAATTCTGTCACTTGATTGGTCTTTATTTACCTTGAGATCTCATCTCCCATCTGGAGATAAAATTTCTATTCGCGTCAATTCTATTTATAGAATTCACGTACCTTTGTTTCCATGCCTTTTTGTAGCGACAGCTTCCAACAAATCCTTTCCAGTCTACGCGCGATCTTTGAAGCCGGCACCAGTCAGAGAGAAAATTGTCATCATCACGTGACTGCTGATCACGTGTGAGATTATGGACAGTCCGAGGGAGTTGATATCCATAGGTGAAGAATTCGTAGACAATTACTGCGGAAACTGCTAAACAAAAGCAATGGAAAAACTTTTCTTTCCCGGATATTATCATCTGATTTTAAAACGGAACAAGCCCTGTAGAAACGAAAAGGAAAAGAAGGAAAAGAAGGATTGCATAAATCACACTTAAACTTGACGTTAAATTGGAGCCCTGCCACCGATAGCCAAGTCCACTGCCAAAAACGTTGCTTAGGGCCTCTCCATATGAGCCCGGTTTCCGAGTTCTCGCCTCACCACTATTTCTTTTGTCAAAATTTCAATGTGTTCATATGAGAAGGCGGGCTGGCCCGGTTACGGAGATCTCGGTTTTTTCCAAGCGGGGTATCGGTAAGCGGGCTGGAAATCTTTCCCATATGAACACTCCAGCCCGGTTTCTGGGAAGAACCTTGTTCAACTTCGAATGCTTTCCAAAGTCACTGACTAAAGTGAACGCGCCCTATGACAACGTGCTCGAACAGTGCGCAAATTTCTTGGAGAGATGGTAAACAAGTTGTTCGACTGTTTGCTTGAATAAAAGTCAAAATGGCCCATAGAAGCCGAACTCGTTCCCACTGTCTTTAGGTTGAACAGTCCACCTTTCGGCCTTTTTCATTTCGGTAACCATGCATAATAAATATGCTAAAATTTCCCAAGCGAAAAGAAGACAAAATTCGTCCTGGCGCTAACCGGACCAGCCCGGCTACCGGGCTCTTATGAAGAGCGGGTCCTTACTCGCTTCTTCCCGCTTAAGGTAATGTTTCCTAAACAGCCGTTACTTTGTTAGAAAACGGTAATCTGTGGTACTTACCATTCCCAGTTTGAGAAAGTTGTATGCTCAAGTACGAGAGCTGAACTGATGAAGAGCTTTCCAAGAATTTCGAGAGACTAAAACTTCTGTTCCATTTTAATCGTTTTGCAAGTTTCCTGAAACGTTTTGAAGGCGAGAAACCTTTCTTCTTGACAATAAAAAAGCAATTTCATCGTAATAATGCCATGCATGCAACGACATCTAGTTTTCCTGGTAACGCAATAAAACAAATGTTTTGTTTCTTGAATTTAGTTTAGAAAGTTCATTTATGCTCGTCAGAATATCTCGCATCTGTAATTATCGTTTCGTCTTGAACCGATTTTGTTGCAAATGATTTTCCCTCATGCATAATCGTACGGCTTTGACGTATCTTTAACGTAAAGTATCTTTATCTTTAACGTACGTTTATACTCAATTGGCCAAAAGACAGTTCACGAATTAACAAAGAAGACAACGATTATTTTTAAGTTCACCGAATTTGTTCGTCTACCTTGTCAAGAACAAAATTAAATCAAAGAGAAAAGCTTCTTTTCAAAGCCGTTTAGTATAGGCCTACAACACTATATATCTGTAATATGAATTGTATGAATTGCTCTGTGAGACTAAGTTGAAATCAGAGGTAAAGTCCTTGAATTTTAATGAATTACGAAGTGCTCATGCTTTCACAATAAATGCACTCTGACTTACCTCGATGTCGATTGACGGTGAGCAAAATATCAGATTAAAAAGGCGGCCTACAATTGTAGGAAAAAAACGAACTCACGACAAAGTCTGCATCAGTGCATTTGCGCGTAAGAAGTAATATTAATACGGGCTTCGATACTGAAAATCTTCTCAAGTAATTTAAATTGTTTTTGCTAAGCTCTCTTCATGTCTTTCTCCGTCTTTTTTGTACCCTTTTGGGTCTCTGACTATTTTTCTTTATTCAACACTTTTCATCAAAATAGTTAATATCTTCATCCAAAAGAACCAAATTGAAAAAGAAATGAAATAAAAAAAATAATAGCTGACAGAAAGAAATGTATAGTGCAAGCAGTTAGTATACGTAATCGCATGAGGCCGAGTAGAATCAAGCCGATAAATTTTCACTTGTATTTTCAAAGTTTTCACAAATTCGCGACTCGGGCAAATGTGAAAACTTTGAAAATACAAGTGAAAATTTATTCTTAATTCTACGAGGACTCCATGCGATGTGCCTTATAGCATAAAAGGTTAGATTTTTTGCAAAACCTTTCGTAACACAGTCAGGAGGCCTTCAGAATAAAATTTGTTCTGAGTACTTCAATAAAAGTACTCGCTTGTAAACAATTCATCTCACAAGCAACTCGACTGTTGCTCACTGTGCAGAACAAGAAAAGGCTGCCTATAATTTACATCTTAAAGGGGAAGGTCACTCCAGAAACGGTGTATTTTTTGAAATCGCCAATAAAAAGATAACACTAAGTTGAGTTACTGGCTCTGGTTTTAGCTTCTAATGTGCATCCGATCGCACTGAAATTCCTCTCCAAAGAGTGCCAAAATTCAACACTGCGCGCCGCCATTTTGAATTGTCCGTGACGTCAATTTGGGCCACGAGACCAGCGGTCGGGTAACGTAGACTCGTTTTTAATTAGTAAACTAATTAAACAAAGTATTCTTAAATCTGCAGTCCCTAGGGAAAAACCTATGACCATTGTGCCGGAAACTTTAATCATTCGTCAATGCAATGGAATCCCTGAAGCTAAAAATATATCATTTTTATTTATCTTTCTTTTAAAAACGGGCGAAATATGTTTTGGGCGACTTTCTTACTTACAGTTCATGAGCTGACGGGAAGCCCAGATAAAAAGAGGCCGAGAGATTTTAAAATTTATTGTCATGAAAAAAATTGAAATGAGTCACTTGCATTGAAAACGAAGTCATTGGTTTAAGCCGAGGCTGTAAATGCTGAGAGTGCGAAGCCCCTGGAAAAATATATGTGGGGGTGCCATCTTGGTGTTTCTCCGATCCGCCATTTTGAACGAGGAGAAGGCTGTGGGGACGAGGTTGTTCCTCACAGGAATGTCTGGAATGTCAAAACGTCCTGGCTTTGTAAGCCACAGGACACCCAATACGCAGCTCAGGTAACCCAACACAAGATTAGGTTTCGCGTTTTCCTTCGTCGAACGCAATAATAAGCTCAATTACTGATTACACACACATTTTGATTGTTTCTCACTTATGATCTATTAGAGGACAGACGCATGGATTGCGTCAGATTACGTCAAATCGTTATTTTCGTGTTTGTCAAAGTGGGAAAAGGACGCACTTTCGAGTCATTTTGAAAGACTTTGAAATAAACAAGCTTTTTTGTATATTTTATTTTTTTTATTATATAAAACAAATAGATTCCATGTTGCCGTGCGTCTGTTCATTAATAGATCACAGAAGACGTCAAAATGTGGTATAAGAACAAAAAAGTGGCACACAAGGCGATAGCCGAGTGTGTCACTGATGTTCTTACCACATTTTGACGTCATCTGTGATCTATTACTGAGTGGACGCACGGCAACATGGAATCTAATCTATTTGCTAACTTGACTACACGCAGTTGGCGTGAGCAAACTTAACCCTATTAACTTAACCCTATTTAGCCTGGTGGGGGGTGGGAGGGCACATTATTGACTTTAACGAGATATAACTTTTAAACGGCTCAACGAATAATCACCAAATCTCGTGACTTTACCTAAAATTTATCAGAGAAAATTTTCCTATGTCAGTGACATGTCTATGATGATTGACGTTTCCATAGCAACTGTCTACTCAGTAGTGTATTTTGACTATTTTCTGTCTTTTTTCAGTCTTTTTTTCAGTTTTTTCCCCTTAGTTTGTAAGAAGAGCGTTATCTTTCACTTTTTTTGTGCTTGTTTTGATTAAGTACGTTTTTTTAGAACAAATTCATATATTTCTCGATGTCGTCCTCGTCAACTGTATGACTGCGGGCTCGGGATTCAAGATGGCGGCCCCAAAATTCAAAATGGCTGGTTTGTGACGTCATTGTGACGTTATGACACGTTGTAATTGACACATAAGAAGCCCAATCTGTTAAGCCGCTGATGACCTGCTAAAAACGTGCCAAGTTTCATCACAAGAGCGTTAATACTTGTCGAGATCTATGGGGGGGGGGGGGGGGAGGAGTATAACGCCCGACGCTGAAAGATTGTCCGAAAAGTTGCAATTGTGAAATTTTGAGGACAACCTTTAAGCCAATGGTATTACCCGCCGATATACAAGCAAGCTAGGAAGGGTTATTTATTTTTAACCCTCCGGTTAACTTCTACAACGGGCGTGCTTTAATGTGGTAAAGAGAAAGAAAAAGTCAGTAGGGATCAAAGCACATTTGCGGCTAAGCAAATCCAATTTGGTTAGTGTACTCGATTTTATTACACTGTGATAAGATCTGAAAAGTTAAGATGGCTCCCTAGAGTTGCTACAAAAGTGACTATACCAACTGGCAAGGGTTATAAAAGAAACCTAGTTCTGTTATCTTGCAATCTTTGTTCCTGAGATTTGCCAGTAAGGTTACCAACATAATTACCCTTATTTTTCAGTTTTTGCTTCTTAGGCATAGCTAGGCCATTGTCATGGCAACAAAACGTCTAAAGAATGACGGAAGTTTGCCATTAATTCATCTATATTCTTTAATATTTTGATTTTCCCTGGGAGAAATTTTTTTAAACTTTCCTATCTTGTGAAAATGATTTTTACTAACATTTTGCAGGGGAAAAAATATGGGGTCGTTGAGACGGTTTCACCGATATCACGTGATTTCTTATTTTTAACCTTTCAACTGAATTGCTCTGACAGAATTTTTCCAGAAAATGGTATGTGGAAGGTAGCATTAGTATCTCAAAATGTGCAAAATTTAAATAAAATTTACCTATGCTGACGTCATAAAATGTCAGAAAAATCTTACGATTTCATGTGAGCGCGCGCATATTACTACAGCTCACATCATCAGCGCGCGCGCGGTCATAAAACAATAGCGAGCCACCTCAAAACCGATGGATATCGCATGATACCACGTGATCCGTTTTGACAAATGAGCACGCGAGAACATCAGGTGGTGGGTTATAAACACAAATCACGCTGGGATAACTTTATCCACAATGCAAACGAAGTAGAATACCAGCCCAATAGTCCAGTTTCAACTTCACCAAGACCGCTGAATAAAAATACTTAGACGCGTTCTTACAGGTTTAGCTTTAGTCTGAAGTAAAATATGCACAAATACCAGCAGGAAAGTGCTGAATTCTACTAAAACAACACACAGAGTAGTGAATAGCTCATCTTCTCATTGGTATTTGAATATTTCACTTCAGTTTGAGACGAGTCCTAGGCCTGTGCATCTTCTGTCTTTTCATCCAGCGGTCTTAGTGAACTCGAATGTGGGGGAGAATGTGGACTTTTGTGAGACTCGTACCCAGTCACTATTTAGAACTCATTTTCATTAGTTATTTGCAGTTTAGGATAAGAGGACACTGGATACGAGATAGGAGGGGAACACGAGGAATTCTGGGAAAGAACAACACCTTGCAGCTGGCTTCATGAGTTTTGTTTTGCCCATTTTCCATTAAAAATAATTCAGAAAAAAGTGGGGAGGGGGGGAAGGAGTTGGAGGGCGGTGGTCGAGGCTTCCCTAAATTCTTATTTTCTTCGCAGAATACATGCGCACCTTTCTGGTAGCGGCTCTGCGAAGACCGTCTTTTTCGTCATCCATAAAAGAAAAAAAAAGCTTTTCCCAAAATAATGAACAAATAGCATCTTAACCTTTTTAGGGGCAATATAGCTAAATCCTGGCGGTACTACTTTACTCCTAGAGTTACCCTTGATCAATGCTGCAACAGCCAGTGGAAACTACCCCACTGCCTTCAATATGTTGCTTGTCTTTACAGAATCTCGAATGACGTGCGGTTCAGCATCGTTGAACATTTTGTTGTGAACTTCGCCACAAAAACTCGTTGACGTTCTCTTTTGCTGGTCGGTATGCTGGACGCTGTTCAACGGAATAGAGCTCGATTCCACTCCGTTGAATGAAGTTCAGCACTGGACGAGAAAATGGATGAAAGCAGTTTTCGTTGGTGGATATGTGGACTAATTTGAAGTTAACACGGTTTTAAGGTTACGGTCATTACAATACCTTTACATCTTTACGCTCCGGCGAGCGGGGCGAGCTGAGCGTAGACTGGGGAAGAGGACCTTTCCCTCCTTTCTTCCCCACCTCTCCCCATCTCTTCGCTCGTTCTCGCCCTTTGTTTTCTTCGCTCTTTCCCCGACCGGAGAGCCTGTTCACAGGCTAATTTGCACAAAGCAAAATGTGTTAAATAAACTTGCGTTAAAATTTCACCTTTTAACATTTCATGATAGTTACACTGTTCAACTGTTGCTTCACAGAAATCGCAACGTTTAACAAATGTAGAACACGCTGCAAATGTAGAACCGTGTGTCATTACATGTCACTATCTTTTAGTTATTTTAATAACTAGAGCACTTTTAAGACAATCAACGACTTCTACTTTATCATACTCAAGCCATGTGCACTTCAATGTCCAGCTTTGATGAAATGACCGCACACGATTTTTCTTTGTGATCGTGGATGGCCGTCCTCATCTTCCGTTTCATCGTTAGTGTGTTACGTTGTTTCGGTACTTTCATCAGCATCTAGCCTTGGAAGTTTAGCACTTGCAAAACGGAATAATGTTGTTTGTTTCGACATGAATAAAACATCAGTATAACCATTGAAATTCATTCAAGATGGCGGAGCATCAGAACGCATCATTTTATACCACAGGCAGCCCAAGCTCAAGATGAGAGAAGACGATCGAGTTGCGATGTTGCAAGGCTCTCGATTTATATAAACTTTGTATGGGAAATTCACTTTCGTTATCAAAATGCAAAAATAAAGTTATGAATGTGGAAATGAACTTCACTTAACTCGACATGGGGTTGTTTTTGTGATACGGGAGCGATTTGTGGGACTTGCTCGTCTGGAGTCATCCGCCTTCCTTCGTTCTATCTTTCTTTGTGCCCTTGGAACCCTTGGGGTAATTCTAGTGCGGCAATGCCGCAATGCCACAGTCTGGTAAGAACAGCGTAAACGGCTTGTAAAACCGGAAGCGTTTGTTGGCACTTGAACTTCAGAGCGCGAGCATTTTATTTCAATTGATTAGGGTTGTCAGGTTCTTTAAAGGGGAAATCCTTTGAGCCCTGGAACCCAGAAAATTGTGCCTTGGAGGTCGGAGCCCAAGAGGGACTTCGGCCAAAGAGCCTTTGGTTTCCGAGCTACGAAACACAAATGTCTGGATAAAAATTTCCAAATTTCCTAGACAGAATAACTCTCCCAGACAAAATTTCCCCAGGTAGAACTGAAAACTGGGGCCCTGGGGCCCAATTTTTTGGGTCCTGGGGCTCTGGATAACAAGCGCTTTTGGGAGCCTGAGTTGTAAATGGACATAGATGTCATTAGAAACAGTGACTTCAGATTCAAATGGACGACTCGCGAACCACATGCAACAACAGCAGTTTGTTCTACGCATTCAGAAACGGGAAGGATCACAAAAATACATTAATCAGTGGGAACAACAACAACAACAACAACATAAACAAAACAAAAAACAAACAAACAACAACAACAAAAGAAACGCATACAAGTCCTTCGCGCCACTAACCACCATCGGAACGACCGGAACAGGTTACATTGTTTCGTTAATGGATACAATTATAAATGAACTTTCAACGAATGCAAATATAATAATTTTATTGTGATCACTGTTAAAAAAAGTGTGAAAAGTTTAGCTGCCTCCAAAGTCAAAAGAGAAATTCACCTTTTCACCCACGCTTAGCCTGGTTCCAGAGGTTTTTCTTTCCTCTTTTCATACGAAATTTAACCGCGAACCGCCGACAACAAAGTAAAAACAAAGAAAAACAAAGTAAAAACTCTGTGACCAGGATAACCTAGGCTGTGCATTAACCTGTTTTTCGCTACCGTTACTGTCCTAATTTGCACAACACCGCTGCAAAAACTGCATTGCACTGTCAGGGTTGTTCTTAGGCATTTTTGATTTGTCAGCCAGAATCATGTTTTTTAACATTTTTACGAGGGGAAGGGGTTACGACTGCACGCTCCCCCTTGTGTCAATTAAACTTACTTACAATCTTAATTAGTAAAACGCAGCTAGCTAATGCATTCTGAAAACGCAGAACAAAAAAACAAAAACAAAACACAAATACAAACAAAAAAATCGAACCGACGCATGCGCGGCACTCTTCCTCGTACTAATTTGCTACTGACTAATCTGCCGGCGTTTTCCAACCCTTGATCGTTCGCTAAAATTCTGCCAACTTTGGTTTGACATGTGATAGCGCTTTTTGTAATCATGAAACGGTTTATTAACTCTAACTTGTTATTCTCGGATATTAAAAATCTATCTTTTTCCCTTTTCTCTTGAAAAGCTTTTTTGTAATTATAATCTTTCGCTTCCTTATAAACAGATGTATTAAAATCGATAGTAGATTATTTATGAAAATATGCATGCATATAAATGGTAAAACGATTCTTTAAATCAAGAGTACGTCTTGATCTGATCGATTTAAATATTTCAAAAACTTCAAATTAAAGTACTCTTGTCGCTGAGAACATGCAATATTTACAAACTCGTGGAAAACAAGACGTGGTATCCTCTTGCAACTAAGTCCTCTTACCATTTACATAGCTTCTCGCTCATTTCTCTCTGCAGAGAAAAAAAAAACAAAAGAAATTGCAGCATTTATAGCCATGAAACATATTCACAAACGACCGGCCTCTTAAGTTTTTCGTTCAAAGACACTGTATTAAGGCAGCGAAAATATTAATTAAGCCCTAACAGTGACAAAAATGAATTCCTCTTTACATCATCACTGCTTGTTCGAGTATTCAAGCGATGAGAATAAAGGAAATGACGCTTCTTAATACAACAGAGAACAGTTATGAGAATATGCATTTGCATATCAGGTTAATAAGTGTCTGGTTATAACTTGGAAAAGTTCCCGGCCAACGTTTTCAAGTTCTACTGTACGGTTTTGTCTTGTAAAAATCGTTGAAACTTATTATGGATTGCTCTCCTTGTGAAAATTCACTTGAAATCCTGTCTTTTTTCCAGAGAGGGGAATGCACTGAGTAATTTGACTTAAATAATTTGTTGATCCAGCGGTTTGGTGTGCACGTTATGTTTTTGGTTCATGTCGCTTACTGCTTCACTTACCAAAGGTTCAATTTCTTTTGCCTCCACAAGGCTATGCACAGTAACGAAAAAATAAAAATGCTTGTAGCACTGATTAACATGAGCCTCCTAGAAAAAAAAAATAAAGAAAGAAAATTATCTCGTTTGCTAACATACATGAAACTCTAAGGTGGATTTGTATAAAATTAGAACATTTTCCTTGGAAATCTTGGAAAAACACTGAAACAAACCAAAAAGTGCAGTAGCTTTTCAGCTCTTGGACGTTACGTGGATACATAAACGATTGATTGATTGATTGATTTAGTGATTGATTGATTGATTGATTGATTGATTGATTGATTGATTGAACTGTCAGCAAATAAGATTACTGTTCAATTGCCCCAGAACCACAGGATTCCTCATACATGAAATGGTAATCTGAAGGTAACAACCGTGTGTCTAAATTTTGGCGGGAGTTTAATTTTGCGGATGGGCGATTTTTTGCGTTTTGCGGGAACAAATTTTTGTGATTGGGAAAGACTGGTTTTTCTTGCTGGGGGTAATTTTTACGATTTTCAGTAAGTTAAGTTTTATGTTGATTATGCGCCGATCAACTCCAAACTTCAACATCCCTCCCCCCCGGGCATACCCCGGGCATTTGACTGTGCATCGTGCCCGGGGAGGGGGGAATTTGAACTTTGCGTTGGAAGGGTGGGGAATTTGAACCGGACTTATCTCTTGTTCTGACGTAATACGCCCCTGAGTTTTTGGAGGGTTTAACGGATTTACAAGATAAAATTTCGCCTTTGTTAGTGAATGACCCTTTCAAAAGGGTCTTTAAAAGAAGGTGAAAGGTGTCATTACGGCATATCTCTCTCTGAAAGGCGTGTAAAGTGTTTGATTGAAGACGAAATTTGTCTTGAGGAGAGGTAGTTCAGTAATAATAATTGGTGGGGCATTTGAACCGCTTTCTTGCCCCGAGGGGAGGGAATTTGAACAAGCCAGTCTTCAAAAGTTCAAATGCCCGGGGGGTCGCCCAGGGGGGGGATGTTGAACTTTCGAATTGATCGGCGCATTACCTTCAGCCGCAATTTTTCTGTAGAGCTTTTACCAGCTAAATACTTGCAGTGTACTGACAAATTTTTTACGTGTACGTTGGTACAATGTAAAATTTTAGATAATTATTGATATTTGTAATGTAAATACGTTTTTTTTCTTTTTTTCTTTGTTTCTAATTCTTTTGTTACATGGAGATATCAGCCTTTCTGGCTACTCTAAAATTCGTGTTGAAATATGTAAAGTTCATGTTATGTTATGTTATCCTTTTGTTTCAGAACCAGACATTTCAAATGAATGGGTACCGAAACGATATTAAATTACATAATTTCCAAACTGGAGTAAATTGTAGCGGAACTTTTTATTGGTTTTGTTTGCGGAAACTTATATTTGCGGATCGTGAATAAACCCACAAAAATTGCAAAAATTAGAATCCACAAACATTTATTGCTACAAGGTACTGAAAAGTCTATTGATAAAAATACTGTACTGACTACACATTTATCCAATAGCACTCTTAAGATTAAATTTAAGGGGGGAGGGGTGCATAATTATTGTACTCACCACTCCTAAAGATTGCAGCCTATCAAAGTGATGCATGTAGATATGAACAAAGACTCTAAAAAGCCTAGTAAAGATCTTCTTGGCAGTGGGAAGAAAGGCTTTCGGAAAGGGAGCAACTGCAAATACAAAAGTGCACAGATCATCAGCAGAAGTGTTTTCATAACCTACACAGTTTATGGGTGATCAAGATTCAGGTGTGGGCGTAGTTGCTAATGTATTTGATCAGGAGATTGTAGGGCTAGTTGTCCATTTCTTTTTTAACCATTTACGACCCAGCATCACTATTCAAATTCTCCTTACTGGTCTACATACATTTCACTGGGTAGTAATAGGGAAAACTTGTTAAGACACCAAGTTAATTCATCTTTGGTTTATATCATTTCTCTAATTCTCATGACCTTTACAGTGTATGTGTTATAATGCACTGATGTGATAAGGAGAAATTTGATGCTGATCACTATTGGGGCTTAAAGAGTTAATTTCCGACACTTAATCTTATGATTGCTGGGCTGGTTCTTCATTTCTTCTTTAATTAAAAAAAAATTTATATATATATATATTTATATATAAATATTAGAACACAGTCTGATCAACTGAAGATTAGACTTGGCATTTTTATTACTAAATAGTTTCGTACCGTACAATTTGTACGGCACTCATCAGATAAAATTGCCAAATGAATGTATATATATAAATATAAATAATTATATATAAATATATAAATATATATACATTAAAAAAAGTATTCTAACGAATGCAAATCAAAAAAAAAAATTCGGAAATGTTCATTACAGAGCCTACAAACACAAAACTACATTTAGACAGGTAACAAAAGGCCAAAACTGAATCTAGAAAAAAAAGCTTTAAGTTGAATTGCCCCCTTTTAAAGGTATTTTACAATATATTACAGCGATGTATATTAAACACAATGTACATTGTATGTGTATTAGAAACACAAATTTAACTGTTGGTCAGCAAAGTATTGACAGTTAAAGGTTGCAGTACCATCGTCAACTGGAAACAGGTCTGGGTTGTTTACCAGGCTCTCTATCCAATCCATCAGCAGCGAAATATACTGGACAAGAAAAGTACAATAATAGAAATAGTCATAAAACTACCAAGACACTGTCATCACAACCTCTACAGGCCTACAACCATCACCTAATATTATGTTCAGTTCCAGAAAATATTCATAGATACCCCAAGGAAGGTATTGGTAATTCTGAGGGTAGAGGGGTCCCAAAAGCTCCAAGTTTTTAAAAGAAATGTATGAACCTACATGTAGTTTCATACATATAATTTCTAGAGGAGTTGTAATTGGGAAAAGTTAAAGCAGAAAACCTTCCATTGGGTTGGGGGGGGGGGGGAGTATTGGAATAACATAATACACTGAAAAATGTTTGTCACACTCTCACGAAAGTTCAGCTAAAAGACAAATTGAAGGAGCTACGTCATGGATAATGCATCTTGAAAACACTGACAAGTTTTTTCAAGTTTGTCATTCGTAATCCATCTAAATCTCCCATCCCTGTTTAGTTACTTCTTTGGTGTTTTTGTGCCTTAGGAAACTATAATTGTAAGGTTACCATCAATGAGAAAACAATTTTGTCAGATCAGAAAAGTGAATGAAATACCGTGACAAAGTTCCTTAATTATTATCAACAATTTTTTTTTATTTTTGAATGATTGTGTATTATTCTATATTTTTTTCAAAAACACAAATCAGTGAACCCTGCATCTTTATTTGTTATTTCTGATTTATTCTATTCATAGTTATTTTATTTTATTAATTTAACTGCCAGACTTATACAGCTGTACATGTCCACTGCATGTTTCAGTGATGTTAACACTATCCCCCTAGATTGGTTATTTCCATTTGCAGGCTAGTGTGCATGTACAGTAACCTTTTTATTGTAATCAGGGGTTTCAATAAAATTTGAAGTAGGCAGCTGGTTTGAGTTGAGTAACTGACTGTATCAACAAGGGGTTTGAAAGAATCTTTCTTTAATTACTTCAATTAATAGGGAAAAAGTATCCGACTTCTCTGAATGAAATAGCCGACACTTTTTGTTGGCCATCGGTGCTTATTGAAAGCACTGTGCAATGACTCAAAAATACAAAAAATAAACTTGTAATAATAAATAGACTTGTAATGTTGGCAGTTTATAGTCGTGGTCCTGGGAAACAATAAGAATGCTTTATTCCATCACTCATATCACATCTGCAATGTTGTACTTATAAACTCTCATACCTCTATTGCAGGAACTGAAGTTGGCTTCTTGTATTTATCTTTATCACACCAATGATATTCATACCTCAAGAAAAAAATTAATAATACATGTAATTCAAATTGCATGCACAAGATTACCAAAATGCATGCACAAGTCACTTGTTACCATAGACTTCTGTAATCCGTTTTTAATAAAATACAGTATACTAGAGCAAAACCATAGGCACGGTGCCTTATTTTGTTGACCAAAATTCATGTACAAGTCACTCTAATAACCATACATAACAGTTGTGTACACTTCTGTAAAATGTTTTTATTATTAGATATAATGAAGGCAAAATGACAGTTTGGGCACACTGTCTTATTGTAATGACAAAAGTCATTGCACAAGTGACTGGGTACTGGGTGTTAGATACTAAGGGTAAAACCATAGGGCAGGGTGCCATAATTATTGTTTTAACAAGCAACCTGTTTCAACCCTCTGACAAAACTTAATATTTACTGGTGGCCAGTAACTTTGCATCCTCCTATTCATTGCAGTATTTGGCATTTACTTTAAATTGCACTCTCTTAATTAGCAAGCACAGCAATCACTGCATAATAAAAGCTTTATTTATTTTGCAGATATACATGTACATGTAGACCAGTTGGAATTATGAAATCATAACAGATTATACCCGAAGGAACCTGTCAGCTGTTTTACAGTATAACTGGCTTTCATACGACTCGATCAAACAGTGAATGAAATTTCATTTTGAGAGGCTAAGGATAATGTTTGAGTTAGGGTAACTTTTTTGCCCTGATCTTACCCTAACCTTGGCTAACCCTAATGCTAACCAAACCTTAACCCTAGCCATGACAACCCTACCCTGTACAATGTAAACGTTTTGTGGTTTACATTAGAATGGCAACTCTAAAAGTAATGAAAGCCATAAACATATAGATTGAAACTAACAAACCTTTTCCCACCAGACATTGTGGGGCAACTTTCTTCAGTGCAGACGTCTTGAACAATATTACCAATTATTAAGTTGATGCGATTGTAGAAATCCACAACTAAACAGCAAAAAAAAAACCCTATACTGAAACTTGCAACAATTTGTGGGGTGCAGAAACCCAAGAGATATGGGTCGGGAATTGTAGGAGAAGGTCGCTGGTTCAAGTCCAGGAAGTCCTGGGTTCAAGTTCCGCTCTGACCACTATCTCGAGTTGTTTCATGGCTGTCCCGGGTTCAACTTCTCTGCCACACTTGCAAGTGGCCAACTGGTCTGCCTCCCGCCAGTTGGGATTTTTAACTTGTTATGTTCAGTCTGAAATATTTGTTTTCTAAAGTTTAAATGCTCAGCTCCACTGGCACCTTGCTATAATCACTTGCCAAGGGTAAATAAATGATTATCTTGAACAATAAAATTTGCACTATTTCATATATTCATGAAAAAGTGGGAATCGACATGTAGTCTGACGTGTATAAATCAGCTTTGGCCAAGAAAAATATCCATATGTTACATGTACAAGGTGTCCACATTAACAGTGTCTGTAAAGCACAGACTAAGTGCTTGGAAGTCAGATAAGATAATAATTGTCTTATTTTACAGTACAACATAATAAGTGTGCAATAACTTTTTTATTTTTTTACAGCATTATGTTAATTAGTTACAATCCCAGGGGGAGGGATACTCCCATATATAACCTACAGTGTATATGGGTATGTGCCACTGTGAAGGGTATGGTTTTCAAGCAGTTTGGTCTGGGACAGGGTATAGAAATCAGGGAGTTTTGGTCTAAAATAGGTTATCAATTACTGGGAAACTGGTAAGTGGCGTGACAAATTTAGTCCAGAATAGGGCTTGAAAACCTCGGAAATAAATGTAAATTCAATTACGGCAACTTTGTTGATTGGCAGATGATTTTCCATTGAAAAAACTATGTAGTTCTATTGGATGGAAGATTTCTGGAAGATAGCTAGTCTGGGATCTAAAGGGTAGGGATTTTTGGCATCTACATGTAGTGTAGAAGAGGATTGCAAAATGGAGCTGAAAGTGGTCTGGTATAGGGCAACTGTTTCAGAGTCCCAGGGGCACATCCCCACCAAAAATTTTCCGGTTATCCCCGCCGGGTTTACAATTCACAGTGCAGCATAATGTACAAATATCTATCTTCTCTTCCAAATAAAATCTTAATTAACTACAGTAGACTCCCCCTATCTCCAACACGTGAGGAAAACCAACAATAATACTGTTCAAAATAACGGGAATTTGAGATTGGCACTAGTAAATACAGTGTAAGTGAGCAAATCAACCAAAGAAAACCGGTTTCAGTTCGAGATTGGGGGTCTGCTTTCCATGAATACCATGTTTAGTAGCACAGGTATTTCACTTTGCCACGAAATCATACAAGAACCCGCAATTGGTGGCCAATCAGAACTTCCCAGGACTTTAAACTAGGCTGAAATGCTATCAAAATGTAATGTGTTTCTTTGAATGGGGGGGGGGGGGGCACTTTTTAAATCAGAGTGACCCTCCCCTCTAAGAACTGCCAGAGATACAACCCACATACACATTTAAAGAAATCGTAGCAAAACCTCTGTGCTCATTGTCTGAACTAAGTAACTTGCTTATTACGACCAATGTTTAGCTTCCACGACTATTGCTTTTAACGTATGATGGATGCAATTAACAAATTGTGTATAAAAAAAATTTCGTCTTGGTAGGAGTTGGTATAATAACTGAGCCAATAATTCACATCTAGAGATTGAAGCACACATACTTGAGACAATATTAGGGTAGTCAAGGGCCAGAAGAATATGCCCACTGTTATTTGTGTGCGCGTGATTATATTTGTACATTATTTAATTAGAGAAGTTACTGGAAGCTATTGACTGGCCATGGCACGGGCCACTCAAACTTACCGTGAATAGCTATCCAGTCCATCAAAGTTTGATCGTCTGGAACTTTGACACATTCCCTCAAGTCAACTCCAGCATGAAGAGAGGCCTCGAAAATGAAAAACAAAAAAGCATAACATAAGATTATTTACTCATCCCTTTGCGTTCGATTCGTCGAAATGATAAAATTAACATCAATCGTCAACCCAAGCCAATCTAGATTACAATCATAATATTCAAATCACTAATAAGAGGCAAACCTTCGACTGTTTGTGAAGTTCGTAACGCATTGTTCCATCTTTATATTGCCTTTTTGGACGGAACGTCTAGAAGAAGAGAACAAATCTGTCTAAGAACAAATCCTTCGTAAATTTTAAGCCTAATTGTTATATTATCAGTACCGTATAAGCTTAACATTAGAACCGATCCACTCGAAAGTCAACAGCGAACAAATGACTTGATTTGAACACAAAAAAATCAATAAATAAACTTGTCAACTACCTTGTCCTTATGAAAGAAATTAGAAATCCCTTTGGCAGCCATGGGTCTGTGAAATCCCTTGACTTTCCTCATGAAACGGAAGTCTCCTCGCTGTAACATGACCAAATAAAGGTATAAAGTAGGAAATACGAACCGTTATCGATTGATACAGATTGCAAGTCATTACCTTCCCGACACTTGCACGAGCCAGCGTTCGAGAACGTGATAGTCATGCGCGTAAGACGAAAATAGCGACAGATCTCAGTTTGTGAAATTTGATGGGGAATCGCAGTGGAAAATATTCGTAAATCGTAGCTTTCGTTTCTTAAATTGTTGTAGGAGCATTTTTGGAGAATGGCAGAGTATTGGCTCATTTCAGCTCCTGGCGATAAAACCCCTCAACAGACCTACGTGAATCTCAAAGGTCGAATGACTGGACTTTCCCCAGTATTTCAACTCAACCTCCCTGAATTGAAGGTCGGTAATGTGATCCTTTTTGTTTATGATGTTATTATTTGTATTGCGATTTTCAATCTACCGTATATTAAGCTGAAAAATAAGTACAACGCTTTAAAAGTGCTGTCTGTCCACATACTAAAATAACTGTGATAATGTGATCTCTGATCATACATGTACATGTAATACCTAGAGATAAAGGAAGGCCAAAGGGAGAGAGGGGGGTCGTGGTCTCCCTAGGGAGGGTACTCCTTTATATGGCTTATCCAGGGACGTGCCGCTGGACAGGGTACGGTTTTTGACCTCTCTGTCCTGAAGGGGACATGTTGAGTCTGTCCTAAACAGCGACTGAACTCTCTCCTCCATAGAGGCTCCTATTAGTAATCAACAGGGAAAGAGAAGACTGGGGACACAGTGAATGGGAGCGCAAGGAATGATTTCCCCTTCCTAGAGTTCCCCGCACGCTTTATTTTTCCCTCTACCCAGCCTCCGCACGCTTTTTCTTAAACGGCCTCTGCGGAGGAGAGAGGCATCTGAACTTGTCCTAAACGGGGTAGGGTTGCACGATTGCCGTCGTTAAACATGGCTTACTATACAGTATTCTGCAATCCTAGACCAGAGACGTTTGATGGTCTTTACAACACTTCAAAATTGTGTAAGACAAGAGAGTTTGTATTTCAATCATTTGTCCTAAACAGGGTCGTAAAATGAAGGATGTTGTCCTCGGCAGGGTTTGTATTTTAGGCCCTTTCATGACCTCAACAGGCTCAGGATTTCAGTACCCATGCAGCACCCCTACAGTATACCCAAAATTGGGTCAAGTGTCCCCCCTCCCCCCTGGGACAATCTTGTTTCAGTGACATTTTTAATGAAATTCATGTTTACTTTTAAGGTACTAGGAGACTATATTATATTCTTTCCCAAAACTCATGAATTATGTTCCTCTTTTACAGTTGTACTTACCATGCAAAAAAGTCATTTTTTGCTTAATGCATAATATATAAAGGGCTGGGTACCCCAGATTTCATGGTTGGGAGCCTTTGGGCAACCTGTGATTTTTCTTAGAGCACAGCCTTGCAGTATCGTATGTCACATACTGATTCTGCCCTAATCGTGTCTTATGCATAAACCCTTTGCTACCCTCAGACCAGACCATTACTTCCTTTGTTGCATTACAGGTTTCACTGGATTGGTGATGTTAAAAAATCCTAGCTCATTTACAATGTACATGTAGTTGGGTTTTTGCATAAAATATCTCACTGCCTCGTGGCCTGAATTTGAATTATCTCCTCTAGTTGCTTTAATTTAGTCGCTTACTCTCTTGGTAGTAAGCAACCAAAGGCTGGAATTCAGGCTTGCCAGCTCATTGATAGCAGCTCTGCTCCTTAGAAACAGTTGACACCTGGTAACTTGAACCCTTCGTCGGTAATTTGAAGCTCATGCTATCTTGAACCAAAATTGATTTGTTGTGGATTTAGTCCATACAATTACTGTTATCTTATCCTTGAACACTCGCACCCTCCATGACTCGCACCTAGAGATGACTGGTGCAGGACTGCTCACACGCTACAAAATCTGGGCTCTAATACATGTAAGTCCAAGCTTTGGGCTGCTAAAAGTGGGAATTACTTGTGCGTATATTTTTAGGTAATACAAAACCCTGTAGCTCTCTTTGTGGTGTGATTAACATGTCATGAATTTGAATTATAAATTATCAGGATTCTGCACATACTGTATACATTTATGTGACAGGTAGGGACGTTGGATACGCTTGTTGGACTTTCTGACGACCTGGGAAAATTGGATGGCTTTGTCGAAAGGTAAATTTACCTGTAATGATTATCAATAGTGGATTCAGATTAGAGACAAGTGATGGTGCTGCGGTCAGTGGTACTTGCCTTCTTCCATTGCACAGTACTAGTGTGCACTGTAGTTCAGGTTTCAGCTTCCTGAAATTGAAGCCACATGTGGTGTGTCTGGATCCTGTCTCTTTTTTGAGGGCTCTTCTCCATGTTCTCCAGTTTTTTTCCTTCCTGACCTCACAAAAATCAACATTTCTAAATTTCAATAAAAATTTGATCAGGAAACCAAGAATGACAGGTTTATTAGTAGTAGGAATTTTAAACTACATGTACTTACAAGTCACCCTTCAACAAAGTCAGTTCATAATTTTTAATGAAAATTAATTAATTACATCAATATATTCATTTATTTGCAGACAATCCCCATGGGTGTAGTATTCATAAAATAACTAAAATGGCTAGAAAAATGTACCAAAAGAGGTACTGGCATTCCCTCCCATGTTCTCCCATGTGTTGTGTGCACTGCACTGCAATAAAATTATTGTATTCTGATTATTTGGTTCTGGTTTGACAGCGTAACACGGAAGTTGGCTCACTATATGGTTGATGTGTTAGAGGAACATCAGGACAGAGTGAGGGAAATACTTCTTGCAAATGGACGTAAGTACATATTTTTAACAGTATATTTTTATTAACGTGTATCAAGATTATTCATGATTTAGAGTAGAATGTGAAAAAAAAATATCAGGGAAAGTAACTACATGATTGTACTTGTCAGAATTGGTACAACTCTAGGTTGAAAAGGAATTTGTAGCACTCCCACAAAACAAGATTCTGGTGTGTTTAGCTTCCCGCATGCCGGGTCTTGGGCCTTTTTGTCCTCAAAAGTCGGGGAAAACACAGAACTCCTCTCTCCCCTGTCGCTCTCTTTGGATAGGAGTTCTTCGTCATGGTATGCTCGTACAGTATGTACAGTTGTCTCCCGATAACTTGAACCTTCAAGAGAAATAGTAAAAGGTCCGAGTTATTGGGAATTTGAGTTATCAAAGGTAAAATTATAAAGAAAATGACCTGAAGGGAAAGAGCATTCACTTCGAGTTAGCGGGAGGTTCGAGTTACTGAGGGTTCGAGTTACCGAAAGTCAACTGTACACTGTATGTGTTGAGTCAGTAAAGTACGCCAACTGCTTTAGTTCTGACAAAAGTTACCAGTTGTACTATTTATTCCAGACAAATTGCATTTCATATCATATAGTCGTGTTGCAAAGGCAGAATAAACTTGGCCTCAGCATTGGCTCACAGCATTACATGTATTTATATATCTGCAGAGGACTTGTCAAACTTTGTGACCAAGTTTCAGTGGGACACTGCTAAGTATCCAGTCAAGCAGTCTCTGAGGAACTTAACAGAGATCATTAGTAAGGTATGCATGAGCATTGTCAGTGTTACTATTATGCCATTACTGTAGGGTTGATGTTGGCAATTTTTCCTGCAAGTTGCCTGACAGTGGCTCGTAAAGTAATAGTGTGTTGTCGCAGAAGGCATGTTCATTTTCAGCATTGCTGCAATCATTGCTGCAGTGCAAAAGTAGAAGATGGTTCTTCTGTAATATTTGGGGCAGTCATGGCCTTGCTCTTTACATTTGCAGGGAAAATATTTATATTAAATTCCTAGCTTAACTTTAATACATTGATGATCCAAAAATTCTTTGCCGAGATGGAAAACCTTTACTGCCACAAAATAGCCTGCACTGATTTGTTACCCTGAATAGAGAACATACTCCAATAAAAGAGTTAATTGTCTGTTTTTAACTTTAGCAAGTAACTCAGATTGAACATGACCTGAAAACCAAGTCATCTGCATATAACACTATCAGAGGAACACTAGCATCCCTAGAAAGAAAAGCTACGTAAGTAAATAGTAACCTTGAATTAATTGACTAATAATGCAACATGTTAAGACAAACATACACTGTACATATACTAACATATTATTGCCAATTTTTCAAATTGCTTTTAGAATTAGTTGGTGAGATAAATCAAAAGAGGAGGTTAAAAAACAACTCAAAAATGATTTATTTAATTACCTTATGTTTTCAAGAAGAAGGATACACAAAAAAGTCATGTACAATTTGGATTTAGGATTGACTTTACAGAAAACTAGACCTTCTAAGAACACTTATGTATGTAATTATGTGTTTTTCCGAAATAGTGGAAGTCTTTTGACAAGAAATTTAGGAGATCTGGTGAAAAAGGAAGATTTTGTTTTGGACTCTGAATACCTCACTACTCAGCTTGTAGTTGTTCCAAGGTACTGTTTGAATTTTTGTTTACTCCCAGTATACACATCTATATACATGCATTGCAAGACATAGAATAATTAATTTTTGTTTGCTGGCTGGAGATAGGTCCTTTCTCCAGTAGAGGTGTGTGCTGCTGGGACTCTGAAACCCTTACCCTATGCCAGGTCATGGTCAGTTGTGTTTCTGTTCTTGCAAACTTCTTCTTCATGTACTGCAATTCTGTAGAAACACAGAAATGTTTTCTGTTTCTCAATTATAAAGGAATTTGTACATGGAATGCAACCTATTTCATTTTAGGTTTCTGTGGCTGTTATGTTCATTTAGATTATTTCTTTCATTGTCCCTGAAAAGCCCCTCACGGGGAGTGGTCAATTAAGTTATCATTATTATTATTATTATTATTATTATTATTATTATTATTATTATTATTATTATTATTATTACATCATGAATTACTGAAGTCTGCAGCAGTGACGTACATGTACACGTTTTTTTTTAATTTAAAGGAATTTTTGTTCTTACAATTTGCAAATTGTACATTTATTGCATATGTTAATTTCTATTTGTTGTAATTTATAATTTGAGGGCCGCACATTTATTAGTTTTTACTCTTTTAAATAAATTTGATTATTATTATTATTATTATTATTATTATTATTATTATTATTATTATTATTACATGTATTATGACTTGTACAGGTTTTGCTAACATGACTTTATGAATGTAGGGCCCTTTTCAATGAATGGGAAAAGGTTTATTGGAAACTCACAGACATGGTTGTACCAGAATCCTCAAGGTATGATGTTATTTCAGTTTTACTGTAAACGTGTTTCATGATTCCATGTATTACAAACACATGTGGACATGTCATCTTATTTTGATCATTAGACTTACATGTGTCTGAACAAGTATGTGAAATGTACAACTATAGTTGTAATTACACTGTAGTATGCCTGGCCAATGGGATGGTGTTCCTGTTCCCCACCCCCCCCCCCCCCAAAAAAAAATTTGTTAACTGTTCACTTGTTATCTAGAAAACTGTTAAAATGTCTAGTCCCTTCTGCTTTGTTTGTTTGTTTTTTTTTGTTCGTTTGTTCATTTCTTTGTTCCTTCATTACTTCATTGTATAATCATATTTAGTTACACATATTTGTGTATTTATTTCAATCGTGTTCACTTGAATTCTTTCTGTTTCATTTTGTTTTGCAGATTAGTATATGAAGACAATGAACATGGCTTGTTCACTGTCACTTTGTTCAAGAAAGTGGTAGATGAGTTTAAGCTCCATGCACGGGACAAGAAGTTAGTAAATTGTTTAACATGAGCATGGAAATAAAATCTCCTGAGTCTCTGGGAGGAGTTGAAACTGTGAACTTCCGCAATCTTGTTGGATGCTCCTCATTCCAACAGGAGACACTTTCAACACAACTTCAGTACATGTAATTCTAGTGGTTTGCAGGAAATTTTGTCATCTGTGAGTGTAAGTAAAGTAAAATGGCACAGGAGTTCTCTGTACACATGTACAGCCATAGCTCAGTGGTTAGAGCTTTTAACCAGTCCGCCTTGCAGTGTAAGTCATTGGTGCAACTTCCATCAGAGATTCATGATGTTTTCTTTGTAGTCTTATGTAGTCTTAATAATTTGTCTAATATTTCAGGGTAGTCTTTCTGTATGCACTCTTACTGTAGTGTTATTTTTGTGGTAAACTTTTCACTCACTTAAACACCCTAAGATAAAAAAGATCTAATTAATGCATACTGTCTCCTATTACTCTTTTAAACACTTTTCTTGTTATGACAATCTACACTCTCCATTTTCTTTCCTCTTCTTTTAATTTCCTTTTTGCCCTTTTTAATATGTTGTAAAAACGTATTATTTTTTCAGGTTTTTAGTGCGCGACTTCGTGTATGATGAACAGGCACTGGAAGCAGGGAAAAATGAAATCACAAAACTTGAATCAGACAAGAAAAAGCAGTTTGTAAGTTACAACTTACTGGAACTATTGTCATAAAACTGGTGCCAAATGCGAGGAAATGCACAGAATACCAGCCATAATTAATTGGAGTGTTACCCATGATTCTTTGTTCGAACAACATACAAACCTAAGGTCTGGTTTTGCAATTGCCACGAGTTACACTGTATGTAATGTGGAAGGGCGAAAGGAAAGCTAACACCAATCGGAACAGTGTTTTACGTACATATGTACTTGAAACCTTTTGTCTATTTTATCTTGAACCTGTGTTTTGTTCCTTGCAATTGTATACATTTGTTTCAATTAATTAGGTGTACACCTAACTGCTCTTTGGGAAAGAAACGTTTTTAATTAATACCCAACCGAAGTGAAGGAAGACCAAAATTTCAAAACCCAATCTTTGTTAAATACTATACTTGTCTTTGTTTCATTCTGCATGTGCTGTTCCCATTGTGACTTTGTAGGTCAGATTGTAGAGTAGTGGACTAGCTACTACAAGTAACTTTAACTCGAAGATAATGGGTTCAAATCCCGCCTGGGCCACTGAATTTCTTTTTCAGTGGTCAGGATTTAGGTGTGTTGCAATATATCTTTTATTTGATATTGCGTGAGGGTGATTCTGAAATACTGAACGTCTTTGTAACTGATGGCTTCTTCATCTTATTTTTAGGGTCCACTTGTGAGGTGGCTACGAGTGAACTTCAGTGACTCTTTCATTGCATGGATTCATGTCAAGGTAGTATACACTCACGTGTTGTATATTAATGCAGCCTCTTCCTCGGCTCTGTTAGACAATCATTATGTACACTGTACTTGTTCCCATTTGTTGTTGTTATTGTTAGAAATCTTCTACATTGGTTATTATTGCATTTTTCCAGGCTCTTCGTGTATTTGTGGAGTCAGTTCTGAGGTAAGCGCTAAAGGATGTGAATTTGCATGTAATTATGATGAACAGCAATAGAACACCTTTCAATTGATTTGAGTGTCATACGAAAGTCATCTGTGCTGTGGTTTTGCTCAAAACTTGTTTCCCTTTCTCAGCCAAAGAGAATTTAAACCAAGAGGAAGCTTGTCTTTGTCTTTGTTCGAAGGTCTAAGGGAACACTTACCCCAAATTCTTTTCTGAACTCTACATGTATGTTTAAAGATAGTTAATGCTGCAATAGGCTTTAGTTAAGATAGCTTAATCTGCCTTTTTTATTTCACCTTTATCAAGGTACGGATTACCGGTGAACTTTCAAGCCATGCTTCTTCAGGTATAGTAGTGCTTGTGAGTTGGGTTACCATACAGTATAATGTGCAAATGTATGCACCAAAATGAACAAGCTGGATAATCCACTGCGCATGTTCAATTCGTCACCGTAAAAAGCTCGTCACCAGATCCTTAGGAAGTAAGGTTTGGGACTTTTTACTTATTGTCTTTTCTTAAAGACGGTAGGATGGTTAGTTCTGTGGGGAATTGGGTTTTGTAATTTGTAACTATGAGTTAATGTTAGAGTAACACAAATTTGCTAGAAGTTGGAGTTCGATTTACCTGAAAAACGGGATGTAAACTTGTGTCCATTTGTAACATAACTTGCTTTGAATTAAGGGACTTTTTCAAGAATTTCGTTATCTTTTCTTTCCACATGTAGCCTTCCAAGAAGACGCACAAGAAGATAAAAGATATGCTAGATTCCTGCTATCAACATCTTGACAACCAAGGCTTCAGTTCAACTATGTACGATACCCATGTATGTACTGACTTGCGTTATTCAATCAAAACAAATTTACCTACCTTAAAATATCTTACCCTCCCCCGTTTCTCTATAACCTCCCCTACCTCTGTTTTAAGGTCAGATTTTGATATAATGCTCCTCTCTGTATTAACCCCCCCTCACCCCCTCACCCCCCCTCACCCCCACCCCCCTCACCCCCCCTCACCCCCACCCCCCCCTCACCCCCCTCACCCCCACCCCCGAATTTAGCGTGGGTCACTCCAGAATTCAAATGCTGGTTGACATGTTAGTAAAAACACCAAAGAATTATTGCTAATGAAATTATGAATATATGAAATTCATATATTTGAACTGCGGAATGAAGAAATAAATGTGACGAAGATCCTCGCAGTTATTAACGCAACTTATGCAGTTGCGAAAAGAAAGCCTGAAAAAATCAGGCTTGCCGGGATTCGAACCCTGACCTCAGCGATACCGGCGCAGCGCTCTAACCAATTGAGCTAACAAGCAAACTGGGAGCTGGTCGTTAAATTGGTTCGTAATATACCGGGGAAAGATGAAGATGAAATTATGAATATATGAAATTCATATATTAGGAAAGTAGGATAGAAAGCGACGGTAAATACGTCAATATTTGATTTCTGTCAGACTGATGCAGTTCGATCAGTTGTGGAGGATCTTTCCAATTTTCCAGTAATGTCTAACAGATAACTTCTCCTATAGTCTTGCGTGCGTGGTTGAATTTTTTTAAAATCCTATTTTGCAGAATTTGGACATTCCAGGACTCAGTTTGTCACAGCAAGAATATTATCCTTACGTCTTCTATCAGATTAAGTTAGATCTAATGGAAAGGTAGAGAAAGACATGTTATTATCACTTGATTGAAGAAATGTTGCCATTTTTAAGTAAATGAATCACAGGGATCGAGTTCAGAGTGATTGACTCACGAAAAAATGTGCGAATTATTTGTCAGAATGTTGCCGTTTCAAGGTCGTCATTACTGACTGATACAAATTATCTAAAGAAGTTACGTGAGAAATTGTTACCTAGTGTAAATATAAGAACGAAGTCATTGGGTAAGAATTCATGTGATATCTACTTTTCTGTAGGTTTAATGATTTACAAAGTGTACATTTTGTTGTTGTTGTTGCGGCTTTTTGTTGTTTGTTTGTTTGTTTGTTTTTTAACTCCGTACACAGCAAACGAGTTTGATATTGATTTGACGTGTTAGTCCTCTTCCTTGAAAAGGAAACAGCCCTACAGAAAGGTACTGCTCAATAGCTTTCGTTTAGATTACGAGCAGTCTCTCTTTCCGCTCAGAGATACACTCTTTTTTTATGAGAACGCGTAAAATTTGCTGAGCCTGAGGATGTACTTATTTTAGCCCATACATTGTCTTAGAT
Source organism: Siderastrea radians (assembly GCA_964017195.1). Lineage (NCBI taxonomy): Eukaryota > Metazoa > Cnidaria > Anthozoa > Scleractinia > Rhizangiidae > Siderastrea > Siderastrea radians. The sequence goes on along the minus strand of OZ024890.1, from coordinate 60,127,978 downwards.
TCTGGGGCAAATCTCAGCCTCGACGTTCTTATAAAAATGGTTCTTAAAAAAAAAAAACAGGGTGTAGTCGAGGAAAACGAACAATCGAGCGCGAAATCGCCTGCCGTGTTGAAACGTGACGTGCGTGTCAAGCCGCTAGTGTATTCGTTTTCCTCGACATTGAGCGGAAAGAGAGACTGCTCGTAGTCTAGCTTTCGTTTGAATAGTTGCACACGAGGATTTCATCAAGGTACAGCGTACCAAAGGAAAGTACTGCTTATAAGCGTTTGAACGGTCACACTTGAGGATTTCGTCCATGAACTCTAATTTTAGAACACCTTGTACAGCAGTTGAAAGGAATTAACCGATAAATAACGGGGTATCGTTCCGATGCACCACGAAATTGTCAGAACGTAAAAAAGACGACAAAATGTTCAGTAAACATGACGTACGTGCATAACTATCATTTCAAGCTCTGTGTGGTGACAATCTTTTTCAGGCTGCAATCTCGTCATAATTTAATGAAACCCAAACCTAAATAATTGCGCGATGAAAAATGGAAAGCCTTCTCGATTAAAAGAAAAAAAATTCGAGAAATAGTTATGTTAAACAGGCAGAAGTTACGTGAATAGCAAATAAAAGTCAGTTATGAGTCAACGACTGTCTGTGGTAGTTTGGTTTCGTCGCGAGGTATTTGTTGCTTGCAGCTACGAAGGTAGCCCTTTACGTCTCTTTATTCAGTTCAAAGTGGAAGAAAAGGTGCAGCTTCGCCTTTCGCAGAAGCACATAGTTAATGGGTGGATATGGTTTCGAAGCCTGCCACCCTTCTTTGTTACATCTTCAGACCTTGCTATTTGAACTTTGATGGTGGAAAAACAGTTTTTGAAACGTGCGATACCACTTTTTCATCCAACAACTGCATCCATGTTGAACATGTTATTCATGTTGGGCACGCTACTGAATGATATTTGAGTGCCATAACATGTTGAAGTCAACAATGTTGAATGTTGAGAAAGATGGCATATTCAGTTTGTCGTGAGCATGGGACAAAGAAAAAAATCCGAGTCCCTGACAGGATATTGGGCGCTCTAACCACTGAGCTACTGGGAGACTTGTGGCGAGCGAGGTCATATTTACCAGGTTCGTTCATGTTGTCACACGCGTTCTGCGTACTGATAGGATTGGCAATGAGGAAAGCACCGTGTGTGATGATAAAGAAAGAAAGATGGTAGATTTGTTTAGTTTGCCTTTTTTTGTTGAATGGAAATGTTGCACCCGTTTCTCCGGGGCCTACTGTAACTTATGGACGTCAAACAAAAAAACTGTGGACCATCAGTCTCTCCAACATGTCTCTGCTCCCCCGTTTGGTCCTTTCCCAAGGCCAAACCGTCACTACCATAAAACACTCGCACGAAACAAAAAGAAGGGGGCCAACATACACCAATTAATTAAAATACGATGCAACAACAAAACAACATAAGCCAACGTGCAGTGGGCCCACAACGATTAACCGAATTGTGTCAACCGCATTGTTTAGTGAGTTGGGCAGAGTTAACTGTGATTAACCGAAGAAATCCGAACAGCGACTCTCTGCTGTTGCTATCATGCATATAAAGGAAGCCCGGGCAACTGACCCGGAAGCTATGAAAAGAAGACGATTATAATCGTTCCTAAAGTTTCAGTGTTAATTAACACTGAAACTTTAGGAACCACTTCGTAACAGATCTGGATACTGAAAAGTGACTTCTGGATTTGAAGAAACTAGAAGGGACAATCGACTGTCAATGGATACGTCTGGACTACAGGTTTTATTCGGGTCATGGAAAATCGGGAAATGCATGAAATTTTGAAATGTAATTTTTCATGCCTGGAAAGTCGTGGCAATTAAGTGTTTGTCACGGAAAGTCAAGGGAAATGAAGTTCATTGTGAACGAAAAAGCAAGAGAAAATCAGTGGGTCCCAAAATGGACATAGGTCACAGTTTTTGAAAGCAAAAGGTCAAATTTAGATCATGAAAAAAATTAAAAGGCCATGGAAAAGGTCCTGGAAAATCCTGGAATTTAAAAATCTTTAAAGCGTATGAACCCTGCAATAGGTTCGGCAATAGATTCAGCTTTGGTCAGTGAACGTGCCCTCCAAAAACGTTTCTCCCTGAATTGGGCCCAGACAATGCTTTAGGATTACGATGCAAATACATCATTGATTTAACGCTCCTGATAGCAGATGTAAATATAATACCATAGAATAATTCTCAAAAGTAAATAAGAATGAGGTAATTGGGATTCTGTGAAACCTTTTCTACTGCTTTAAAAGTTGTTTCCGTTAAACCTAGTTTGAAACGTTAAGTACTTCAAAAAGTTTCAATCTAGCAAAAATTAAAGCATTGCGACCGGTGTTGCAAGACGGAACGTTATGTTGTAACACATGGTGAGCCCTTTTTCAAATGGTTAAGTAGTGCAATAACATTTTAAAACTTGGATAGTTGCAGAATTTCTAGCTTGTGGAGGCCACCATATGTTATTGTTCTCTTTGCGTGACCATCAAAACCACTCTAACGTAACGACGGTCCTAATATCACCTGAGGGTTTCTTCCTATCTGCATATTTATTTACCATTCTACTTTCATGGCGGACATGTTTTGTAAGCACCACCGTTTTTTGGCGTTTTCACAGAGTATGTTGCTTTTGTTATCTGAAAAAGAAGTTGGTCTTTTTCACGGTATGTTGTACTGGTGACGAAGGACCTTTTTTTTGATAGTGATATGAAGAGGTCAACCTGTGCTTGGCTGGCTTTTGTGTCTCTTTTATTGCAATGCTATTTTCTATTCATGCTTCAACAACAAGCTGTTCATATCAGACGCCTTCACGAAGCAAGAGGTGAAAGTAAGTGTTATTTATTTCTTAACTTTTAGTTCAGTCTACTTCCTAAACAAATTGAAAGTGGTTTCCTATTGATCCAAATGATCTAACTTAGTGACCAGAAGCCAAAATAAACTACTTCGGCCCTAGCAATATGGCTGAATTAGCATAACAGTTCGATCCATTATATTAATAGCTATCTAATTGTACCCCAGAGAATTTTACTTTCCTAAAGCACGCAACAAAATTCACCTTTGTTTCACGGTTTTAAAGAAGTCAACAACTCAAGTGAAAATTCGTCCGTTTTATTGGCAAACAAAGTCCAAACATCAATTAACACCTGCACCGAGCGAAAACGGGAAGTTTTTAAGTTGCATGTTCATTAAACAATGTCACTCGCATGAGTATATACGACATTGAATGTTTTAACAGTGTAGTGTTACAAATTTAATTCCATTCCATGGTTATTGGCTACGAAGAGTTCGTACCGTTCACCACACGATTTTGAATTATTTTCTTTATATACTTGTCAAACTCGAAGGAAATCGCTTCTGCTCGCAAGCGTTGAAAGGTGAACGACAACATTGAATAAGAGGCCACCTACGACTAATGCACCTAACAGCCATTTTTGGAAATTTCATCACTTATTTTGTAGCTGCTAAGGCACGATGTCGACGAACAGAATCATTAAATGGATTAAGTCAAAACTGTTTAGTGCCCTAAACAAAAGGAAACAAAAATTACCTGCCGATAATTCGTAGTGCTACCACCATGACTGCATGTTAATAAGTTCGCTATTGTTCGCAATAAACATTCACAAAAGCATGCACATTAGGCTAAACTGACAACACGCAGAACATACCGGCGAATATGATACAACTGCGCTTTTTGTAACTTTCACTGACCATTAAAATAAATAAATATATAAATAAATAAATAAATAAATAAAAGAAAGAGAGAACGGTGAAAAGTATTGATTGAGATGTATTAAAGTACGCGATTGCCCGGTACGAAATGTATTACCAAGCGCGAAAAAACCTATAACAAATTAAGCAAAATACTTCAGTGAAATGCCATTTTCTGCTTTCTCAGACCGCTGTTTCAGGGCTTGTTAAAGGCACAATTGCGTTAAGAGTGCGATCTGTTCAGATTCCTTAGCTCAAAACGTAGGCCACAAAAAATTTTAGGGAACGGAATCCTATCCGCCTAGTTCCAAACTGCTGATGGCTTTCTGCAAATGCTACCTAAAAAAAAGCCCTAAAAAAGGCGTTTGAGGTCTTATTTCGTACTCCAGACAATAGCCAAAAAAAAAAAAAAAAAAAAAACCAAACAAACAAACAAACAAACAAAAAAAACACCAATCAGTCCCGTCGTTTAATACGACGCAAGTTTGAGGTGATGTTTCGCCAAAGAAAACTCTAGGTTTCACTTATGTGAACTCATTTCAACTTCAGTTAATCTGACTTAACCATATTTAGCTAGCTGCTTGGTCGAAAAATAGACTTGCCCACAAGTCGAGCTCGGTTTTTTTTTTCCGGAATCGCAAAAAACCCTAAAGACCGAGCGCGGAACGCGAGCGAGCGAGCTACAGGAACCGGAAATAAGAAGCGTCGAAAAAACAAAGGCCATTTTAGACATTTTACCGACTGTTCTATAAACCGCTTTTATTCCTTTGCAATAAGAGTATTGTGAATAAAGATGTTTTATAAGCATGCGTTTTGTTTTATGTTCTATTATTGTTTTGAAGGCAATTTGCAATATAATGAGTCAATTCCCCAATGATTACCTAGAGCTGAATTGAATCTGATTCCGCAATGCCACAATATATTATAGTTGTGCAATGAAATTAAAGTAGCAAAGTGGTAAACGCTATTGAATCATACATTCCAAGCGTATAGCCGTCGAGTTTGCCCGCTGGATTTTTTTTATTGTTTTAAGCTTGAAAACAATAAAAAAAATTCCGACAAACACATCCGATGGCTATGATTCCACCCCAAATTAACCTTAAATAAATATTGTCAAGACCATGGCACTGTGTAGTGTCGAGAGGTGATTAGAATTCATGCCAAAGTCCAACATAGAAAACAAAACAAATCATACCGGGCGTTAAACAGAAAATTGGCCATTATTCATTATTTTGCATCGATTTTGTCGATGAGTCGCCGGAACTTGCGGACGGCAACAGTTGAAGTTCTTCTCATGAGGCAGTGGAGACGATTTGGAAAGCTGACAACTTTTCTCATTGCTTTAAGCTTTGCATTACAATGTTATATCCTTGCTTACAACCTCAGGAGCAACACTTCCGTCACCATGGCAGGTAAGGTTGGCATCTTTTGGTTATGTTTACAGTGGTATCGTCCTGACAGCTGGACAAGGCTTTGACTGTGATGCTAAGTCCCTCACACCGGTTGTGAAATCAACCACAATCCGTAAAAACTACTCCAGTCCAACAACATGCACAATTCTTTTGAGGACTACTCTCAGCCGGACATGAAATTATAAAATACTGATAGTTTATTAACTGGCGAATTCATGAACCTCTCAACGCCCGATCGCTCGATCCCGGCATCAGTAAAGACGGTGTTCCAGGCGTCCGTGTGAATGTCCCAAGCGACCGTGAGCGACGAAGGGCCTCGTATTTCCGGCTAGTGGTGTCTTGGTAGTCGTTACTTGTACTTCAAGGATCACTTGGTTGTCGACAAACTCAAAAGAAAGAGGAATAAATTAAGAGACATAATCTCTGATGTTAAAAAGTCGCGGCCACGGTACCTCACCGATTTGGCTGAAATTTTGCATGTAGTATTGGTTTGGGTCCCTAACCACGAAATAGATGTTTTTAATTTTTCTAAATTTTTACTTTGGGAATTATGAACATGGCCGGTCTTGAAGGGCTCCGAAGGCTATCCAATATGGCGGATGAAAGGGGTGTTACTAAAACGAGTAATGCAGTAACGAGTAACGAGTAACGCAGTAACGGGAAAACGAGTAATGGGAAAAATTTTCCAAGGGTAAAAAATAGAAAACGAGTAACGGGAAAAAATTGAAAGGCAAAAATTAAAAGAAAAAGAGTAACGGTAAAAGATGAAAAGAGTGAAAATTACACTGAATAATAAATAATATTTACTTAGGCAGTGTAGAACTGTAATAAAACGAATAATGTGACCTGAAAGCCTTTGATGTGTGTTGGTGTAAAATGTTGTATTTAATGTCATTCTCGGGAATGGCTCCATGAAAAAGCTATGAAGAAGTTTTTGTCCGAATTTAATGAAATAATCGATATATAGTTCAAGTCCCCGTTCTCACTGCAGTGTGCAGCGATATGGTGTATTCGCTAGACTTTGAATAGTAATAGGCAGTGTCTTAGATGTACCCGGCAGGCGGGTACGGATGTTTGAAGACTAGTAAATGCCCGGCAGTCCGAAATTTTCGGTGAGTTTTGACCGAAAAGCTTATTGTAACGTTCTGAAAGTATTCGATATTTGTTTAGAATTGCCAAGCGATTCAGAAAAGTATGATATATGGTAGTTGACGTGTTTTCTGAGCTTGTGCATACTAGCTCATACTAGAAAATTGCGATGTTGGCGACACTTAAAATTATTAGTGGCTAGACCCACCAGTCAGAAACACACAGCATTTCTCATTCAAACGTTCTGAAAGAACTGGAAGATTGTTTACAATTACTAAGCGATTAAAAGATCAATTTGGTTTTGTAGTTGGCGAACTTTCAGAGCTTTAGCAAGCTATACAATAGCTATTAGTAGCTTTCTTGATCCCTGTCTGACCCGAGCCGTCACGCCACCATACTGTGACATGTCACGGACGCTGTAGAGTTGTATATGTGGCCCAAAAAACCACGATAGTTTCAAATCACTTACCACCACTATACAAAGTTTAATAGGAAGCCCTTAATAATGGGGTTGCCTCAATAATTACTGTATAATTCTCCGAAACCAGAGTGCCGGGTATTTAGCTGACCTTAATAACCGTGTCTACATGCCCGGCAGTTCCCTCAGAGGTTTCAAATACATTTTTCAAATTATTGAACTAATATTTCAGTGATATTGATACAAAAACGAATAATCAGTGTTTCTGTAAATGAATCAGTATTTATACATAAAAGCGATTGCAGGAATGAAGCGAAATTCAAACTTGGCGGCTCTGGCTAAAAGTGTCGAGAAAATAGTGATTTTCGACTGTGCACAAACTCAGAAAATTCGTCACCTACAAAACCAAATTGGGTTTTTAAATTGCTTAGTAATTCTAAACAAACTTCTAATACCACCGGGACGTTCTGTGCGTTTCTGACTGGCGGGTCTAGCTGCTAATAATTCTATTAAACGAAGTGTCGCAAACACCGCAATTTTCTAGTATGCACACGCTCAGAAAACTCGTCAACTACTAAACTAAAATACTTTTCTGAATAGCGTTACTTACTTTTCTGAGGATAATTTACACGCTGCGATTTGTCGGCCCGATTTGTCGGCCACGATAAATCAGGAAGCGAATCGGTTTATGTACAGTGCAAGCACTGCACATGCAATTTTTATAGTCAAAACTTTTTTTATGAAACGTTTTGGAAAACAAATGCTAGGTGGTAACTAGTTAGTTTGTTTTCAGATTAAATACCGCAGATATAATGTGTTTTGCACCAATTCTGTTGCAGGTTGCGTTTTCGTTCTTAAAATCGGGCCCGACACGCGAAAATCTGTGAAGCAGTCACAGATTTTTCTGAATCGGCCGACTTGTTAGATTGGAGTCGCGCGCGCATCGGATCGCCATTCACACCCACCGATTCGCTCCCACACATCAAAGGCTTTCAGGTCATATTATTCGTTTTATTTAATACAATTCTACATTGCCTACATTGCCTTTATTAATTTAATTTCTTTTATCTTAGTTTTTAGACTAGTTAAGAAGTTAGTTTTTTCTATAAATGTATACCTGAAGGAAATACCGTGTTTAAATAAAGTTACCATACCATACCATACCATTGCCTAGGTTATTATTATTATTCAGTGAAATTTTCACCCTTTTCATTTTTTTCCCGTTACTCGTTTTCTATTTTTTACCCTTGGAAAAATTTTCCCGTTACTCGTTTTCTCGTTACTGCGTTACTCGTTACTCGTTACTGCATTACTCGTTTTAGTAACACCCGGATGAAAGGACTTCTTCTCAATTTACCTCCGCGCATACCAAAAATTCTTACCAAAAATCAAAAACAATGGCCTAAAGAGCTATCTTTAAACGTTTATTCTGTTACAAATGTTGTTTTCAAAATGAGAGTTTCGCAATGAATGAGCAAAATGTTGTAGCGTGCTTCTTCGTGAGTCTTAAGAATGATAAGTTTACCGTATAATCGAGGGGCCGATATCTCTCATGGTACATCGATCGTATAGGTTGTTCGATAACGCAAATAAAAAAATAGGCAACGTTATTTGCAGGCGAGAAAAAAAATCTTCAAGTTGTCAAGGTTCGGCTATAAATATAACAATGGGAGTGAATAATGATGGCGGCGAAGCACTGATGAGGCGTTTAAAATAAATGCTATAACCAACAAATTGCAGCTAAATGTAAGCCTGTTGCTTCCAAAGGACTATTTATGACTATATGTAAGAGGAAATATTTTTAATCATCATTTCTAAGAAGCTAAGAGGGGTTTGATCGCTTACATGAAATGTTCAATTCTCATCGATAGTAAAGATGCAAATTATGAGGTCCTGATGAAAACATTATTTAATAATTAAAATATCAGCAAAACGTTTCATTCTATCCACTGAATCAACAAAATAGCAAAAATATGATAAGAAGATATATTCAGTTGAATGCAGATCTAACAATGCAAAGGTAATAATGTTAGCATAAATGTAAACAGAGACAGGGAGATCAATCAATATATTCTTGTCTCACATTGTACACGTACGTTTGTTTAAAACTTTTTATGTAACTACATAATTTGACGGCTTAATTCATTTACCTTGCGTTATCCACAGCTGAGGCTACCTCACTTTGTTCAGTTATTACTCTTGCAGTTACTAGGCACAATCCACAACGACGGTTTTGCGCGTTTACGTGTTCTGTGACATTGTTTAATACTCATTTCAGGAGTGACGTGAAACGAACAACCTTGACCGATTTTCCAGTGGGGTCGGGAAGCGGGGGAAGCGGGGAGGGGGTAATTCCTTAAGTCGTGCGAACAATGAACAAAAACGAAACAAAATACCGACCCAACCTAGCTGGCATTTTATGAGATAATGGAATGATTAAATAGAGATCTTACTTTTATCAGGGAAATACTCTTGCAACAGAGGTTAAAAAAATTCTTATAAAACTAACCCATTCCAAGGAGGATAAACAGATAATTTCTGTCCCTTTGCGACCAGTTACTAATGAGAAGCAGTTTCATCTGTATCGATTTAAAAAGCCAATAACAAATAGATAAAATAAAGAAAAACAACAGAAATAAGCATGGTTTCTGTTGAAAATATGACGCAAGTTTATACGACAATATGGCAATCACTTTGTAACTTTTACTTGCTTCCCTACGATCGGGAAGTTCACTTCATACATGTTCTGATACGATCAGTAATTCTGTATGGGTTGCAATCTGTCTACTCTTTTTGAACTCAAAGTTTTCTCCACCTATAGGTGCTTTGGAAGAACAAATTATGGACCGACTACAGTACTCTTTGTTACTTGTAAGATGGTGATGTAATTTTCTCATAAGAATTCCCTGGAATAGACCAAGAGACTGTTGACTCTACTGTGACCAGCTAATAATCCCTTTGCACAGTAAGAACGTTTTATTTGTGTATCCAACTTTCAAACAAGCCTCCATCCATATAACCCAACTGGATCATGGAGGAGGCGGCTGCCGATGGAATAGGTAGAGAGGAGGACTGGGTAGAATGAGACCAGGTGGCTCAACCCTATAACCTGCGATAAGGCGTTCTTTATTCGCGGTGGTAGGAAATAGAGAAAAAAACAAGAACGGTTTTTTTCTTTTAAATTTCGCCACAAAAAAGCGCTTGATAATCACAGGTTACTGACCCCACATTACAATACACCTATTTGTAGACGGCACACGACATAATTAAATGTTGTGCTTAGTTCGCAGTTGGCACGTCGAAGCAAGAGCAACCTCGCACATGTTTCTCCAACATCTCCACGTATGGTGCTTTTCGGCGGGGTATTTGCTGTCCACTGATTTCAAGTTCAAAGTGGGAACACATTTCTCGAAGCACTGGTAATGTTAGCTTACCGTGTTAGCTTTTTCTTGGCAACAAGATCACATAGATCATGTCCGTCAAAGGTGAATGGATGACTGGCCTGTGTTTGTGCTAGCACTTCATTTCGCACGGTTACCATGGCATCTTCAACTTCGGCTGCCACGAGATCTTCCTCAGCTTGTACATCCGGCCGACTCTTAGATTTCGCTTTGCGGGAAAAGAAGCCTTGAATCTGTTTGGCAGACAAAAGCTCCTCTGGTGTGAACAGCCGCTGCCCATCGCTACCTCTGATTACTCTCATTTGTTGTGCAACAGTTACGGGATCAAGTTTTCTTCCCGTCGTCTCGCCGATTTTGAACTTTTCCTCAAGAAAACGTCTCTGTTTCTCACTGAAAGGTTTCGACGGTTTGGTAGATCTCAACGCCCAGCCCGGATACAACATATTGTTTGACGATGATGCTGAGTGAACGGTCGCCGTTTCTGTAGTTACCATAAGGGTATTGTTATCACCCAACAACTTTTTACTATACATTATTTTCGCTGTATCTAAAAGTGACTCCCTCTCAGGTTGAAACACGCACTGACCATAAAGTGTGTGGTTTACCATCGATCCATAGCGTTGGTAAGTTTTGACGCAGCCTTCGTTTGTACAGGCAAACAATTTACAGTTCTCTGCATTTTCAGCTGTAACCTCTGATGCCATATTATCAGCGTCATCTTCGCTATCGCTTCCCTTATCCTCCGAGGGCTCGATGGTTTGGCTACTGCAGGCTGTTTGACCTTTCTTAGATTTTCTTGGCTTTACCGGTCTGAATCCGCCTTCAGAGAATGTCACGTCCGTGGCGTCTGTCGTAGAAATATCTACATCTAAGACGGTCAAAAGAGCATTAAGACTTTTGAGAGACCTGTATCTCAGGGGCAGATCTAGGGGGAGGGGGGAGCGCACCCTCCTCCTGAGATTACCTTCGGGTTTCTTATATAACTAGTATTCTGCAGCATTTGTGTACGTCACTTGTCAGTTACGTCATTCCTTAGTGGTCCACCCCCCGGCTAAGATAAATCCTGTATCCGCCCCTATATCTGTTCTTTGTCACGTGGCATTACAACTGAATGTAAGCTTAACACTAAAATAAGTAAGGGTTGTTTGAATAAGAATAAGCAATCGAACGGATTATTATTTAAATCCTCATCTACATATTTTTACCCGATTTCAGTTTAAAATCAAGCACAGCAAGTACGGATATGTTAACTGTGCAAAAAGTGACAGAGCGGATAACTTTTGTTTTTTTTTACCTTCGAATTGTGACCATGTGAATTGCTTTCCTTCACCAACTTGGTACGCCCTCCAGACTTTATATTAACTCCGTCACTGCTGAACTCGAAGTTGTTTACTTTACTGATGCCTGGGAACTTGCAAGTAGGTTTGTCACACAAAGGATCTGGAAGCAAAACAATTCTGGCCCCAGGAACTCCTCCATTTGAGAGCATTGCCTCCTGAAACTGCTCAGCTGTGATTACGTCATGGCCTTAGTTTACGTAAGCGCGCACGTGGCTTTTCATAGTGGCGGCAAAGCGGTCACAAGGACCTTTCCCACCTTGTGGATCCGAGAAGTCCAGAAGTCGAATGAAAACACCAGTCCGCTTGCTGATGTTCTTGCAAGCCAGGACTGTACTGGAAGAATGATAACACCTTGCATTGTCCATACGAACGAATGCGTTTTCTATCTCGGGGTTCTCTTTCTTCAGTGTTGCTAGAACGTGTTCCATGAGTGTCACTACGCACGCACTGTCTTGGGCGCGACATTCCACTATATGGATAAAGGCTTGCGTTTCAATTTCTTCCTCTTTCTTTCTCAAGACGACAGCAATGTGCCACGAAAGGCCTCTTTTGCCAAACCATTCCCCTTGAGACTCCCTGTACAGTCTCGGAAGAAATTTCATTGCCCAGTCTTGAATAAGCAGTATGTTTGTCTCGTGTAGGCAGTCGATCACGTCGCTGCGCGCTCTATCCTGATTAACGACACGCAGGTGATGCGCTTTCCAATTGTTGATAGCTGTCACAGTCTCTTGAAACACATACTGGGCGTCGTCTTTTTCGTTTTCTGTTTCAAAGGAACCATTAGAAATTGCCGCCTCTATGCCAGATAGCGTAGTTTTCAATTCCTCGCATCGCTCACAGAGAAGATCATGGTCGTGGTCGCAGTTGCTTGTAAATCTTGAATCTTTGGGATCACTCAAAGCATAAGTACTGCAATGATCTGGAACGCGCGAGCTGGAAATGTTGATCTGTTTAAAGAAAAACATTACAAAAACATTACAACAAAAATTAACTAAGGCATGTTTGCGAATGAACCTACGGTCTTAGCTTCATCATTTTTTTTTGGGCCTGAAAAAAAGCTCATATCACCGAGGAGGGCTACCTCAGACCCTGATGTCATGAGCGTTTTACGGCCGTAGACCCGCATGTGATTTGTGCTTTAGATCGTTATATTTAGGAGTTTCAGTACGCTTATACACATTTTTTTTTCATACCGTGTAAGATCTTAACCCAATTACTTTTAAAACCAACTTTTACCCCCCGACAAGGAGCTCTCTAATATATGTCGGTAGACAGAATTAAAGCCCTGTGAACAATAATGAGGCCTTGTTATTCCGGGGTGTTTGGTTATCCCTTATCCTTATGACACCAGGGAGCGGTTACCCCTTATCCTTAAAATCACCGAAGTTGTAATTATTTTTATTATCCTTAAAACTATCTCATTTTATCCATTATCCCAGTAATTTTTTAGTATTTAACGTTATCTCTTATCTTATCTCTTATAATTTTGCCCGTTATCTTTTATCCCTAAAACTCAAAACAGGGCCTCAACTGAATGATATTATAAACCAACTCACTGCTTATAACCGAAGGAATTTGTCTCTTGGTTGCGGTAACACTCCTTTTGCGCACGAATTTTCGTATAAATAATTATATCACCTGATACTTAGATAAAAATGGCCAAGGCCCAGTTGGCTAAAAACATACCATATCTTTAAATTCTGAGCAGAAGACTTACTTTATAGTCACTTTTGAGATAACTTTTCGCTGACTTGAGCGCTCTTTGAAGATCATGAGCATATTTTGATTGGATCCCACAGTCGATAAGCTTGTCAACTAGCTTCAGCAAATCGTCAAAGGCCTTGCCTCCTTCTGAAATGAAGTAGTCAAGCCCTTGAAGGGATTTTCGCACTGATGCGCTGCAAGCGGACAGGACGCGGCGAAGCGTAACTCTGCTGAGCGGGGTCATTTCACACTCTTTGCAATACTGCAAATACTGATCGATAATTCTTTCGTTAACAGACACTCTGATGACGTTTGGAGTGTGAATTACCTCTCCAGATGACAACTTTAGCAACCGCTCGCCAAATGGCAGGTCCTGTGCGATGTAAGGGCTAGTTACAAAATTGGGAAAATGATCCGACTGATTGACGTCAAATCTAGTACGAACGATGGCCTTTTGCACGACGGGAGCCCCGCGACCGCAAGTCAATCGGTGCTTTCTTGCTTCACAAAGCATATATTTAGTTAAGCCTGGAATATATTTACGGATTCCCTCAAGGGTGGTGAGGTCTGCTGTGATGGAAAGAACCTGTTTCTTGACATTTTTACTGGACGCATTCTCATATGCTTCAACAAGGGCCCTGATGCACTTGTCACTACTTTCACTGTCAGGCTTCTTCTGGTCAAATTCAAGTTTGGGGAGATTGAAGACCTCGCGCATCTTGTTTGAGGCTGTGAGTGCCTCCCACAATTCCGCAGCATGACTCAGCGACAATGTTCTAAGAACCACCTCTATCACTTCCCGCGTCTCAGCAATATATCGCCTCCTGGACCGCTCGGAAACAGAAGATAAATCAATATCTACCTCGCTTATTGGAGGTAACCCACAGCTTTCAATGAAATCGTTAAGTTTCATTTTCCTATAGCTCTTGATGTGCGATCTGAGAGCATCGGCCATCAAGCTCTCGCGATTCGATGTACCATCGCTATGTGGGGTAAAACTCATGTCTTGTGCCTCATGGGAAGTAACCTATAAGTAAGCAAACAAGATCTCAGATCGCTTAGAACGAGCGAACGCCTCTTTTTGATGGCGAATTTCACAGGCTAAATTCAGTTGTACGGTACTTTTAACCAACTTACCACCTAACAGTACAGCAGCAGGCTCGCGAAAGAACCTAAACGTACGCGAATGTGAAAGTTTGCGATGGAGCGATTGAAAGGGAAGCTGAACAGCTTATTGTACGAACACAGCGTGTCCTAATCTGAATCAACCTCAATTTTTCTTCTTTAGAAGTAAATATTAAATAACTGTCATATAGCTTTCTCGTTGATTTCTCACTACCGTATTTACTCGAAAGAGTACCCCGGCGCTTATTTAATTTTTCGCGCCTCAAATACGGCGCTTAGCCGAGGGCGGCGCTTATTTAACATAAGCTGGACGCGACAAAGAAATCTTTCCTTTTTATCTGTGCGAAAATTTTACAGAAACTATTTAAAGTGTCTTTTGATTGTCATTATTCGTCTCTTCCGCCACTGTTAAATTACTTTATAAGTGGTGTCCTCACTCAGCTACGATCTCAGTCCCTTTCTACAACATCGCTTTGATAAAAAGAAATTTCCAATGCTGCTTATAGTTGCTAAGTAGCTGTGTTTTAGCTCAACGAAATTCCTCAAATAAGCGCCGCATCGGGACCGCAGCGCTTATTAACTTTTTGTCCCAAATGCGGCGCTTATTCGAGGGAGGCGGTTATTCGAGTAAAAACGGTAGGCACGGAGTTTTTTATAGCGTTTTGTTGCTAAACATCAGCGTGCAGATGACGTAACAGTTAACCAATGAGGCATACATGGCTTACCGTGCTTCCTTGGTATTTAGCTACTGACTCTTCCAACCCGGACTCTGTTTGGACAGGAATTGCTTGCAGATCCATTTCATCGAGCTTTTTTTGAAGATAAGAAATTTCTTCCTCAGGAAAACGATTCTTTTGCTCATTCTTTTCTTTCTCCACTTCATCCTTTTCATTGTCTTCCTCTTCCTTTTCATTTCCATCTGCTCCAGGTTCTTCCTCCTCATCATCATACACCTCCTGGTTCTCACTGTTTTCGTTAGCAGCTTTTGCTATCTGACTTATTTTTTGCCTGCACGGTGGGCATATTGATAATTAAATGAAGAAAAAAATGGTTATTTTAAAAGGTTTTTTTTTCTAAATTCAAGAACCAGCATCAATTCTGTTACATGTCAAGGCATTTCGGTTAGCAACCTATCTATTCTCGCTAGCCCTGGCATCCTCATTGCAATGATGATGATGATGATGATGATGATGGCGACAAAGACAGCGTGAGGTGTTACTAACCCTGTTGTTAGCATTCTTCAAATTATATGTTAAGAACTTACGCGAGCCAATATGAACAACTTTTCCTGTTTCCGCATATAAGGCTTTAGCTTGAGCTAGGGTAACACCACGACTCCCGTTAGGTGGCTGTGATGAATGTCCACTGAATTCCTCCTGAATGCAACAACGCGTCTTGTTACACCTCCAACTTATTCCGTAACTGTCACGATGGCAAGGACAGATTGTCACGCGCTCGTGTTCATCAGTCAATTCAAATACACCTATGGAAAGTATTTTACAGTGAAACCCATTAAACCATGAACGCCTAAAATTATTTCTGGAATGTTTATTGTTCTGCGACCAATCAGATTCGAGACGTAACCGCAACAAACCGCAAGAGTAATTAGCTGAGAGGTTTCGATCACGAAACGAGTCGGTGGCTTTTGCGTCCACAATAAATTCTCAGTTTCACTGCCGATTTTTGCAGTAGAGCAATAATTACTGTAGTTTCTGTTAGACCCAAGTTTTCACAGCAAACACAAACACGCCTGCCGTTGCAGATACAAACATGCGTGCAACTTGCGTACCGTTGCAAAAATTTTGAAAAATTACACTCGCTTTTGATTGGCTATTTAGGTCTCAGTTCGGTAGTTGTGTTACTTTGGATCGACGGAATCGAAAACATCAAATGACTGCCAAAATCATGAAGCACGTTTTGAGGCAAAACCAAAGAAGTGATAAATGGGATGTTTATGCAAACACCGAAGGAAAGGTATCTTTTTTAAATATACTAAACGCGCGAATCGCTTCTACTAGAACTGGACATTTGTTCACTTGTACCGTCTATCCTTCGTTCATACAGAAGCTATCTGAATAGAAAAGAATAACAACTTCAGTATTTCCAAAGGGTATAAAAAATTGCGAATCGTGGAACAAAAATCCAGCTCGTTTTTATGTCCATAACGTAAATTAATGTTCGACTAACGGCTTGCGTGACATCTTGGACGGAAGAGTTTTGCCGTAAATGAGCTTGATGCAGTGTTCTCCACAGCAAAGTAGGGTAAAGCGAAACTTTTGCAAAGTTTATTCAGTAAACTGTTTTGGTCAAACAGGGAAAAGGCTGAAACCTACAAATGATTATAACTGACAACACCGGAGAGGCCGTTTTTTAAAAAAATGAAAAAACTGACAGGGTGCGTTTCTTTGGGAAAATCCAAATCCGGATTCTTGTATCCAAAAACGGATTTTGCGTTTCTTTACCTAAATCTGAAAATGGATTAATCAGGGATTAGTGATCTCAAGAATCCACACTCCGAATGGATACATCAGATCAAATCTAAATCCGGATTTTTAGGATTCATGATCCGTGCGTTTCTTTGGGGACGGATCCGAAAATAGTACATCTGTCAAGCGGTCTTCCATGCAAGTTTACTAGTCCCGCCATTTTTTCTCTCGATCTTGCGTGACAAAACATTCGATCGTGAAAAAGTAACTTCAGGTGATTATTCCGTTCCGTATATTTGAAAAGTTTTCTCCAAAAGAACAGACAGAAGCATTGACACGTCAGGATAACTTCATTTGTGTACCATTTCTGTAATTCAGGGACCAGATTTTGCTAATTGTTAACGCAAATAGCGATTTTACAGCAACTACTGCAGATACTGTCCTTGTTTATAAATTATTTGTATTCCATTCTAGTTGAATTCTAGGGCAGTACGAGAGAAATATCGTTTTAATATATATGTTGCGTGCCTCCAGCCTGTCTTGTCATGACAAAATAATCTTTTTTCGGATTTTGCGTTTCTTTGGCGTCGAAGAATTCATATGATCTCAGATCTCAAATCCCTTTTCGGATTCTCCCAAAGAAACGCACCCTGAGTACAATTATTCTGCTCCCAGACGCGCTGTCTAGCCGTGTCTGTTCGATTATTTATCTCTTTTCAGTAAAATATCGTTTATAGTATTTTTTTTGCTTATGCATAAACTCTGAAATAGTAAAAAAAATAACAATTTCAGAGTGTTTGTTAATCGGCGGTGAAACTGAGAATTTATCGTGGAAGCAAAAGCCACGGACTCGTTTCGTAATCGAAACCTTTCAGCTAGTTGCTCTTGCGGTTTGTTGCGGTTACGTCTCGAATCTGATTGGTCGCAGAACAATAAACATTCCAGAAATAATTTTAGGCGTTCATGGTTTAATGGGTTTCACTGTAACACTACTATTACAAATAAAAATAGTTGGCAAGGGGTCTAGTTCTTTGTTCATTTTTTCAGACAGATAATAGATGAGCAACTCTTTACAAGAGGAAGCTTTAAAATATCGATACCGGGGTTTTGAGCCCTAAAAAGGGCCCAGGTTCCAGCAGCTTCTTCCCTCTCCCCCTCCCAAAGGGATCTAGAAACTATAACGCGACACATTCCCCAATACGAAGAAAAGAAAACAAGTAATTCATTTTTATTATTATTGCTATGTTAACAAAAAATTCTAAATAGTTATTCCGTTCTAATTACCGGCTCTTGCAAAGATCAATCGCATCTCGTTTCCAAGCGCGGCGTCGATCACTTTGAAAGCTCTCAAATGCGGCTTTATGTCTTTATCGCACTCCAAAAGCGTAATGCATTCGGCTGTGACATTAGATGACGCACTTTGACTACAAGAGTCGCCAACAAACTTCGAAAATCCACACTTTGCCATAACAAAGTACTTTCGGTTCCCCGTTTGAACTGATAGTCATAAAGTGACAAACACCTAAATGGATCACGTAAAAGTTGCATTGTTAACCGAGTA
Organism: Siderastrea radians; assembly: GCA_964017195.1. NCBI lineage: Eukaryota > Metazoa > Cnidaria > Anthozoa > Scleractinia > Rhizangiidae > Siderastrea > Siderastrea radians. Next base: position 60,109,760 of record OZ024890.1, on the reverse strand, counting down.
ACGTCCATGCTCGTTCAAACATCAATGTTATTGTCTTTTACGCTGTACAGTCCTTATTAACTAAACAAGAGTATAAACTGTTAAGAAAAATATATATATATATATTGGAAGAGCTTACCTTCATGACTCTGACATGACAAACGGCAACTGTTCTGGGAAACAAATATTCTCGATCGATGGAAAAGTGACAGGGTTGTTCGTTTCAGTCGTGGGAAACGGCGAAAAATTAGTCTGCTAATAAAATAAATTGTTGTCCACAAAATATATTTTTAGCTAAAATAATGCAAAACTATGAAGGGAGAGATTATTCTAAGTTGTTAGGTATGTTATTGACAAGCCACAATGTTTTTTCTTTCCGTAAAGTACTTGTCCGTCTAATAAAGGTATTTACAGATTTAACCTGACTCGGGATATGTGATTAATTAGTTTGTTTGTTTGTCTGTTGTTAATTTTACATTCGCGTGCCAATACGCCCCCAAAGTACTTTTTCATTGGTAGTATTTATCTTAAAACAAGTTATAATTGAAAAAATTGTTAAAATTGAAGCGAAGGGGAATTTTCCACACTATCTTGAATCATCAAATTTGCAAATTAGTTTTTAAAAATAGCTACATGATTATAATTGAATTAGCGTTGCAGACAGAATTGCGACATTGATCTTAGCAAAGATTCCAGTTTACCAAAGATTTTACCATTCGCAGATTTGATTGTCCGTGTGAGTTTTATATCACACCAGTCGAAATACAGAAATGTAACCAAGTTTTCAATTTTGCTTGTCCTGAAATTACTTGTCTGAACGCTGACGACTGTTGGAAATCATCACGGAGACTGAAAACATCCTACATGGTCAACGCATAATGCTCCGGTAAGCAGTTTCGAACCAACTTTAACATTGTTTACTATCTGCACATGTTTTATATGATTTCTTGTTACTGTAGTAGTGATCCTTCTTTGAAATATTATATTCAAGCAATATTCCTAGAATGTATGAAAGTATTTAACCGTTGTTTAAAAGCAAATGCTTCTTAATTCAACTCGATCGTTTAACATGATCAAAACTCTGTCGTTATCTTGTAATATCGAAGGCCGTACGATAATCACAATTTAATAGAAACTTTCTGATTTTTTTTCTCTCGTACCACTGAAGTTGCCTATTTTTTTATTTGCTTTATTAAAACAGCTATATAATAGCTACATTCAGGCATCATAGCTAATTCTTTAATCGATGTACCATGGGAGATATTTATCTTTCAATATGCAGTAAATTTAGGTGTCCCAGTAGCAACCTTGAAGGACATTAAAACGTTTCGCTCGTGCATTACCAAACATTTGAAGGTTTGCAATATAATGAATGATAAACAGCAGTTAAAGGATAGTTCTTTAAAGTGGTGTAAACCTGTTTTGCTAAAAGTTTATGGTAAGTTTGGAGGAAGAGTGACAAGAATTCCTTTGATCGGCCATATTGGATTCCCTTCAGAGGCGCTCAAAACGGGTCGTGTTCATAATTCTCAAAGTAAAAATCGATGGAACTTTAAAACATCCATTTCGTAGTAAGGACTCAAAACTAAGACTACATGCAAAATTTCAGCCAAATCGGTGAGGTACCGTGGCCGGACCTAGTTCGAGAATCTGAGATAATTTAAAAATTAAACGAGACTTACCTGTAAGGTGAAGTTTGATTGTAATTCTACGAGTTGTTGGTCAGGAGCGGAGAAGTCACGTGAGATAGCGCGCGGCAAGCAAGCAGTCAGTCTTTAAAGGTCCTAGGGCTCATGGGCATTCCCATAATTTTGAGGGTAGGGAGTGAGAAGAGTACATAACATGTGGTGGGCACGTGACTTCTCCGCTCCTGACCAACAACTCGTAGAATTACAATCAAACTTCACCTTACAGGTAAGTCTCGTTTAATTTTTAAATTCTACTTCGTCATTGGTCAAAGTCGCTACGAAGTCACGTGAGATTTTTAAAGCAAATGGCCATGAGCACTAATGCAAGATAGAATACTCTTGTGGTAAAGCAATTTTATTAACATTAACACTGAGCTTTCAAGAGGTCAACCCCAAAGTTAACTGATTCAGTAACGCTGATTGGCTTGTCATAGAACTTGCTGAAAGTTCCAGCATTGGCCCATCCGGCTGCATCCATGATTGTTTTCACTGAAACATTAGCAGCTTTAGCAGCCGATGTGGAAGCTGCGCGTGTGCTGTGTGCACCATACTTGTTTATGTCAATACCAGCATTCTCTAGAACCTTTTTTAACCAACGAGCAATTGTATCGGTAGATACCGGTTTGAAAGGTTTACAGAAACTTAATAACAACTGGGTATGGCTCCCTCTGGTTAACTTAGTACGATTAACATATTCTGTCAGAACTGTAACAATGCATAGCTTTTTATCTTCTTCAAAGGAGCGAAACTCCAAACGTCCCAGGTGTTTGCCTGGTTTAGAGGTTTTAAGTAATTTCTGTATGTGAAATATACAGTTTTTATCAGTAAGTGTCATGTGAGAAACCTCTAGGGCATGTGTTGTTTGGCAGCTTTGTCCTGATAGGAGCGCAAGCAACATGGTTGTCTTGAGTGTCAACAGCTGTAAGCTTAGGCTCTCCAGAGGGTGGAGCGTTCTTAGATAAGACAAGACGGTAGAAACATCCCACATTTCTTGGTAACGAGGTAAGGACGGTCGGGTGGTGAAAACACCTCTAAGGAACCTTGTCACCAGGGGATGGTTGCCAAATGTGCCACCTTCAGTGGGAAAGATGACAGTGGACAATGCAGAGCGGGCACTATTGATTGCACTGTAGGAAAGTTTCTTTTGGTACAGGTCACCCAAGAAGTTTATTCCATCAATGACAGATGCTGAAACAGGATTAATTTTCTGTTCACGACAGTAGAGTTCCCATCGTTGTAAGTATGATTTGTATTGTTTTTGGTTTCCCGGCTTCCAGGCTTGTAGGATGATGTCTGAAGCTGTCGTTGAAAGGCCCTTGCTTGTGAGGTGTTCCCGGACAAATGGCACAGAAGAAGTTTTATTGTCTTGTGTAGTGGGTGGAGAAGGTCTGGGTTCGATGGTAGGTGTAGAGTGTCCTTTTCCCTAGGGAGAATAAGAGGTGGTGCAATAAGCATATTAGCAAGGTATGGCCACCACGGTTGGGTGGGCCAGTGGAGTACAACAAGGAGGCCTGTTGCTTTGTCTTCTTACACTTTTTTGAGCACTTTCTGAATTATACAGAATGGGGGGAAAGCATAAAAGGAAAAATTGGTCCACTGTATATGAAAGGCATTCACAGCATACGACCCAGGATCAGGTTGATAGGAAACATATCTTTCACATTTGTAATTCAGCCGAGATGCGAAAAGGTCAATGTCCGGTTGGACAGAAATCTCAGCTATCGCCTTCTGAAACACAATGGGATTGAGGCTCCATTCAGTCTCCCTTCGTGTTTTTCGTGACTCAACATCTGCAGCAGTATTGTTTATTCCTGGGATGTGGGAGGCAGTAAGCCAGATGTTATGTGTTATACACCACTCCCAGATATCAATAACTAGCCGATTGATAGTGTTTGAGTGGCACGTGCCCATTTGATTTAAGCATGCCACTGCCATCGTGTTATCAATAAGGACAGTGATTGATTTCCCTGATATTATATCTGAGAAGGACCTTAACCCTAGGAGAACTGCCTTTGTCTCTAGGTAGTTGATGTGATTTTCTGCTTTATCTACAGTCCAAGACCCGCCTGTGGGAGTACCCTGACATGTGCACCCCCACCCCGTTTTTGAGGCATCAGTAGTCATAGTTACTTGTGGTGTATTATGACTGATTTGGTTGAAAGCTGTCTCAATTGACTCAATCCACCACCGAAGGTCACTGATTGCTTGTGGGGATAGGGACATAGGGCTCTCAAAGTTTCCCTTGCACTGCTTTAGGGCCTGGGTTTTATCAATCTCAATCCATTGATAATGGAGGGGCCCGTACATTACACCAGGGAAGCTAAATGTAAGAAGACCTAAGACCTGTGCTACTTGTCTTATTGAAGGTAGAACTGTATCCACAAGTTGTTTACAGGCATTTTTAACTCTACATGCCTTCTCAGGCGTAAGAGAAATTCTCATCAAGATAGAGTCCAAAATGAAACCCAGAAATACCAATCGTTGTGTGGGAACCAAAACAGATTTTTCGGGATGCACTACAAGTCCCAATTTGTCAAACATTGTAACTGTATCAATAACATTTTGGACATAGTGATCATAAAGATCAGCTTGCAAATATGAATCATCAATGTAGGCAACTGATAAGTGACCCATTTGTCTGAGTGTGGAGTATACAGGCTTAAGAAGCTTGGTGAATTTTCTGGGGCAAAACGCTAGTCCATTAGGAAAGCATGTAAACTCGTACAAATTGCCCCGCCAGGAGAATTTCAGGTATTTCCAGTCCAGTTTAGCAATTGAAACGGAGTAGTACGCATCTTTTAAATCAATAGATGCCATATAGCATCTAGGTTTCATCATCGCAACAGCAGTCCAAATCGTGTCCATTTTGAAATGGTGGTAAACTACGTACTGATTCAACAATTTTAAGTTTAAAATCATTCGATACGAGCCATCTCTTTTCGGCCGTAAAAATACAGATGAAATAAATTCACCCGTCTCGCGTTTCGACTGCTGAATTACGCCTTTCCCGAGCAGTGAAAAAATCTCGGAATCAATAAATTCTGCTTCCTCCTGGGACCATTTTGGTTGGAATGGAGGTTTAATTTGTACAGGAGTTTGGGTAAACTCGATGCTTTGCCCAGCTACGGTTTCCAGAATTTCTGGATCCGAAGTAAGGTTACGCCATTGCTCAATGTGGTCAGTAATCTGACCGGCCTGAAAATGTTTGGCCTTAAACCTGTAATACTCCACAAGACATGGCAGCAGTGAACGATATTTGCTTACCTTGAGTGCTGGTAATACATCAACGAAGGGATTTATTTCCTTTGTTGTTGGTCGGCACGTTTCGTGCGGGGGTAAAATGGCTTGCTCTTGTTCTGCCGACTCTGCGTCGGCGGCGCTCGTGATAAAAAAGGCCTGTTGTGTTGTTTACCATTCTGGTTGAAGTTTTGACCATAATAGGTACGCCTCGGAGGATGAGAGGAACTTGTTGTGCTGCTAATCTTGTTGGTAGCTCGAATGTGGGTCAACTGTGTCTGCAGTTCATCGCCAAATAGGAGCTCTGTCACAGGCACGTTCGCCGAGCAAAGGTCACCATAGTCCTTGTGAAGGTTTGGTTTGATGTCTTCACGACGAATCTGAGAAAGCTCAAAACTAGCATGGCCTAGCAAGGCTATAGCATCTGTAGTCATTACTACAAGCTCTTTAAATTCTTCGGCAAAAGTGCTATCAACTTTGGCTTTCAATTTTAGTAGCAAATCTGTGGATTTCACAGCGATGTGACCAACCTTAGTCATATTTGTCTGAAGGCGGGAAAACTTGAGATCTTTCCCTCGTGCTGGCCTTGGGAGCTTGCTCCAAATCTCTTCGTTCACTTTAGGGACAACAACCTTGCCGCAGTTGACCAGGCGATGGTATTTCTCTACCTTCGCTTTGAGCTGGTCGTCGCTAAGTTTGTGTAACCAGCTTTTATTGGCGACGTTTGCCAGCTTTTCTGAGACCGGTGCAGCGGTTCGCTCGGCCTCGTCTAGTTATTGAGCAATATCGTCAAGCACGTCATCCTGACTCTCGGTCGTGTTCAATAGCTTATCTTGGGCCGATTGGCCCTCAGTAGAAACACCTGATTCAGGCTAACTACGTAGCCTTTTAGCAGCAGATTCTGCCTCATCACCGGCGTGGTTGTCTACGTTGTGGATGCGTTTGAGCGATTCGCTCACTGCAGTCATATTCGAGTTTAAGCTGGTCAACACCGGTGTCAACAGACGCAAGAGGCTGTCCTGTGGAGCATCCACTCGCTCGTCTGAATTTCCATCAGCGAGAAGGGTGGTTTCGTCTTCTGGGGAAATGTTGTCGTTCATTTTATCTCGGAGGCCAACTTTCGTCGGCCTGACTGCTCGATAACCGAACGCAAAAACTGACTGCTTGCTTGCCGCGCGCTATCTCACGTGACTTCGTAGCGACTTTTGACCAATGACGAAGTAGAATTACTCTTAAGCTTTTATACAGTAGCAAGAGGGAAAATGGCGGGGGGGGGGGGGTACTTCCTAGCAATAGGCTAATGGGGATGTGCCACTGGATTGGGTCTCATTTTCACGACTGGATTGACTATAATAATGGGGTTGCATTTTCAATAGGAGCTAGTAGAGTTACTAGAATGGGGTCGCATATTTGCGGGATTTCAGGGGTAAGTAAATTCCAGCAAGTGGGGATTTGGAGTATATTTGCCCAAAAGCTACTCACATGGGGTCTATAATTGGCTACAGAATAGACTATAATGGGGTAGGGATTAGGAGAGGCCAGCGGCACATACCCAGCCAAAAATTGACCCTAGTTCCCCCACCCCGGGGGAAATGGAGGATTGCTGTCGTCTGCGCACAGAACCTTACGAGCAACCACGACGCCCACACCGTTGAAATGGTACTTGAAAGTAAATTCATGTCCCTTAATGAATCTGAATCTTCTCCGTGATTAAGCCAGACCGTTTAATTTTCATGTTGTTGCTCGGCGAAATATTCAGGGATGAATTCGTAAAGCCAGTGTTCATATTCAGATAGAGAAAAATTATCAACCACCGTGTAAACGCTCACCTCGGTTCTTGTTGTTGTATTGAAGAGAACGCCAAAAAATGTATAAAAATTGCAAAACGTGTAACGGACTACAAAGCTAGCCTGTGAACAGGGTTCGCGGTTGAGAGAATAAGGTACAAAAAATCAATCAAAAAAATAATAATTAAAATATATAGATTTAGCCAAGCCTAAAAGTGGAACTCTAGTTTTGTATTTATTTATTTATTATTATTATTATTATTATTATTATTATTATTATTATTTCAAGTGGTACCTGACAGCAATGTTATATTTTAGTTAATTATTAGTAAATACACCTCTCATCAAATTAGAACCTGCATACCTCCCAACCTTATAAAATCAGATGCAGGATGCTGCAGGGTTTTTGCAGTAATTTTTAAAAAAGATTGCCTGTACTGTACTGTTTTAGTATTAGAATTCTCAGGTGTTGTTTAATGGACTCAAGCACCACATGTATTGCACAAAACAATAGGATGTAGAAGAGTCAAGGCCAATCTTTAACAACCCAGTTCGAAATTGTCTTTTTTTCCTCTTGAAAATTGGGATGTCCCAATTTTTTAGGTTTTTAAACTCAAAAATCGGGACAATTCCCATTAAATGGGGACGGATGGCAGGTATGAACCTGTTTTACGAAATTCTAAATAAGCCCCAGTTTTAGGTTGTAAACTAAAATATTGGGCACCGTAAGTATTTTTGTTCACCTTGCCTCGGTCTTTTCTCTGCCACAAGTCTACGGTTTAATTTATTTACATCTTTGCAGAGTTGTCAGAAAAGAGAAATTGTATAGACGAGGTACTAAATGAAGAATACATCCACCTTATTCGATGGTTTGACAGATAAGTTGTGTAGTATGGTGCGAGGAAAAATGCAAACAATGAGTAAAATGTCCTCGGGTTTTATCTGTAAAACCACTGATGGATATTTATTATTCCACTACAATATTTGCCTATCATTTTTTAATGATTTATTCAATGAGTGATTTGAAACTGGGACACTACAGTGCAATACACTCTCATACTCTCATGTATGTGTTCTCCTTATATGGTAAACTGATGCTATAGTGGAATAATAATGTACCTTGTTTACTTTTATTGATGGGCAGGGACTATCATATTAAAACCAATCTCTTTAAGTACCTATCAGTCATCAATCAACCACTCAACCACTTCGTTGATAAATCAGTCAATCAGTCAATTAAAAATCAATCAATTAAAACCAATCTGTGACTAACAGTGTTGCCAATGCGAATAACAAGTGGTCCAGTAATCACTAGTGGCTTTATTTGATGCACAGATTATGACTCACTATGTTACTACCCCTGACCATGATGGTAGTAAATCTTGTGGTTTAATTAGTTTTTGGTTTGATTATTAGCCTTTACACTGCATCTAGTGTCACCAATGAGCAATGTTACTGATTGTCATAATCTGGTAGCAAAGAAAAACAAAAAGAAAAACCTCTCCATAAATCATTTCAAAACAGTCTGAAACCTATCAGGTAGTGAACTGACAAGAGGGGATCACATTGTGGTGAATCAATCATTTGAAATAGTTTTCCCTGTCAAGTGAATTCAATCAAGTAAGTCTGAATCATCATTCTTGGGAAGTTAGTTGTGTGAGTAGTTGAGTAGGGTTACTCCCAAATAAATGTCACTAGTGTATGGATGTGTCACTGAGGGAATAGAAAAAGACAAAAAATATAAAACCTTACTTCAAAACTGCTCCAGGGCTCGAGACTAACGGTAGCCAACTAGTCACAGACTAGTAGAAATTCCGTTTTGGCTAGTAAGTTTTGCGCTTAATTTCACTAGCCATTTTGGCTAGTGAAAATTTCAAAGCACTAAAGCACCGGATGGAAACCAAACTAAATATTGTTTCTGATATTCGGATCCCAAAAGCAAATTGAGTGAGCAGAAAGTAAAACTTATTTCGTAGAAGGATATCATAATGTTCGCATGATACTTGTCTCAGAACGTTTCACCATACGTTTCCTTGAAAGGTCCATTAGTGCGTTCATATGATCTTGTCTACACGTTAGTAGATGTAGGTTCACACAATTTTTTAGTCTTCTGTTATCGACTTTTATCCATTTTTGCTACGTTCGACAGTGACTCTTCCCAGCGTTTCTCTCTACGTAACGTCTTCACATTATTCTCCGTATGTAAGTAGGTTCGTCGATTTATTGGTCTAGCCTTCTCATCGTTTCTTTGTACGTTAGCACGTTTACACGACATTGTTCTGTTCTTCCTAAGGTTTTCAGCGTGTTAGGTACATTCGTACGATGAGTCGACACTGGCCTTAGCGTTTCTCTGTACGTTAGTATGTTCATACGGTATTAGTCTTGTCATCTCAATGTTTATCCGTACGTTATAGTGCGATTTTAGTTGTCTCATTTACGTTTCTCCATAATGTATTGTCCCACTGTAATAGCTCAGTTTGTCCGTTCGGCGTTCTTCCGTACGTCACACACTTTCTAGTAACGTTTCTCCATAACGTTAGTAGTTGCGTATTTTGTTAGCCTCTGTATCTTGGTACACTGATATGTTGGCAGCGTTTCTCCCTACTGTAGTGCATTTGCAAAAAGCGTGTTTGATATGACTTCTCAACGTTTCTCCGTACCTTAGTAAGTTCGAACCTTATTAGCGTTTTCTGCTTCTCTTGAAGACGTTTTTCCGTACGTGAGTTGAGTGCTGTGCAAGAGTACCGTTTCAATACATGTAGTTCAATCACTAGACAAGACTTACTCTTTCTTCACTTTTTAATGAGGTCTTCTTCTTCTCTGCTTTTACAGCTTCTTAGTTCACTCTTCGCCTTCACTTTCTTCTTCTACTCAAACTTACAATTTTCTGCTCTTTTTTAATATTTTGTCTTGGTATTAATTAAATACTAATGGTTTGACAGCAATCTTGAAAGATAAAAACTAATTATCATATCATTAAAATGAAAAGTTCAGTTTGCTTGAAAAGTTTTTTCGATATTAAGGAAGCAACATATTAGATAAATGAATAACAGTATGTATAGTACAACTTACAAGGTTCTTTTTGCGGGTATAATTTTAATGTAAGATTATGTTGTTATAACTAAAAAGTAACCTTTAAACTTAATCTAATTGCAAAACAAGGACAGCGCCCTATTCATACCCGTGGGAACTTATCTAAACCTAAAAAAACCAAGATTGTTCTAACTAGTTAATAAGAGGTGGCAAAAACACTTTTAAAATTTTTTAGAAAGGAAACTTATCTCTATTAAGGAAAGTTGTGTCAAAATTGTTGTCAGGGTGTCCCGACAATCAGAGCCATTCAAAATCTACTTTTTGAGGATCACACAGCTAAAAACTCTTTCTTTTTCTTATAAATCCTTTATATGAAAAGTTTCACAACTTAAAAACACAAAATACAAAATAAGGTGTATAGAATCGGACGCTGTCACTGACTAAACTTAAAAGGTTGTGACGTGATAAGTATGTCTTAAAATTAGCTATAAGCTTATCTTACTGTTATTGATTCGCAGAACTTTCTAGAACCCATAAAGCTGTTTACTTCCTGTGAAACCTAAAATAACTTGCAATTCGTCCTGTGACAGCTGTATCAGTCTTGTCTTTTTGACGTTTCTCCGTACCTTACAACGTTCGTACAATGTTAGTCTTGTCTTCCCAACGTTTCTCCGTACGATGACATGCTCATATAAGGTTAACTGTTCGAGTTATTGGTTATTATCTGGCCAAAACGGAAAGGCGTGAGGCGTGAACTACATCGCGCCTGGAAATTTGCCCTGAAGGCACATAGTACTTTGTATTCCGCGTGTTAGGATCTTTACCGGTTGGAAAGACTAGTCAACATTATATTTCAGTTCTTCACTCTTGAGATTACAGATAGAGAGGCATGTTTACAATTCTTAACTCGGCTGAAAATATATTGAACACAGTAGGAGAGTTTGCAAAAAAAGTCTGGCTAGTGAAAATATATTTTGGCTAGTAAAATCAAACCTCTCACTAGCCACTTGGCTACTAAGCTGAAAAGTTAGTCTCGAGTTTTTTATTTCAATTGATAATGTCTGCCTGGGAACATACATGTAGCTAAGAGTACAAATTTATTAACCAAAGCCTTACAATAAACTGCCATATTTTTCTGACATCAGGTTGACGGAATAAAAACCTGTATGAAAAACCAAACAGATTTTAATTAACTCAATTGCCAAAAGTAACTCTATGGTTACTTTTACTACTACAGGGCCCGGGTTCTAAGGACATTTGCGCTATTTTTTTCTGCGTATCCATACTGCGCATGAAATTCACATGGCGATGTCATCCCACGCATATTTGCGTTGAGTATGCGCATTTTAGTAAGTGGCACTGAAGCATTCCAAGCTGGTGGATAAAAGGTAAACTGTATTTTTAGAGATGGTTGATCTCATGTAACCACTTATGCCAGCCTGACTTTCAGACATTCTTGAGAGCTGCTCAACTTTAGTCTAAGGGGGTGTTTACATGACACCAGTAAATTGTATGGTTTTCATTCTGATACAAGTTCATCCTAGTTCCCTCTTATTTGAATCTCTTTGTTACATGATTACAGCACAAAATCTCGTAACAGTGCGAGTCATACCTGGGTGAGTTCATACAGGTATCATGTAAACATGGTATAACTGTTTGATTCATTCTGCATTACGTTAATTAACCATATGGCCATCCAGAATAAATCTAACTTGAGGGAGGGAGATTCTTAACTACAGATCTCGCATTGTTGCTAAGGGATTTTTGTAGATGGTATTTTATCATACGCTGTTTTGCAGCATTTCGTGCCCCTATATTGGTGAAATAATGAGGAAGAACATCTGAATTCCACAACTTGACATTGCGCGTGTAAGCTAGTGCCAGTCCCCAACCACACATTAAAAAGGAAATCGGTAAAACTAAGAGGAAACTAGTAAAGTTCCGATTTTATTGCGAATCGCCCCACCCTTCTTTACAATCCGAAGCACGCAATTACTGTTTTTACAATGAATAGAAGAACTACAGCACAAAAATGTATAAAGATGCGTGCTTGTGCCATCGTAACTCTTATATTATTTAAATATAATGAAGCGAATTTCTAGAAACTGTTGCTTCAAATTTTGTATCCTAATAATCTTTAAATGTTCGCAATGTTTACAATAGCGAAAACTGCATGCTGTTTGAGTTTTAGCATTTTTTCTGTTCAGGTCAAGTGACATGCTGAATATGGTTGTGACTTGAAAATCTTGAAAACCTTTCCCATAAAACAATTGTGGCCAAGCAGCTTATCTGTGGAAGTAATAGAGTTTCCAAGATATGATGGTTCTGAGGAACTTCCCAAAGCAACAATATGGTGATTAAGAGTCTCCCCCATTAAATCCAGATGTAAAGGCTCTCATTGCCCACCCAAATGGAAGTCTTCATGGAACACTCATGTAAATGTTGTGGTTCAACTTTATCGTTGGTTCAATTTTTATTTTCCTTTGTGAATAACAGGATTGCCAAATAAAAATTGGAGCTCCACTTTTAGGCTTGGCTAAATCTATATGTTTGAATGATTTAAAAACTGTTTAATTGTGCTTAATTACGTTTGACTGGGTTCAGAAATTGAACAGAATCAAACACAGCTGTAGGCATATTTTTTGGTTAATAATTATTGTGTTCAATTACCGATCCCACATTAACCCAATCACTGCATTCAATCCAGTTCAATTTACTGAACAGTTAGATACGTAAGCTGGGCTAATTATATAACTGATATCTTCCACGTCCATTCACTGTAAGAAAATGCTGCATCACTTATCACTGCTGGTATACTTGCCTAGAACAGAAAAAAAGGATCAGTGGAAAAAAAATAACAAAAACAAATATACTTTTATTGGAGCATTCACTTTGCTAGCACTGTCACTTCCAGCTTTGAAATGTTGTTGCCGAAGCAATACTTTAATTGCTATACTCTTGTGATACACCTGATTCATGAGACGTACAAGCGCCTATTGTTGGAAATTTTTGCATCCACCCGTGAAAGTGTTCTTCTTTCCAGCTTTTGTGGAATCCTTACAAATTATTAATAGATCATCGTCTGAACCCCTCGTTTGCAGCTATCCAAACTCTTTTAGCCATTTGTCTAAAAAGTGGTTATGTCTTCCGCCCTTTGCAAGGGTTCATTGCCATAATCACATAATACGGGTAAAGTAAAGCACTTGAATATCAATCAATCGAACGAGCAACAAAATGGCAGGAGCTCATTTAAGTTTACTGGATGTTTAATCATGTCCAGTCTCCTTTGCTTAACTCAGTAGAGAGCCAATCGCAATTAATCAAACATGTTCTAACTAATAATCCTAGCAGACAGTTGTCAGTTAAACAAGCCAGATTGCCAAGAAAGCAAAAACACATCAGTACAAATATGTCAATTGCATTAAAAAAAAATCCTTTGCTTACATCTGGATCCCCCCCCCCCCGGGAATACGATGATTTTTGAGAAAACCAAAAAATGCATGCAGTAATTATTTGAACTTTCTAAAACATGAACATTCCAATGAGTGACAAAAATAGTAAAAAGCACTTTCCACAATGCAGTGCTTTTATTTCATAAATGTAGGTACCGAGATGGAAATGCAAATGCAAATGGCAGTCACCTTCTGGAAACAAATATTAAAAGGCTTAGTGATAAACAAAAGTAATTCACACATAAGTCTTAAGATTAAGTGAAGCCAAATAATTGAAACTCAAGCAAACAATTCAGAAATCAGAATTAGGTTTAAAAATATTTAACACCTATTTCAATAGATTCATAAATGAGGATGTGCTTTTTCATCGATTCGTTGCTTGCATGGAATTGGTCTGGTTTTGCCGAGGATATTGTAAACAATGACTGGATTAAATTCTTTTAATTCAGAGTTTAAAAGAACGAGGCATATAACAAATATGTGCTGATTTGTTGTTCTTTTGTTAGTCAATGCGTTAACATCTTGACGATTCGCGTTGGTACTTGTTTTCGTCTTTTACTTCATTGCATGCTTTTAAAAGCTGTTTTTTCTCCTTTGTCTGGCTACAGATTGCTGCGTGAAAACAAAACACACTGGTAAAATTCCTTCAAAGCGTTGCCAGGAATTTAATTGAGATAACCGAAGCGGGTTATCGTCGTAAAAGTAAATAACTGGAAATATTATATTTGTTATGTAATGCATATGTCACATGACTTGCATCTGGGACACCAATAAAGTTGTTGTTTACCATGTGCTTGAGTGAGTTAGTCGCCTAGAACATAACATGGTGTTTTGAAGGGGCATTTTCAGCCGTACAACGCTCAAGCCGGAATTAAAGGCGCTGAAAACCAACGAAATTAAAACTACTAAAGGTATCGCACAAGTAGGCTGTGAAGACCTCGTTCAACGCACGTTCGCCTTTCAGTCGAAGTTTGACTCGCTTACCAAAACCAGGCGTAAACGAAGCAAACATGTCGCAATTCTTGATTCCTCCACCGTCCAAGATGGATATAACGGGTGATTTAGTAAGCAACTGGGAGTTCTTCAGAGATAGTTGGAAGAATTATGCTACCACTACGAAACTGGCTGATAAGGATAAGATCCTGAAAAGATCACAGCCATCCATGAGATGCCACGCCCCACAGATGTACAAGGAGTTCAACGCCTTATTGGAGCCGTCACCTACCTCTCCAAGTTTCTGCCACAGCTCAGCACTGTTTGTGAACCCCTCCGTCGTTTGACAGACAGTCAAGCCGTCTTTGATTGGCTACCTCAACACGAAGAAGCCTTCATCAAGATTAAGGAGCTGATTACCCAAGCACCTGTCCTTCGTTATTTTGATGTTAACAAAGAAGTCACTATCGAATGCGACAGGTCTGATGTTGGCTTAGGCGCAGTCCTTACCCAAGATGGTTGCCCAGTAGCTTACGCCTTACGAACGCTAACACAAACTGAGCGCAACTACGCCCAGATAGAAAAAGAATGCCTAGCTATCGTCTTTGCAGCTGAGAGATTTGATCACTACATTTTGGGCAAAGACATTGTTCAAGTGCTATTAGACCACAAGCCACTGATGTCTACCTTTGCCAAACCAATCTTGACAAGCCCCAAACAACTTCAGCGAATGCGCCTCAAACTGTAGAAGTACCCTTTGAAAGTGGTGTACAAGCCTGGTCCTCAAATGTTCATCAGTGACACGTTGTCTCGAACCGCACTTCCCCTACGTCGAACTCAAACAGATACGCCTGATTACCTAATCTTTCAAGTGCATGAAGAAGAAAGATTCCAACAGGAAGTCGAAGAAACAAATCTGGAAGAAGCAACCTTCGTCACAGACCAACCTCTTGAGCAAATTCGCCAAGAAACTAACAAGGATGCCTCCTTGAAAACGCTGATGACATTGATCTCAGCTGGTTGGCCTAATGACAAACTGCAGAGCCCCCTTTGCGTACGCGAGTACTGGCCCTACAGGGATGAATTGTCCACTCAAAATGGCCTAGTCTTTCGTAGTACAAGAATCATCATTCCCCACTCTGTGACAACCGAGATGACAGCTCGAGCCCAAAGCTCCCACCTTGGAATCCAGTACACAATAAACACTGCAAGAGACATCATGTATTGGCCAAGAATGACCGCAGACTTAACAGAAGCAGTGCAAAGGTGTGAAACCTGTCTCAAATGAAACCTGCACTCCCAAAGGAATCTATGATGACTTATCCAGTTCCAACCTTACCCTGGCAAATTGTTGCTAGTGACTGTTTCGAGTGTGACAACCAGCACTATCTAGTCGTTGTTGACCTCTACTCTGATTTTATTGAAATAAGGAAGCTGGATACCTTAGCTACACCCACCTTAGTCGAGCAGGTGAAACAAGTGTTTGCCATCCACGGAGTTCCAGTCACTCTGATCTCGGCCAATGGTCCTAACTATGCGTCCGCAGAATTTCACCAGTTCACACAAGCCTGTGAGTTTCAGCACCTCACGTCAAGCCCCCATTACCTGAAATCAAATAGAAAAACTGAGTCAGCAGTGGAGATTATGGAATCCATCACCACTAAAGCTAACAAAGATGGAGCAGATGTGTGGAAAGCTATCTTAGAATGGAGAAACTCACCTACACCTTCCCAAGGCAGCTCTCCAGTTCAACGCCTCATGTCCCGAAGAACAAGATCCTTCCTCCCTTGTAAAGCGTCCATGTACCATCCTGAAGTGCAGCGCGCCGTTCCTGCTCAAGTAGTACGTAAACGACGAGTCGCCAAGTCTTACCATGACACCAATGTCACACCTCTACCCCCTTTGGTCATTGGACAACCTATACGAGTCAAAGCCCATCCTCAGCAAGCACAATAATTGAAAACCCGGCGTTATTGTAGACAGTGAAGCCCCGCGCAGCTACATAGTTGAAGTTGATGGCCGCAAATATCGCCGAAATCGAGTTCACCTGCGTGACACCATTCAGTCCAGTCAAGCCCAGTCAAATGCGCAACAAACCAGTACTGCCGAGACTGCAGACTCTTCAACTAACCACAATGCTAGCCAAGATGATAGTTCCAGCACCCCACCGTTGCTTGAACAGAGCCCTAGGATGCCCAGTTCTGTTGATCCTGTGACACCGCCCACAAGCAGTCCTTTAACCTGTACCCGGTCCGCACGTGTTGCCAAACCAAACACACTCCTGAGAGACTTTGTTCAATAAGAGACTTTATTATTCGTCACAGTTGCTTTTCCTTTAAGAATAAGGTTTTCAGTCTTTTCGAACTTAGTAAATTACGAAGACATAAATTTTGGTCTTATCCTTTCATGATTTATATCTAGTTTTGCCTTTTACAGTTACAGATCTTTTACTCTGGAAGGGAGATGTTATGTGATGCATATGTCACATGACTTGCATCCGGGACACCAATAAATTTGTTGTTTACCATGTGCTCGAGTGAGTTAGTCTCCTAGAACATAACAATATTTATGACCAAAGCCAAGACAAATTTCTTTTTGCTCGAGAAAATGGGGAATTGGAAATAAGCGAGTTGAGATAGCGGGATCCTTCTAAAAAAAGCGAATGTACCATACCGTAATATTCTGTTAAATGATTGAAAATTTCTGGCAAACAGCAGAAACTCAGCAATCAAATCTTCACGCTGATTGTTCGAAGCACCGGGCCAAAGCAATCCAAATTTCTCCTCTCTAAGACATTCATATTCCACTTAATAGGCATTCGGGACCGGCAGTCGAGTTTCTATAACCCGTCTTTCCATTTCTAACGTTGAAAAGATATTGTGTTCTCGTCGGCCACGCGGCGGCCATTTTGTGAAATCTTGTAATATGATACCATCACGACAAATCACCGTCTTTGTACTAGCCCCTCAAATTGTAATATTGTTTTTATGTTTTTTTATTTTTTGTTTTTTCCCCTTTCTACGAGTATTACGTACATGTAAATGACATAAAAGAAGCGGGTTCAGTTTTGACGAAAAGTTTCCTTTTGTTACAGTGCATTTTTTTTAAAATAAACTTTGCTAAGGCACGGAATTTGGTTTTACCTGAACACCTTGTAACTTCATGCTGTCCTAGGCGTAAATTTCTTCTCCGTTCTCTGTCTCTATGACGATTTCTTTCCCCTTGTTCATCTGTAGAATAAAATACAAAAACGTAGACGTAAATTATTCGGTGGTACAAAATTATTTCCAATCACAAATCGATAAAAATCAAGAAAACTGTACCCGACATGTTTACAGTTCTCTGTCGCCGTCTCTCAGTTTTCCTCTGGCGTTGTTCTTCAGTACCGTTCCGTCTTATTTCTCGTTGCCTTTCCGGTTCTGCTGTACCGTTCCTTCGTCTTTCTCGTTTTCGTTTCCGTTCTGCTTGACTGGGTGCTTGACGCTGTTCTTCAGTGGCGTTTGCCCTCCTTTCCCGTTGTTGTTCTCTATCTCCTTCTCTTTTCCTTCGTCTCAGCTCTTCCGACATATTTTTCTCAGTATACAAGAAGCTGGGCGAAAACTACCTCATGTAAGAATATCATGAAATGCGACGTACTTACGGCGCATGCTCCCGTGAGCCATTCCGCTTGCCATGACCATCATAAATTACCAGCGCGCCTCCAGCGTGCCTCTTAGCATGAGTATGGGGCTCCACTCTGCGGCCTTGGGCCGCAAAGGAGTTCCGCTACAAGTACATACTGAAATAAATAAATAAATAAATAAATAAATAAATAAAATAAATAAATAAATGAAATTCTGGGAGCCAAATGAGGACTAGCCCGGGTAACAAGCGTTTCTGAAAGCTTTTCCCGCACGACTAAAGCATTTTTCGCTTTTCGGTCATGATCAAAAAGTGAAAAATGCTTCAAACATAAGGAAAAGCTTACGGGAACACTTCTGGCTAAACGGGGACAGGAATTTGTTCACAGGGTTATACAAAGCCACTGTTTGCTTTTCATGTTGTGTCACATTTTCGTTCCTGTATTGTCATTCCGTAGGGGGGACGTAAAGGCCCCTTGAATTGAAATTTCTTTCTGTTTTGACTCGGTTGTGAACACTGCAGCAGTCTCAAAGAAATCTGTTGATGTGTGTATGCGTTTTAATCTCTTTGAAAGCGAAACTGGCAAACTAATATCCTGCACGCATTTTTTAACCTCTAATGATAATTTCTGAACGCTGAAATTAAAGAACCTGAAAGACACTTTGAATTAATTGCTAGACCGTTTAGTGTCAAAATATTTGCAAGTATATGGTTTCCCAGGGTACCCAAATTCAGCTGATATAACATACAGTAACAAGTACTTGTATATACTTTTTTGTTTCAGGTGTTTCAGTCGTAGTCAAGACAGAAGTGACTGTAAAACCAGCACCACTTAAGATAAGTCATGACCTCACTCGACTACTCACCACTCCAAGACCAGTTAAAAACTGTACTGTCCCGGATGACTGGCTGTATCCATTGTGTGGCTACAAAGTTGAGGTAAACGCGTAACATAAACAGCTTCTTATAGATATGGAGGAAGGGAGGGGACGGCTATATTGTGACTGCATTCACGCAGCGGTCAAGCGCAAGAGAATAATTAACCCTTTAAAACAGTGACCAGCATGTAAATTCTCCTTAAAATAACACTGCTTAATCAAACATAAGGGTCATGAGAATAAAGGAAATGATCACTAAGTAGAAAAGGTATCCACTGTTAAATTTTCTCATCAGTACTAATGGAAATATATGGAGAACAGTGTGTAGAATATGTAAACTGATATCAGGGTTTAAAGGGTTAACCGAAATGTCCTTTGACTATTATCGGCACCAGGCTTTGCGATTCTGCAATAAAACATTGCCACAAATAAATGAAAAACAGAATTCAAGACAATTTAACTGAAAAAGGCTGGTATTAACTGGTAGCATAAGCGTAAGGGTAAGCATTATCACAACTTTGAGGACATCAATCGACATAAGCACTTTAACCTCCTTCCCAGGGTCTGTCTTCCCTCCAAGGGACAGGAAGCCGGAGATAGGATCCTGTGAACGCTTTTTTAGGTCGTCCAAGTATAGGAATTTTATGCCTGAGATTCACGGTCCTGACAAAACTTGAGAGGTCCTGAGGAATTTTATTTATTTTTAATCAAATAATGTAAGTTTTGAAATGACGCGTTTTGAGTCAGGGCAAAAACCAGCATATATACAATCAGCCTTTGTCCAAGTTAGCCTTAAAAGGTCGTTACATATTTGGTTTTCATTAAGAGATTGGATCTTTAGGTTTTTTAATATTTTTTTTTATTTTTTAAGGGGATGAGGGGTTGTCACTGGTCAGAAAACTAATTCAATATGGGTGTGACTCCATGCGTTTGTAAGAAAAACCTATAATAAGGCCTAGCTGATGACTACATTCTGAACACAAACCATCTGAAAGCAATGGTCACACGACACAACTCCGCAGTATGGCCAGTACCTTACGCATGCGCACAGCCATATCACCCGGGCAGTGGCAGCCATGGACAGCTGTTTCGTCCTTGTTAGGACTCATCAGCATGGCAGAGCCAGGCGTAAGGGTCTCACAGAAGATAATCGACCCCACCGTTTACTGCCGAGGCGAGTGCAGAAGCACTCCTTTAAGCGCCAGCTCCACAGTGTCAATGTGGTAGCTGTGGCTGCGACCGAACAAGACAGTCTAGGTAATGCGTATGGAGTGGCTGCCACTCCCGAGTGATATGGCTGTGCGCATGCGTAAGGTACTGGCCAAACCGCGGAGTTGTGTTGCGTGACCATTGCTTTCAGATGGTTTTTTCTGAACACACACCATACACTAGGTCCCCTGGTTTATTTTTGCCCATAGCAGGTCTTTTATATTCCAGGTAAGAAATTGATTTAATATTTGCCTATACAAGAAGTTCCAATATGTTGGGGACGGGGTGGTGTCTACATGATAACTTTATGTAAACAGGTTCTGCATCCACTAGGTTGTTACCGCCTGGTTTATAGGGTTTATAAAGTATCGTTTTCACAAGTATGCCTAGGCTGCTTTTAATAACTTTGTAATGCATTTCTTCATATGCCAGTGGTTGAGACAGTTATGGACGACAAACAAAGCTTGCTATGTGGACCGACATGGGATGGATCCAAGAGACGATTGTTCCATTTTGGTGTTCTTGAGTGAGGTGAGAAAACAATGTCAAATGGATTGCAAATACGAGGACTCACTGAAACACGCGATTCCTTGGTCAAATAATAGGACAAAGAAAAAAACAAGGAATAGCTTTAGTACGTCACAGAAAAGATCAACATTGATGTGGATTGCTTTGAGCTTAAAACGAAATACGTCAGACCACCCAGAAAACAAGTTTGCGTTATTTTCATCGCACAAAGAACGTGTTTAAGGGGGGGGGGGACATTCACCAGGGTTATTAATCTTAAAGGAGTAGTTTTTATACAGCATCTTTAAATCAGCGAAATATAATTAAGGAGTGTTTTATGTCAACCCTCTCCTCATTCTTGAATTAGGGATTTCATTTAGGTCCTAGGAGAAAGGTTTTAATTAGTTTCATGGTGTAAGTTGAAATTTATCAACGTTTCACGTTACCTCGTCCATTTTCTTTGTGACCAGGTTGAGGCATGGTGTCCAATTTTACCTTGGCGAAGGCATCTGTACACAGATCCCGTTAGACGAAATCAACGCAACACTCAGATGGTCTCTAAATAACTGTTTTTCTTTTTTCTGTCGTCACCTCCTTTTACTATCCTTTTAGGCCATCACAATAACATATTTTGTTTCTCATTACCCTAAACTCCCGATTTTTATGACAAAGAAAAAGGAAACAAAACAAATTAAATTCCTGATTGATGGCCTGGCCCTTATTCTTTGGAGTTTCCAAGTGTTATTAAGATGCTTTAAAGCGAGTTTGAAATCTAAATCACTCTCTCCGCCTCTAAGCGGTGTCCTCAAAGACATTTTAAAGTCACTAATAGCGGCTCGTACCAAAATTGCAGTTGAAGTGAGGATGTAATCAAAGCTCGCATGCCTGAAATTTTTGTGTTTAAATGTCGATATTTTCTTTCGACTGTCCGACCTTTTTCTGCGATAGGATAGTGGAAAACAAAGAATTTCATTGGGAAGGTCTTACACGTCCTAAGTACTGTTTTATTTAAGGGCTCTGATTGCTAGTTTGAAGGATTAATAGAGCGAGGTTTACAAAACTACACCTTCAATTCACTAAAGGACCTGCATGTCTGATCATTTATGTCAAATGATAAGGCAGGCTGGTCTAGGTTATCCGGTATAAAGGCCTGTTTATACAGAGCGCGACCACGCCCACGAACGCGACCATTGCGACTTTCGCACGACTTTCCGGTCGAAAGTTCGCGCGAACCACCATTAATACAGAACGCGGTAATTCGGGCTGTGACAGTCGCAATGTGTGCTGCCATGCACCATCTCATGAAAATGGCAACAAGTTTCCTCGCGTTTTTCTTTTTCTCTGCTTCTTTAAAATCACGACGGTCTTTGTCGTATAAAATTGGGTGTTTTTCAACTTTCACATTTAGCAATTCAGTTTTGTCCGACATGTTATCAACCGGTGCGCTACAAAGTCCAATTTTTTAGGCGTACCGCCTGTCACTTGGGCCGAGTTACACGAAGACAAAAGAACTGATTGGTTTACCAGAAATAGTTCGTGCGACCACTGCCTAAAAATTCGGTCTGGGGGCAATCAGTCTCCGACTTTCCGCCCGAACGAACTTCCACCAACCTTCGTAGCCGCCTTTGGTATAAACGCGGGATTCATACAAATTGCTTATACCCAATCCAGTGTGAACGCCGCGTTCGCGATCGTGGTCGTGTTCATGGTCGTGGTCGCGCTATGTATCTGAACAGGCCTTAAAGTTATGTGCAGCCGTTAAGGATTTGTTTTTAGATGGCAAGAAACAAGGACAGTTTTGAACATCTAGGCATAAACTAAGGTATCTTTTGTATTTTGGACTGGGTTTACTGAATTTTTGTCGTCTTGGGCATGCAGTAAAAGGGAAAGACATTCGCGATTTTCTTTCAGAAATAGGGTACTGAATTGGAACTCCGGACGGCACAACAACCTGCTAAAATCCCCGCTATGTTAATGTATTCGTAAAACGGGTCAGCTTCCTAGTTAAACGGTAACATCTCTTGATTTTGTTTTGATTGATTGATTGATTGATTGATTGTTTCATGGTCTACCGTGTCAAGGTATACTGTAATTGAAGCAGGATACAATTTTGGAATTGTATTTGTCGTTTACAGGTGAATATAAGAAGCGATACTGTCAAACTGTTTCAGAAGAAATTGAGTGACAGTAAATACCAGTGGATTAGAGATCGCATAACAAGGCTGTGGCCGGACTGGAAGCACGCGGCAAAAGCCCTTGAAACGGAAAATCCCACTGTTAGAAATCGTCAACAAAAAAACGTGAGTTAATTAAACCGAGCGCTCGCCTTGCATATGTTGGTGGTAAACAATTCGGGATGGAGTTTTTGACGTGGGAAGGATAAGAGGATGAATGCAACAGATAACTGTGGGAAACTGTAGGTTTGTAGTGCACACTGGTGGACAGCTTCATCCTTCCCACGTCAAAAACTCCGTCCCGTTCTCTCAATTTCTTAGACTTCAACGTTTATGTAATGATGACTCCGATTTTCCCAAGAAATCAGAGCAAATACGCCATTTCTTCAAGAAGCATGGCTATCCTGATTCTGTTGTCAACACGGCCGGTGCTCAACAGATTGATCGACAGTCAGCACTGCAAACGTCACGGGGTAACACGGAAAGCCGTAAAAATCTAGAACAAAAATCCATTTTTCACACTTAATCCCCACGGTATCAACGAACGCTTTTCATTAAACTAATTTATTCTAATTTTTCACTTTGCCATGTTCCCACCAATAGCGTAGTTCCACCACTCTCCATAATATATACATTTAGCCAAGCCTAAAAGCGGAACTCCATATCTACCTGGTTACCATCGGCCGCCTATAAATTCTTCAGAATTTCTTGTATCCTGTTATTAACCTAGGTACTTGACCTCGTTAATTACTGTATAGTTTTATTAAACGTATCATTTTAGTATAAACTTAGAGTTATAATTCTGTTTCGTGATTCAAGCAAATCTAGTTTATCTATTTGTGCTTTCACTTTAAGTTCGCTAGGCAAATTCATTCAATCGTTTATCGGCATTTTTCGTTTGTTTTGATTGTTGTTATTTTACTTGTCACTTTGTAGTTTGTAATTGGAGACTCGTGTTCGCTTCGAAACTACTAGAAATTCTCTTATGGTTTACAGATTATTGCACAGTGTTGCACACATTTGACACATTTTGTCGTAAATTCAATCTGTTTATTGTGAATAACTTTGATTCTGTTTTACAACTGTCAATTGGAAAGCTATGTTCTTCTAGCTTGGTAAACGGATACGCTTCATTCGTTTTAAAATACAAAGGTCATGCTTTAGGTCAGAATTATTTGTTCGCAAATTAGTACTTTTCTGCTCGACTTATAAGCTTGGTTTTGCTCTAACCTTACGTCCTTGAATGTATAATTTTTCATCATGTTATGGCCGTTGGATACCATTTTACTGTAAAATTATCCACTATTTTCAAGAGTTATTTTACCGCTACGCAAGTCGCTTGTGCAACACGTGTCAAAAGACTTACGCGATTCCTCGCACACCATTGGCTAGAAGCTGGGCGGAAATTTGCCTCATGTAAGAATGTCATGAAAAGCGACGGTCGTACGGCCCACGCGCCCGCGAGCCATTTCGCTTGCCATGGCCATAAAAGAAAACCAGCATGCCTCTTAGTATAAGTATGGGGCTCCACTCTTGAGGCCTTCGGCCGCAAAGGAGTTCCGCTATTAATGAAGTACAACCCACAATTCTTTGATTCGCTATGACTAAGGGCTAACGCTCGAAGCGTCAGCTTTCAATCTCTTTACGGTGGCCAATTTTACCTTATCAACTCAGTTGATAAATCCAAAATGTTGTGTTTCACGTCCCCACCGACGCAGCACCACAGTTTCTTTAGAAACTAACCCCCTCACAAGTTTGCAAAGCAGTGCATTCGAAGCAAAATTAAATAGTTCCTAGTTGTTCGAGATCGAATGCAAAGTAACACTTCACAGTCCGGGGGGGGCTTATCCTTATGGTATTATTTATAAGCCATATGGGTTTGTGCCACTGATAGGGTAAGGGTTTTAGAGTCCCTGCGGCAAACTCCCCACCCACCAAAAATCTCATAGAGTCCCTCCTGTATCCACGGTCAACATAATCTAAGATCTTTTAGCTCTCTGAGCCAATTTCAGCTGTTTCAAAACTTTAAACCGTGCCACATTAGTAAACACTAGTAAGACATAGCACGCACTACTACTGTGATTAGTATCACCTTCCCTACCCCCACCCCCCCGTCTAACCTACCAAACAACGAGGTTCTCTTCGTGAACCTCATTCGAGGTAGTCCTAATCCTGGATCTCATAATCAATAGTCACTCCTCTTTTTTTGCATTACCTGTAACTGCATATTTTCAAAATATACCCTAACAAATACAGAGGATACTACACGGAGACGCAAACATATGAATTTTATTTTCGAGTGGTAAGAACAATATTTTACGAACGAGCGCAGCGAGTGAGTAAAATATTGGTTTTTTACCACGAGAAAATAAAATTCATGTCTTTAAGCCTCCCTGTGATTTTCTTTTTATTATATGGACAAGAGTAGTTTTGCACAAACAACAGTGTAAGAGCGGGAAATGACGTCACCGATATCCTCACTAGTGACGATATGGAAGATACGCCACTCGAGTCCCGGATGTAGTTTCGTATGAAATTTATGAGTGGTCTATTTTCCACTACAACACTCTTGTCTATGTAATAAAAAAGGATACACATCGAATGTATGTTTTATTCCTGTTTAAAACAACAGATACTCCTCTACATGGGAACATATTCCCTACAAGTAAACTGGCTCGCCAATGCATACAAAGGAGTACCGTTGGGAGAAATGGTTCAATGGAGTGATCTGATAACCGCTCTGTACGCTCTTGGCCATAACATCACAATATCAGCAGAACAGCCAAGTATGAAGAAGTGAGTCAAATATTTCACCAACTCATAACAAAATTCTCATACTTGATTGAACGTTGATTTGGCTGGAAAATTAAAATTTAGGCAAATAATTAGATCGTTTGACCACATTCGAAAAGGGCGTGAGTTTTGAACCCTTAGTTCGCAAACGTATTTTCTTTTCCTGACTTTCTGTACGTCATCATCATCATCATCATCATCATCATCGTCGTCGTCGTGGACGTTTAATATACTGGAAATCCTCTTTTTTTAGCCCTGCCCAGGGTTTATTTGTTTCAAGCACGTTTGAGGGAAGAGGAGCTTAATAGAGAGCTATAGAGGGAGCGGCGCTTACTTAAGTTAGCTGAAGTGACGCAGTCAGGTACAGCTGAAGATCAAGAACAATTTGTTGTTATAACTGTGGTCCATGAGCCAGGCTTTTAGAAAGCGGACAAACCATTTTTTTTTAAAATACAATTAAGTATCAAAGCTTGCATGAACCGAATGAGAACTAGTGCCCGGATCCGAAACAATGTACCCGTTATTCTGTCGTTAACTGTTCAAGTCTTGAAGAACGTGAGACAGGCGGTGGGGAGAGAAGAGGATTTACGATAACTAGTTATCCAGGCATAGAATAAAAAAAATTTCCTGTTATGTTTTATTTTCTCCCAGAATTTTGAATGCAACGGCTGATAAGAGCTGCGGTAGGCGACTAAGACAAAAAGAGTTCGACCTTATTTTTACCGACTATGTTGGCTCTTGGCTTATACGAGAAAATCTGGGTCCAACGTCTTCTCATTACCGGTGAGCGTCCATTTCAGTGGATTTTCAAAGTAAGAAAAAACGTTCTTGTTAAAACGCTAGACGGGCTCTGCACTGGAATGCTTCGCGAGACGGTGATGTTAGGTGGCGAGAATACTGGAAGAACGCGGATCTCTACACAGAGCGTCCACCGATTCCTTACTAAGTCAGGTAGCGCGAAGCGCGTAAGCCATACGGTATAGTACAGTACGGACTGAGAATATGAAGCTACTAAGAGGCATACACATACATTCAAACACTATAAACCTCAGAAAGGGCTCTTACGGAACTTGGTTGAGACAAAGGCCAAATATTCCGATCTCTTGTTTGCGTCATTTCTTTTTTCTTTAATCGTCCGTTAATTTTTTTTTCGTGGTCAGATGTCGCCTGCGGATTTTAGACTCGTTTGGTACAGATCCAGAATTCAACTATGCCGAGTACAGGGAAGCAAAAAAATTTAACACTGGTTACGGAAAAGCTGACGTACATGTGCAGCAGATGATGACTATGTTTCGTAAGTACACGTGCAAATAGCGATCAGAATTTTTAACACATTTGTCAGACAAATATAGTGTGTTCGCAGCGTCCATGCTGGACGTGGAAAAGAATAAAATTCCTTTCCATTGGGAAAAAGTTTTATTTTTTATGCAAACAGCTTTTATTGTTTTGCTCCTCCAACGTGGCCGCCTTGAACACACTCTATAGTTTACCATGTAGCTTGGAATGGTCTAGCTTTCTTAGAAACTTATTCAACTGGTACGTCGATCAAAAAATCCCTTTCATATTTCCCTCCGGATTTCGAAACTATGCCTAAACACTCCCCAAGCTTAATTTTGAGAAAAAGAGTGCTTATTGGAACTACAATTTCCCGATTTAATGGTCCGCCATCAAAAGGATACAACGACGTTCTTTAGTCATCAGCTCTAGAATGAAGTGTGTGAACACAGCCTACTAAAATAATGACTTTTTTGCAAAATACGAGTTTGAGAGTATGAAAGCTCAAAAGGACGCGAGTAAAGGACATCACTGAATCCTTTCTGGTGTAATAATGGCGGACCATTAAATACAGTCTTTTCTCAAAATTACGGCTTAAAATGTCGTCTGGGATGTTTCGGATATTTTTCTCTTGCTTCACGGATTGTATTTTTTCGTAAACAGTCGGATGGCACGAAAAATTTTAGCAGGGCGATTGATAGCTCATTGATAAGCTGTAGATGAAAAATAAATCTAAAAAAGCAGCTTGTAAAGCTAAGATCTTGCCTTGACCCTTGAAAGTTTCTTCATGGATGACTTAAAGGTTCAGTCATCGATGAGCTGCGCACCCTTAATTTTCTATTTTTTGTCTTCTTTGACCGGTAACAAACCTCTCTTCATCGCCATCAATTATCTCACATGACCAGAAAGACTACTATCCGTACCTCTCAGTCACGGAAAAAAGTGTCACCAAAAGAAAAATATATTAACATTGGCGAACACGATTGCTTTGCCAAGCGAAAATTTCCAAACCAAACGTGAAAAAAGTGGCATATTTATCCTTTCTTATTTTGTTATACACATTTCTTACATGATGTTTTTTTAATGTTTTTATTTAGCCCACAGCCCGGACAACCTCTTCCTCGGCTTTGTCGTCGATAAAGCTGCAGCCAGTGAAGCGGTCCCTCCGCCCAATGATTTCACCAAAAGCAGTAAACCTATCGGCGTATTGTATGCAAAAGATGCTGTGTATCTGCAAGTGAGACTAAAAAGAATTCTTTCAATTTTAGTTTTAGTTTCTTATTGGACAGACCGGTGCAACCTCAACCGGTTTTCAGGGGTTTCATTTCAGTTTCTGTAGTTCGCTCGACAGTTTTTGGCCGTTCCAACTTAGTGTAATGCTAGCAAAAATTGTTTATAAACCAGGCCAAACTGGAGCTGCTATTCTCACTTTTAGAACACGAAAACCTGCAGTTAGAAACGTACAGGTATACACAGAGCTGAAAAGCTCCTGAGGCGATATTTTTCCAAACCCGAAGCAAGTGAAAAGACGAGTTTGTTAGTGGGCAAATAATTTAAAAGTTTAGTCTACAAACACAGAGATAGCATGCTTTAAAATCAGAATTTTCTAGTTTCTTTGTTGGTCAAAAAGGATGTACTCGTCCTTTGGAGAACAAAAACTTGCTGCATTGACGCTTTGATTTAAATTAATTCCCTGACTTGCAGGGGAGAAGACGATACCTTGACATACTGAACAAGTATGTGGAGATCCACGCTACAATCGCAAATGAGAAAAATGTAAGTTATTTACTTTAAAAAAAACTTATGGATAGTTCTCCCATTTTTCGTCAGGTCAGCTTTTGCTCTCTCTTAAATTAGGGAAGATGAATGACATTATAAATTAAAGATTAGGCGAAAGTACGTCCACTCACAGATGAATGTATGCAGTTTTAAGTGCATGTTTTTCGTTGAGGGCAAGCTTGCCAGAATCTAAAAGATCTGCAAATTTGAGCAAAAACATGACTGCCAGATTATTTAACAAGGACAAGTTTTTCGTTCACATGAATATCTTTATCAGCACATTTTATGAACCATGACTTTTCAGCCTTGTAGTCAATTAACACTATCCAAACGTTTAAGAAAATTAAATTACTCTGAAACCTTAAAGCCACGATACGGCAGAGAGGAATTTACCGATACGAGCTAGGTGAGTTTATTTTGTATTTCTTTGTAGATTTTATTTATTTCTGTATGTGCAAAATGAAAGAGTACGGTGTATTATGTTCGTTCTTAACATAAATTATTTAAATTCCACAGATATCTAAAGATGCGATTAAGAGGTTTGTGCCCGACTATATCATCAATCATGGTATTATGAAGGGATCTCACTTGAAAAGGCTACTAAGAAGAAGCAAGGTATGACTCGATCGTCTTTGGGAGGGTAGGGTGGATTTACTTAAAGATACCTTTGTTCTGAGGACTACAGCAAAGGAGAACGAGGCAGCATGGCCGAGTGGTTTAGG
Organism: Siderastrea radians; assembly: GCA_964017195.1. Taxonomy (NCBI): domain Eukaryota; kingdom Metazoa; phylum Cnidaria; class Anthozoa; order Scleractinia; family Rhizangiidae; genus Siderastrea; species Siderastrea radians. Next base: position 60,080,693 of record OZ024890.1, on the reverse strand, counting down.
GCGCTGGATTTCAACTCGGTCGCCCCGGGTCCAAATCCCACTCTGGCCACTAGCTGGAGTTGTTTCTCAGTAATCCGAGTTCAACCTCTCGACCATGCTTGTACATAGCCAGCTGGTCTGCCTCCGGTCAGCTGGTATTCTTACTTGTTATTTTCAGTTTGATATTTCTTTCTAGATATTTATTTCGTGTACACGGCTCCACAAGCCTCTGGCTTTAAACACATACTGTGTATAAACAAAGGTTATTATTATTATTATTATTATTATTATTATTACTGGAGTAGTGGAAGGAACGACGTGTGATTGTAACAAGTGGCATCGGTGGAGTAAAAGCGTGTCCAGGACAACTAAACGAATAATTTTGTGACATTGAATTGTTCTATCGAAATTGAGTACGCCAAAGTTTTTTTTGAGGCATTTCCAGGCATTTTTCTACTGTCTGGGTAAACATTGTCCTGTATATATTTGTAGTTTTTGCCATATTACTACGAAAATAAATGCATATAGACCTGTGTAGTGCAGAAAAATTATGGCAAACTTAAAGCTGTTCCGTTTTCATACATGACTTACATTTTGGTAGGTATTTATTGGTCTCGCATTCCCGTATGAAGGACCGGCGCCGTTAGAAGCCATAGCACAAGGATGTGTTTTCATCAATCCTAAGGTTGGTTAAGGACATAGCAGAACACGAAATACATGAAATTCCGTTTATTAATGTAGAAAGAAATTAAAGATCTACTTGTTCTCAGTTTGTTTGCTTTTTTTAATTGCGGAGAAGGACTTGTGGTCTGCGCTGCACATTTCCAATAAATACCTCTCACCTTTAAATTTCTTGCTCTCTTTTTTCCACAGCTAAATCCACCGCTGAATCGAGAGAATTCGTGGTTTTTTCGCGGCAAACCAACTTTTAGGGCAGTAAGTAGACACATCGGTGTGTTTTCACGCAAACATTTCAATAGTTTTGAACATTTTTACTTAAACTTTCCTCTCTCTTGTTATAGCTGACGTCACAACATCCTTATATGGAAACATTCATTGGCAAGCCCCAAGTATACACCATTGACATAGATGATTTTAATCTAGTGGAATCTACAATAAAGGAAATTGTGTCAAGAAAGGTAGTAACCTGTTCTATGATTCTCGCTGGAAATTAACTTATTCACATCAAACTAATTTCATCTCTAAACCAAGACTTTTAATTTAATTTAACTTTTAGTTTAATAATGTCAAGTAATTGCCGAAATATTGCGATTATTTATTATTTTGAGACTTTTTCTAGTTATTATTTTCATTGTTTAAATTAATATCATTTAAAAATTTCTTTCCTCAGTATTGAAAAATAATATTTTTGGTGCCTTAGGTGAAGCCTTTTCTTCCATATGAGTGGACGACAAAAGGCATGCTTGAACGAGTAAATATGTTCGTTGAAAAACTGGTAAGTGTAGATTGTTATACCTGGACATCGGTATATATCTGATGAAGGTTTCTGTATTGTATTAGACTGAGATGCTTGAAAGATTGGCAAAGAAATCTCACTAAAGCGTAAAATATCATTTATTTGTTCTTGCGCGGAACTGCGTCGGATCACCGAAGCATTCGATTTGGGTCTTACAGCGATCACAAAGAGAGAGGAAACAACTTGAAATACACCTTTTTTGGATTATCGTGACCAATGTGATCACGTGACTTGGAGAGCAGGCATGATGTAGTGGTGAGAGCATTCGCTTGCCCCCTGTGTGGCTTGGATTCGATACCGGCAGTTGACGCCGTATGTGGGTTGAGTTTGTTATTGGCCCTGGTATCTGCTCTGAGTGTCTTTCGCCAGGTTCTAAGGTATTCCTCCTTTTACAGAAACGTTAACTTACAAGCTACTCAGCAGAAATCCCTTGACAAACTCCAGTATTTTTTAAAATTGGTTTCAGTCACGTGACGTTGTTGACTCTTGAGTGAGGCTTGACCTTTGCAAACTCTAGTGTTTTTCTTAAATTGGCTTCAGTCACGTGCAGTTGTTAGACCAGTGAGCTGAACATATTTTAATTCTCATGATAAATGCTTTCTAACATGATTTTTCAACAGGAATCGTTCGTTGACAAGAAGTGTGCTGTTTGTCAGTCAAACACTCGCTAGCCGTCGATTGATTCTTAAAAATTAAAATGGCGAAGCCATGGCACAGCTGATTCAAATAAACTTGACTGTTTCAGTTAAATTTTCATCCTTTGCTTCCACATTTTCTAGAATTTTTGCGAACAAGAAGAACAATGGCCACCTCTGAAAGAAATGCATTTGGTGCTAAGCTCCAAAGGAAATTCCTGTAAAGACGCATGCGCGGAGAATGGTATGGCATAACAGCATAAGATTAATCTACAACATGATGTCTAGCAGACAGGCTAGACGTGTTAATAAAATCACCAGGACGCCTGAAATATTGTGTAAGAATACAAGGTCTATAGCGGCAACTTTTCTATTCTTTTCGTACAACTTAAGATATAAAGTGCATAGAAGCTTGATAACCGTGGTTATGTAGCCCAGGATTGTCAATAAATGCTGGGGGAAGGGATTTTCCTAAGGTATAACTATTACGACTCTGACCACCGGCTACTGTGAAAACGAAAATAATAGATAAATATATATTAGAAAAGGACAACACCAGGAAAAAATCCTCCCGCTTGTCCTATTTATTTTTCTTTGCATTTCAGGATTAATCATTATTTTATAAGTATAGTTAGTGTTTTGTTTAATTAACGCGAAAATGTTACTTTAACTTTACAGGATTCCTGTGTGAGCCTTCTTTTTTCAATACAATTAACTCAGCCAAAGAGTTTGAGAAGTAAGTGTTGTTTAGTAAGGATCTGTAAGCAGACAATAGTGTGATGATACCAACTTTTTTGTCATTTATTTTGCTTAAGGAAAAACAATCAAACCTTTAGTAACCTGTATTCTAGATCTTTTGGAAATGGAAAATTTCCGCTAACTATCTGTTCGTTAAAATCAACATTCGGGTCTGGTCATATGAGATAAAGGAAGAAATTAACACTGTAATATAATAGGTCACCAGTGGAGGGCCTGTTTTGTTCTCTAGAAGATAAGGTAGAAATTGAGGGCTAATGATGCCGTTATGTGACGTAAATGACGTCATTAATGAAAGGTCGACCTCATTCCATCTGCCAAATTTGGTTTTATGAAGCTTTAGCAAACCACTTTCATATATAAATCGCATAGACGGATGCTCAGGTGCACTAGAATACTTAAAACGGAAAATTGATTTTGGAAAAAAACATCAACATTTTGACGAACGCACTTATGCTGCGGTGTAAGAGCACGGTTGCTAAGCAATGAAGTTATATGCGTCATGCTAAATGTATATATTCACATGAAAATGTGTACAAAAGTTCAATGAGCATCTCCAAAATAACTGAACTGAAAATAAATAAGCTCGTTGTATTCTACTAGTCTCGTATTAAAAAGTTCGTAAACTCATACTTCATTTGTTAACTGAACATTTGTGGAGACTATGTTTAAGTACTTACAACCAATTCAAACCGAACGTACTCTTACAGCGGTTTTCTCTAACACGCGCCCTTCAAGGATTTTCTCCCAGCGGCCAAATGTGTTTTTGGTGGATGTCAATCATCTGTTTCTATGGAAATTCAAGAACGCGCGCTGAATGGAAAACAATTTGGTAGTAAATTAAGCGCTGAGTGAAACAATGAAAAATTCTTGCGGGAAGTATTAACCACGCTTTGACGATCTTGTGTATTTCTAACCGACAGCAAAATTATTTGTATGGCCTTAAAGTGATAATTCAAATTTTAAAATAGATACGATAAAACACTGGCATGGCAACCAATGAAGCTTATGGAGAATTAGTGAGATACGGTCATACTTCTTTGTGGACTCGTTGTAGCTTACAAATCTGATATTTGGGCAGCCCATAAAGTAAATTGTTACAATAATCTAATCTTGAGGTCACAAAAGTATGAACTAATGTCTGAAGGCATTCCTTAGACAAAAATCTAGAAATTCGACGGATACTATGAATATGACAGAAAGAGGCTTTACATATTTGGTTAATATGATCGTTCATACTTAGTGAATTATCTATAATAGCTCCCAAGTTTCTAGCATTAAACAAAGGATCAATATTATGATCACCAACTTGCAGACTCAAGGGGCTAAGTTTGTTGAGCTGCTGCCGAGTCCTAATGACGAGAAATTCGGTTTTATCGTCATTCTGGTTACCACAGAGAAGATTTTGTCACGGACCAAAAGTTTCGCGTAGGGAGGCCAGACGCGGCAGTTTGTCGCACGCGAATTCAAATTTTAACGGAAAAATGTATTCTTCGAATTCCTTTGAGTTGGGATTTCTTGCAGATCATAGGGAGAAAGCAAATTGACAGTCAAATTCAAAAGTTTGGGCTCGAATTTAAAGGTCTATCCGCAATCGAATCCAACTCAAAATTGGCCCGATTTTTCTTGAAAGACTATTCTTTTGTGGGCCATGATTTTTTGTGTGAGTGAATATGGCAAATATGATTTTTTTTGGCAAAATGTTCGACTGGGTAGTGTAGTTTGCAGGTGGCCTAGTTGCATGCCTTGTTCTCTTTCTATACTTTTGAGCGAGTCCGACCGTTATTTTGAAAACAACGCTTTCTCGAGCCTTAAATCACCAAAATAAACACAGAAATACAAATCAAAACACCATGACAGCAATTCTATGAGTTTTTATTTCATTTTCCTCAGTTTTTAAACTCCTAAATTTCGGTTTTAGTTTTGCTAATTTGATAAACCGACACGGCCACTGAATGCACAGCCCACCACACAAACAGAGGATGGTAAGCCTGTGCTGAAAGGACGTCAAATAAATACGTGCTAAAGAACAGTTACCTCTTCGAGTCGTTCTTACTATCTCTTCGATACAAGATTTTTCTACACATTTACGATAAAGAGACAAGCGCGGAAACAGTTACGCTCTGTGCAAGACGTCACGAAAGGGACGATGAAATAAGCTGATCGCTGTTTGGACACAAAAATACAATGCCTCAAAATTTGTGCTCAATCAGAAGCAAGAACGCAAATAGGCTCTTGAGCTAGTCCGTTAAAGGTATCCTCCCAGGGGCTGTTCCAACCCGACTTGTAAACTATCGATCGCACCAGGCTCCTGCTTGCATAAATTTCGCCCGTTTTATTTGCCTCTTGCCCCGACTATCTGCCCCTGGGTCTCCGAGGATGGGTTCTTATAGTCACGAATACAAGCATCGGGGTGTATTAACTGAAATTAATTTGTCGTTTCTAGGATTGGAATGCCTTGCTCGAGACATACCAGAGAGGAAAGTCTAGTTGCACCTTCATACATTCCTACAGACAAGTCCTGTACTTTACAGGCGATGTCACTTTTATTCAGCTGTGTAGCAAAGGACCCAGCACGCATGCGCCTTTGTCCATGTCGTGACTACCAACCTCAACAAGTGGCGTTCTGTCGAAACTGCATATGATAGTTAATTAGCCCATTAGTGAATTAAGCAATTGATATAAAGATTTTAAATTAACATGTCAAATAAAATGATGAGATGATGAGGAAAATTTTTTATATGTATAAAAAAATAACATGCTTGGCAAATTGGCGTTCTTTTAAATATATTTTTAGCTTTAGCCAAACTTCTAGGCTTTTTTTGTACTTTTTTCACGCTGACAGCTTGCCCTCAGTCTTTTCCAATTTATACTCTATGCTGTATTTGTTAGAAGACAAATTTACTTATTCAATCAATTAATTACGAAATAACATTAAAGTTATCGGCCAGATAAATATGAAGGTATAATAACTATTATTATTATCTATGGGAATTTATATACCCAACAGAAACCACCTTGGCGAGTAGGGTTTGTGGCTTAATGCTGTGATGGCTTTTTGTAGCTTTTTCATGCTGTCGGTCTGCCATACTTAAAAAGCTTTTCAATTTAGACCCCATGCAGAATCTGTTAGAAGGCAAAGTTACCTATTAAACAATTAATTACAAAATAAAATTAGAATTACCGGCTACGATTAGGGTATAAATATTTTCGAAGATAGCTTTAGCTTAAGTTGGACGGGAGGTGAGAATTTACTCAACTTGAGTATTTTAACCCTGTTCAGAACGGGAGAGGGGATTTTGCCAGCACAGACTTTCGACGTTTATAACTTTTTTAATAAGTGAGCCTAAAGCAACCAATCTTGGTGACTTTTCCTTAAATTTATCTGGTCCATCAAGTGTGACGTTACCATGGCAACTTTTTGACAGACTGTTTTTCAGAATTTTGAATTTTCACCTTTTCAATGAAAATTATACTTTTCTTAAAGTAGGTTTTACAGTTTTAGATCATTTTCGTGTTTTTTTATTTCTTTTATTACTTTTTGGTCAATTTTGGCGCTTTTCAAAGATTCTGGAAATATCAAGAAATCCCAGATGGCGGGCGGATCCAAGATCGCCACCGGCTAAGAAGTTGACGCAATTCTTACGTCTATGGCGTCATCAGCTCTTGCTGCAGACCTCAAAGGAAAGAGTTTTGGACCTACTATCTGCCCCCTAAGTTTCGTTGTCATAGCTTAAATGTTCTAGGAGTCAGGAGATAGAAGGTAGAGGGGAGGTGGGGGGAATCCACGCCCCCGGTTCCAGAAGATCAAAAGAAGCCCCATGTGAATAGGGTTAAGGCTAACCGGCATTTGTAATTGTTGATTTCTTGCCAGTGCCCTAGAATTGAGGTGGTAAATTAAGACGGATTCCGCTCAACGTTCGAGCAATAAGTGCAAAAAATATTTACCAAAAAACTACTCATAGCACGGTAACATTTTAAATGCTATTTGAAACATCTCACTCTAGTTCACTTGCCCAAGTGACCCCGCGATAAAAATTCTCAAGCATTCTCAAGAAAATTAATTTCAAATCTCGTAAAAGTATGCTAAAAACGGGCGCCATTTTGTTTTGAACTGACATGAAGCGTCTTTTTAATTGAAATATTGATAACTTCAAATCCAATTTTTTCTCGCGGGGTCAGCTTGGGAGCAAAAGTAATGATAAGTTCTTATCTGTTCTCAAAATGTGACAGTGCTGTAAGTATTTTTTGGTAATTTAATTTTTGCACTTACTGCTCGAACGTTGAGCGGAAATCGTCTTAAATTGCGCGAAATAAGTCATTATAATCACCTATTTTGTCCTTGCGAAACGTGATTTGTTCAATCTGTAACTTACAATTGTAACTTCCCATATTGATATAATAATAATAATAATAATAATAATAATAATAATAATGACTTTAATACAGGATCTACAAAGTGGCTCTTCAATTGTACACTAAAAACTATCTATCTAACTAATATTCGAATAATTTATAAAATCAATGAATTCTATGGGAAATGGTTAAAAAAAATTGTTATAAAATATAAAAAATGTCAATGTTCGGATTTATGACATTAAATATCTATGTGTCATTGAAGTAGAGTCAAATCCGGGGCATTATAACAATGGCATTATTGATTTGCAAAAGAGACCATAGTCCATAATGTTTCTGACATGGGATGGTAGACTGTTGAAAAAAGTTGCGGCAGTGTCCTGAAAGGTGCCAGATTCTTTGGGGATGCGTAACAGTGGAGCAACAGAGGATCTTAAGTTGTATGCAGGCACTGCATGTGTACTAGGTCTAAGGTATTGAGAAAAATTTGTATCATTCAGAGATTTAAAGGTCAATTTAAGAACAGAAAGTTTGCGTCTCTTGGCAATATCTAGCCAGTTAAGTGTCACTAGGTCAGACTCGTTGGCATATTTCCTTGAAACAAACCCCGCACATACATTTTGCACTCTCTGGAGGCGTCGCAGCTGATAGGCTGGTAGTGGATCGAATATTACAGAGGTGTAGTCCAGCTTGGAAATAACAAGGCACTCTGTCAGCTGCGTCCTCACATGATATGGAGCCAGATGCTTCAGCTTTCTTAGTACTGCCAGTGTGAGATTAAGCATCATGGCAAAACAGCAGAAATAACCATGTGACCATGATTTTACCACGTTTGCTGTCGCCCGTTTCTACGTGAAGGTGCATTAGGGTGACGCAAACGCGAGAATTGTTTGGTACTGTGCTCACTGTTGGTTTTGACTGCCGCCAAGGGCAAAATACGAAAACATCCCCCAAAAAATAATTAAAAATCTAAACGACCCGAAACGTATATTTTTAGAACTGGTTCACTAATACCTTTATTCTGGCAGATCTTGGGAAAATCGGATTTTTCTATCTTGCGTACCCTTAGTCGGTTCTTACAGCAAACCGCTCTAAATTGTTTTATGAACGCGAAGTCGACCTTAACTTGAAGTCAACACTCGAACTCGAACTCGAACTCATGAATTGGATACTCCTAAATTATGAATGATTTACCCATTTTTATTGCTCATATATGGTCTGATTTTTTAAAGTGCCACTGGGACCAGAATTTTGGTATTCCATATTTTAACATTTTTGAACATGGTTTGTGGTTCTTAGTTACCATGCCAAATTTCAACTTGTTACGACGACTAGAAGTCGCTTTTTTCGGACGGTTTTTGTCGAGATTTTGCGGCCGCCATTACTGGTCCTTGTTCCGGAAGCTGGCTTGCGAATGAGCGGAAGTGACGTCAGAGGCTCACCTCAAACCTAGTGCCTTCACATGGTTACTTGCCACGGGAAAGTAAATTGTCCTCGAGGAAAGATTTCTTGCCAAGTGTTTGTTGCTCGACTTTGAAATCTTCCTTGCTGCAGCAGTAATGACAGGTAGCACTTGTGTTGTACAATGCTGCAACAATAAATCCAACCACCGAGGTGGTATTTTGCTTCATTGAAGCCAGACCCGAACAGACCCGCAATGGAAAAAAGGACAATGTTCGCACTCACACACAGTGTGAATTTCAACCCGAGAGGCATTTTGATCAGAGGGCTGTTCATGTCGCAAGATCCCAGAGGTCGATCATTCCATTGCCCATTCCAACTACATGGAAAAAAGAACCGGAAAAAACATTATCTGCGCGAACAAGACGAAAGGTAATTTACCTAATCTTATAACGCAGTTGAAGTGATGGTTTGTTTCTTTTTCAACGCATCCACCATTGTGCAAAACTAATTTTCTTTTAACGTATTTTGAAATTTATTACCGTCGAGGAAAACCCTTTCAGTTCTGCCGTCTGCTAGCGCGAAGATCCTCGGCGAATGCAATCCTGACCGCCGTGATTAAGCTGATATAGTTTGTACTGCTTATCTTTTCCTTTTTTTAATTCCGCGTGTGTTAATTTCAGAGCAGTAATCGCTTAGAAGCATGGACATTTATTTTATAACATACCATCCTGAATGTGGAGAAACTTTTCTCTCTTTATTCCCTGTCGGTGAACAGTCGATTGAAATTATTGTTCGGGCAGTAGCAAAACTTAGGTTAGGTATTATTACAACCTATAAGAATTGAAAATGGAAGACATTCCACCCCTAAAATCCCTGAGCATCTGAGAATTTGTCAATGCTGCAGCTCAAATGAAGTTGAAAACGAAGTACACTTCCTCTTATCTTGCAATAGATATGATCCAATTAGAAAATCTTTAATGGACGATATTATTAGTAAATATTCCGATTTCGATTCTTAAAATTGTATTTCTCTTAAATAGCATTGACGCTTTCACTTGTTAAAAATTAGGTTACTTCATTTACGAAGCTTTTGCATTAAGAAATGGATCAATAGTCACAGAAATTGTAATTTAATCGATTTTGCAATATTTTTCTTTCTCTTTTCTATGTGCAACGGCATTTGTAATTGGGAATGCAAATAAAATGTTGTTGTTGTTGTTCGAGATAAAGGCTTTAATAGATCGGATCGTCGGTGCGTGGAAATTGAAGTTGGGAAAAAATATGGATCAAATATCACACGCCACTATTTGCCTAAGGGTTGAACAATGTTATTTCTTTTACCTGTCATAGCAATCTTAGTAAATGAACTACTAAGAAAAATGATTAAATATCAAGCTATTTTTTTCGCAGCGAATAAGGCAAGCGAAAGCTTCGTTTCCTCGGCGGTCCGCATGTTGTTGTTGAGCAGCGGAAAATTTTCCTTGTGGGCTTTTAATTTTGACTACAAATATTTAGATTCCGGTCACACAAGGCCTCCAGTTCTTGAAAAAAAAAGGTTTTGATTTATTTCACTTCTTTCGGCTCAGAAAAAGAATTCTCTAAAAACTGTTTAAAATATTTAGCAGCGCCAAGCACTTGTGTTTCAATGTGTTGAGTGACCACTGTACTATGATAGACACGATAAGCTGCCTGGCAGCTGACTACGACAATAACGGTTTTTCAAGAAAGATTCCCAGACTATGTCAAGAATGGCCAAAAATCTCAATGCTTTTTTTATAATTTATAACGAACATAAACAACGGCAGACAAGGTATCGCTTCTTTTATTTTCTCCCACACCAACAGTAACATCGATCGACCCAAGGTTGAGAATTCGCGAGCATCAAAGTCTAAAGTTTTCATAGGTGTTTTGTCTAAATTTCCACAGCTTAAAAGATCAATTCTTCGAATAGCCATGTCTATTTTGCCACAGGTTTACAGTGGATAAAAGTTACACAACCTACCTTGGAATGGACAACTTTATGATCGCTGTATAGCGGCTGAACAGCTGGCTGGAGAGCGCTATCCAAGCTTTGACGTTATTTCTGTAAAGCGCTTTTGAACTTTTAGGATATTGGCGCTATATAAATGTTTTATTATTATTATTATTATTATTTGAACAACCGAGATGAAGCGATAAATTTTATCCACCGGACAGCGACTTATCCGTTGAAAAAGAGTTATCCACTTTTTGAGCAACTGGGGCCTGAACTACAATCATTGTCTAAGCATATTTCGCTTATGTTTTGAACTCCCGCCAAATAATCCGTCTTAATATTGTCAACAAACCGTTTGTTTACAAGATTATTAGTTGAAACCTCACATCAGTTCTTACGTCGTACGGTAAGAAAAATTCTTCATTTGCCGAATGAAACGAATCCTCAGAGACTTCGCAAGTTAAAGATTGTTCCGAATCGTAGAAATACTCTTCGGAGGTTTCGCAGTCGACGGTAGACATCTTCAGTCAAAACACAAGGAAACGCGACTGAGGTGAGCCTCTGACGTCACAAGCTATTAAATTGCGCAATCACCCAGGAACACGTTTTCAGTAATGGCGGACACATTTTACGCGACTTTGGAGCTAAAAAATATTAGGATGGAAGGTTTGTTGTTCAGTTTTCTGGGGAAATATGAACAAAACGCGATATTCTGCGACAGAATTTGGCGGAAAAAAACCTATGAATTTTCGTCTCAGTGGCACTTTAAATGTTATTCTTTATAGCAAAATTATAGATTCAAAGGGCAGAAATTTATCGCAATGCTTTTACCATTATCTTTTTATAATGACACGTGGATAGTACACTCATATCAGACTGCCTTTGTATGTGCTACTGATAACAATGTCATCCGATTACTGACAGTTGTGCCACTAACTCATTTACAGAACTAATAGCGTTACACTTATATAACTTAAGCTTTACAACAGCCTTACGTTAGCAAGTTGCGAAGTAAAATGGAATAGAAGATTCATTTCCAGAAAAAGAAAGCTGCCGCCGATAAGTGGGCAACCGAGAACCCCACGTCAGGCGACCGTTGCTTGGTCGAAGTGAATCGCAAATGCTATCCCGAATTTGAGTAGCCAATCGCTGCTTGCGAAATAAACTATTCATTTGTGTGGTGTATACCAGTATAGTTAAGCATAGCGCTAGCGTAATGGTCCCAAGACCAGTTTCTTGAAACTCCCGATAACTTAACAGACCCTTTTAGCATTTTTTTCAAATGAATTTTTGTTGATTTGTAGTAAGCGCAAACTTGCCAAGGTATTCCACCAAATCATAAAGATTTTTAAATTAAGCGTTTAAATCTTTGCTGAAGAGTACTGTGCACATAAAGTAGTTCTTGCCCCCGGCAACTTATGAGGAGGTTCGAGAAAAGGGAAACCTATCCCGGTTAATTTTATTTTTGCGCCCACTTCAAGATTGCGGACGTTTGCGTTTTTCATTATTTTCAAGAAAGAAATACATTTTTGGATTCATAAAGCTTAAACATGTAAATCTAGGCACTGTTATACTGTTTTGCTTTAGTAATAGGTCGAAAATTATGTTTGGACAAATATTTGGCTGATCATTATCATTAGAAAACGGCCGGAGTTGACATATTACAAGGTGTTACCATATAAACGTTAAAAAAAGCCTGGCTCCAGAAACTATCCTTGGTAGCCTAACTTTAGAGAAGCAGAGAAAAATTGGTTTGAATTCAACAAATTTTTGAATTGTTTAACCAGTTGTTTTCTTGGATACCTACGATCAAAAAGGACAACAGCCGATCAACCACAAAGCGGACCTATGAGGGAACAACATCTAACAGACGGAATAATAATGAGGATCGAAATGCACCAATAGCAGCGAACCAACATGCTACAATTAGCGGCACGTAAACAATAGATCTCATCGCCTGATGAAGACTCGCAGTATTGCAGTCGAAACGTCGCGATCAACAACTCAAAGCGATTCCATCGTGAGACAAATGAACAAACGTTCATCTTTTTATATCTTAAACCTCGATGAACAATAAACACATGTTTAATGACAGTTGTTTTCTTTTTCTCTAGGCTAAAAACGTTCATCGGCCGCACTTTTGGAGTGGGTGTAAAAAGAATATTTTTTACAATCCATATATTGAGTTGATTCAAACCAACATTACGCTGCATCACTAAATTTACACTACCCTTTTCTCGAACTAGCCTTTTTTAAAAGTGCATATCGGGGCATGTTGGCATTACAAAAACTATGCTCGTTTTCTAATACCAATTCACCAAATATCCGCCTTAACATAAACTGTGATTTATTTCTGAAGCCAAACAGTAGAAAACACTTCAATTGTAAACGCCTGAAAAAGTAAATATAGCTCATTGAGGTAGTGAAAAACTCAAATGTCTGCCATCCTGAAGTGGGCGTAAAAAGAAAATTAGCACGGTCCAGTATCCTACCAGGATACAAGGGGTACGACCAGGGACCCTCTGCTTTCAAGGTAGAAACTAATCAATGCTTAAACTGCAGGTTAGGCGTATTTCGGGCAAACAAACTCTGAATGATGCTTCGGGTGTGTTTCTGTGAGCAGGCGTTTTCTTTCACCCTCTCTCCCTAGTCTTAGCCCTTTACCGTTTTGCGAATACAATATGACGGTAAAAAATCAGTTTGAACTTTTACAAATCCAGAGCTTCCCGCCACAAAAAAGACCTGCACTTAAGGTACTCAGTAAAAAGGAGGTAAAAACAAAAAATATTTATTGAAGTTCCTTATTATTGCGCAGGTTTGCCAAATGTCTCAAAGTGATATTCAGCGGTGGTAAGCAGCTTCCCTAAAGGCGCTGTTACACGAGGCAATTTTTTTCTGCAACTTTGCAACGTGACGGCGTTGCTATACAAGTTGCAGACAAAATTGCACGTGTAATCCCCGCTCTTTGCAATATGTCCTGCAACGAAAAAATGCTTTGCGAGTTACAGGAAACGTAGAATACGCTTCTACTTTTCGCAGCGTTGCAGCGTGTAACATGTATTCTGCAAGTTGCCTCGCCATGCTCTCTTCAATCTGCTGCGTTGCGTTGCGTTGCGAACAGCAAGTTGCAGAAAAAAATTTCCTCGTGTAACCACAGGCAGGGCAAGCTAAAGTTGAGAGCTGCACATAAATTAGACTGTTTTCCACGCTGTACGAGAAATTGAGGTTTTTATTTTTCATGTTTGCTGAATGTTAAGAATTAATTAAAGGCAGGAAACAGTTTCACACTGCACCTCTCTTGATGTTCGATAAATTCCATCACAATACACGAATCACCCTACAACTTCAAAGGTGTATTCTTGGGTCTTTAACATACCTCTGTTCTTTCTCATGGGTTCCAGATCCTATTTTAAGCCGTCGAAAACCCCTCTTAAGTAAGAAACTCGCCTTTCCTGGTATGCGTTTTCATTTGAAGTGCACACATGAATCTTTGCGAGCCGCGTTTCGGCGACAAAATTGCCCTCAGCCGAGGAGAGGCTGAGTGAGATTGTCCACAAGCAAAAGGCGACACTGCGGAGTCCAAAGAGGTTGGTTTGACGGAAATAGAGAAATAATAAAACCCCTGTGAAATACATGTTACACGCTGCAACTTATCTCGCAACGTTGCGAAAGGTAGAAGCGTATTCTACGTTTCCTGTAACTCGCAAAGCAATTTTTCGTTGCAGGACATATTGCAAAGAGCGGGGGTTACACGTGCAATTTGTCTGTAACTTGGATAGCAACGCTGTCACGTTGCAAAGTTGCAGAAAAAATTGGGCTTGGGCTGCCTGTGGTGTAACAGCATCTTTAGTATCGACTAACCTGACATCAGTACTTAAACTGTCAGGTTTCAACCTCAAAATCACTGCTTTAATTCATAAGTACTAAAATCAGCGGTTTCAGGTTAAACGAAATAAAACAGTTCTTGAGCCTATACACTACTATTCGGTATTTGAAGTACATCATCCACTTCTAATTACAAGAAAGTGGTCATTCACCGTTTCCATTATCTTCTCAATATTTAATTGCCTATGGTGACTGAGGTGCACCTGAATAAATGTCAATCACAATTCTTGCAAAACGCTACTTGCTGGGGTTGATAATCACGGCACGGACACAGGCGCATGCGTGATGAATCTTTTGCTACGCAGCTGAATAAAATTGCCATTGCTTGAAATGTACAGGAACGACCAGCGGGTTTGTATGAGGGCGCGTGAGGACTTTCTTCCTTGTTTTGCCTTTCACAGGATACACCAAACCTACATGAATACATAAATACATAAACACACGAATGTAATAACGAGCTCAATCGACATATAACACCGCACCAGCGACACAAATTGTCTGGATGGAAGCAGTTTCATGTTGCTGTCCTTAGTGGCGGGGCAACCTGACGTTGGTGTCAGAAGACCAATTTTTTGTTCCGCCGTGTACGTCATTGAGCAAAAATATGAACAACAACAACAACAACAACAAAAAAGCAATGTGCATCCTGTCTGGCATAAAAAAATCATAATTGCCTTCACAAACGATTAGAATATGAATCCTTTTTGCATTTTGATAGCTATTTTTGAGAAAAGGAATTTAATGTTTATAAAAAAACCCTAAGTGGAGTCACATTACTTACTTATTAAACTCCTCCGCTGAGTTTATGTAAGTAAAAAACGAAGGCTCGCATAGAAGACCTGAAAGACGAAAGAAAGAGATGCAAGAAGGAGGAAAAAGTGATAAAGTTAACAGACGCAATAGGACTGGGAGATACATTTAATTATGAGTTTGTGGCATAACATACCATTTTGAGCGCATGCTTCTTTACAGGAACTTCCTTTTGAGCCAAGCACCAAATGCATCTCTTTCAAGGGCGGCCATTGTTTTCCATGTTCACAGAAATCCTGAAAACATGGAAAAAATAAGACATCTGTTAAATCATTTACTGAGACCGTGAAGTAATCATTTCATTCATTGGCCGAAAACAAAGTTGACTTAATTCTAGGTATCAAAATGCTTAAATAATAATTTTTTACTTATGAAAGTGCGGTTGTAAATGCTTAACGGTTATCTATGTAACCGTTACGGCAAAAGAGTGGGAAATAATACGAGAAAATGTAACGTTTGCTTGCCCTTTGCCTGCCTTTGTTTGTTTGCTTTGTTGTTGTTGCTTTTTTTGTTATATAGCTAGGTATGTTTTCTGCAAGCATAAAAGAAGAGTTTGCCAACAACACAAACTCCATATTTTAGCCACAGAGGGACAACCCATCAAATCTTGCCACTGATGGTACCGTTAAGTGAACATAAAATCTCCTTCTCTTCTGCCCACCCTGTAACATACTCCTTATCCTAACCACCTATACTACTTGCTTGACTCTGAAGATGAACTTCGCTCAGGTCAAGTCAGTGTCACTAACAACAGTCGTTTTCTTGAGTACATCCTCATCCAGGTGGTGATAGAAGAAAGGCTACTGGTACGCCTGGATTCAGACCACTCTCTATAAACATAACGTAAAATCCTCACACTAACCAGCTTTTCAATAAAGGTGCTCACGCGTTCTAGCATGCCTTTTGGAGTCCATTCTTTAGGAAGATATGGCTTAACCTATTCAAAGATAACAAGAAATTCTGACGAATTTACGGGCGGCTGATAGTCTCTCAACCCCCCTCATCCCCTTTTCCTAAGGAAAAAAGGTAAAAAAAAGAAAAAAAACTTTACGTTTCCACTGACCTATTATGGACAATTTGCGCTTTCGGTATGTACGGAATTAAATGTATTTAAACGTATGAAATTTTTAAAATTTAACAGATAAACCGTGTTTTCGTTCGGCAGCCCTCTTACCGGTCACAGATAGTGAGTTGTATTTGACAGATTGGTTTTGAAAACCAACAAAATCGATTTGGTTTGATAGCTTTCAGTTAATGATGGAGACATTCCAAGTTTGTTCAGTGATCTTTAAACTGATTAAGCAAATAGCAACTTGAGAACTTTGTTTTGTGGGCAGTTCGCCTTTGTAATCAATGACTTTGTACGAGTTTAGTGTGACACTTTTCAGAGAGAGAGAAAACCCTGTAGCTTTACCTGGAGAAATAAATCGTTCTTAAACCGTGATATCGTGAAGTACGGGCCCTATGCATTCACGACAAATGTTTCAGCCTTCAGGCAAGGGCTCCATTTGGATCCTAACGACACGAGTGCAGGCTACATGCAACCTATTGTTATAACAGCGATGCAATTGTCGTTCAAAGGGGCATTTTCACTTTGAATATTTAATTAGCCTCATCACTGAAGGCAGCGAAATTCAGATATTCACGGGAATCAAGTGACTTATTTTCCGAAATCGAGAAAATGGACATCATAATAAAAAGAGAAAATTATCTTGAAGATTGAAAGCTAGGAAAACAAGCTATGATGTGCAGTTGTGTTTGTTGGCCGCACGAGACCACGAGGACTAAGTCAAGTGACTTAGGACTACGACGACGACGACCAGAATTAAAAAATATATATATATACGTCCATTTTATCAGTCAGCGACGTGCGCATGCGCACGACGGCCGCCTAAAAAGAAATGAAGATAAAAGCACTAAAATGGACTACTAGGCCAGTCCGTTGATTGAGTTTAAAGTGGTAAAATAACTTATAAAACAATGGAAATAAAATCGTTCACTTTTAACTGTCCTTCGTTACCTCTAAAGATAAAATTTCCTTTATAGTGGATTCCACTAAAGAGAGATTCGTAATGTCAATGCTATAAACGTGGGGTTTGCCAATGAAAGTTTCCATATATGGGTGCTGTGAGGTCACCTGCAACAGAAAAGTGCTTTAAATGTCAAATATTTCACAAGGATAAAGGAGAAGGGAAAAAAATATATATATACAGCCATGATTATCCCCACCAATTCCCCTCTTTTCATACGGCCTGTTTACTTTGTTGCTCTAGCTGTAATCGTAGTTACTTAACTGTTAAGAAATTGGAGATTTCTGCAATATTTAATAAAAATTATCTAGAGGAAAGATGTCACGTCCTGTGCTACCCTCCCCCCCCCCCCAAAAAAAAGAAAAAACACACGACGCTGTTCTTGAGATGATGACAACCAAATCAATAAAGACTTTGATGACAGTTCAGGGTGCCTAACATAGTGAAGCTGCAAAAACGGGGGATAGGTTGTACTTAGAAATCAATCAGAACGCACAATTTCTCTATGGAATTCCACATAACAATACGGAAACAAGAGATGTTTACAAACCTCCCGTAAGGTTGGCTTTCCTCGGAAAAACTGTGTATTATTGTGGCTATGGGGAGGATCAAACTGCGAATAAAAAGGTTCTTAGTCAATATGTCGTAATAGCGGTGCTCCTTTTCGGGCCGAAGGTCCCCGAGAGCGGAGGAGCCCCATACCCATAGAATGTGTATATCCATGACGTCACTCATAACCGTACGACATCTGTGCACACCGTACTTCATGTATGCGTTTATATACTGGTGAAAAATGGCGCAGTACCCTCGAGCTAACGCTTTAAGTCTAAACCCTAAAAAGGATGTACTTTTATGGAGTTTTTTTACCTCATTTAAGACGGATGTTAACGGGATAAAGAGCAATAACGCTTAATTTTACATTTTTGGGATGAAGAGATTCCTTTTTAATAGTTCTACACGAAAAGGAAAAGACCTGAAGGATTTTTAAACTTGATGGCGCCTACAGAAGATACTGGAGAGCTCGAAGGGAAGAAATCGTCGTTGGAGGACATAAGTTACTTGTCTTTTTTTTTTTTTCAGAGTAGGTCTCGAAAGCGACCATCTGCAAAAGGATGACTTTCGTTTAAATTTCCAAGTACTTCTTTAACTTCAACGGTAAAGTGAATTACATATTTGATTGTGGATTTACAGTGCAATAATTATTTGATTGAGCAAGTTTACATATTTACGATAGTTTGAAATTCTTGAAAAACTTGTAAGAATTTGTTAAAAAAGCCATGAAATGAATTCCTGCGTCGAAAGGAATTGCATCCGAAAAACTTTACTCCAGGCGAGTATTGAATGCATTTTGCTTCCCTAACCAAACAAGTGCTTCTGTGAATGACATTTTATGTTTATGAAAGTTTGTTGTTCCTAGCTCTGTGTTTATTCATTCAAGGTATTTCATAAATAAGCGATCTGATCTATAAGCTTAATCTCACATTGCAGTTTCGTGCGTAATTTTCAAGATTTTTGTTTGAGCAATTCTCATTTCGCAACTGGTCGGTGTATTTCATTCGAAACTTAGAAATCGCGACTATTCTAGAGTGAGTCAGTGTTGTTTCGCTCAATCCAGTTTGTTCTTCTCCAGCGCTGCACATTGGGTAGTTTTGGCTGATTGCCAATTTATCCAACATATTAACCCTTTGACGTACAAACAAAGTCATACCCCCAACCTGAAAGTATATTGTAATAAAAAAATTGACTGTAAATATTTCAGGCCTTCTTGTGATATTGCTTTTCTCTATATGTAAATATTTTTTCACATTGGAAATAATTAGTTCAACAATTTGCAGAACGTGCAGAACAGGTTTTAGTTTTCGTTTTCTTTTCGTCTAATCAGCTTGTCACAGAATTACATTTACACATAAAAAAAGCGAGGTTGATGTGTTAATTTGACATATTTTACCGCATCTGACATTAGCATTCCTTGTCTTATGTAAGTCATAGAACTTCAATTTGCACAAACTGCCCTACATTCTGCACTACGAAATGACGCTAGCAAACTTTACTAGCGACGCCAACCAGACAATAGACCAAGAACTGGATTGCTCGGCAGAATTAACTGGAGGAATACACAACCATCTAATATTACTTTCAGCGTTGAACATTTTTCTGTCCATCGATGCATTTCTGGGGAATACTCTCATCCTAGTCGCCCTTCACAAGGAGTCTTCCCTTCACCTGCCGTCCAAACTCATGTTTCGCAGCCTGGCGACAACTGATCTCTGTGCTGGTATCACTGTAGAGCCTCTCGAGGTTACCTATTACATGTCGGTAGTAAACGAACGATGGAATATTTGCCGCTTAACACATTTGTTGCAAATGTTGTCTGTCACAGCCTATTTGTTATGTCCAGTGTCTTTGATGACCCTGACTGCAATAAGCATGGATAGACTTCTCGCCCTGTTGTTGGGGCTCAGATACAGACAAGTTGTAACTTTGAAACGAGCAAATATATCTGTAACTGTTCAGTTTGTGGGTTGTCGCTGTTCTCGGATCAGTTATGTACCTTTGGAAAAGCCGTATACTGTTATACTATGGCTATATAGTTATAACACTGTGTCTAACCACTTCGGATTGCTCTTACACAAAGATTTTCCTGACACTGCGTCATCATGAAACTCAAGTCCAAGACAGTGTTCAAGGACAACAGAGTCAAATAAGTCACCTGAACATAGCACGATACAGAAAGGCAGTGACCAGTGCACTGTGGCTGTAGTTGACATTAGTTATCTGTTACTTACCATATTATTTTCTAGCTATATTGGATGCTTTAACAATTCAAAGCAGAAGGTCGTCTTCAGCTGCTTATCTCGCAAGTGAATTTACAGGCACTTTAATTTACCTAAATTCATCAATCAACCCAATTCTTTACTGCTGGAAGGTCAGAGAAGTAACACAAGCAGCAAAGGACACAGTCAGACATTTTTGCTCTTCACCGAATTAGGTTCCATGAGTTGTTTTATGCCGGAAAAACCATTAGTTCAGAATCTTCGAACGCGATCTCGTGAAGGTTCTACGTTGTCATTCAGAATTCGTGAAATTTGCGCGTGAAGTCTGTTTTCAGAGTAAGAGTCTTTGTACTGTACAGAAAAACCAAAATGAACTGACAAGGCTATAAGTCTAATAGTGAACGGTGAAATGAAGAGGTGAAGACAAAAAAATTCGCTTGAATTCTTGTCCTTTTTCCTCTTTTTAAATGTATTATTGAAAGCGGAAGTGTTATAAACCCAGATGCCAGCAAAAAATTGTAAACATGTGCGGAGTTCGGCTTAAACACGTTGAGCCACAACAGGTGAAAAGTCCCACGAGAAGGTTTAAGATGACCGTAAACACAGCAACACAAAAGGAGTTTTGTTTCCTTCCCTGGAGCTCCTGTGTCCAGTATACATAAAAAGCCTACATCCTTCCACCCCCTCCCCCCAAAAAAGTGAATATCCTTTTATAAAAAGCTACAAACACCACATACGTCGCTGCCTGTCGGTGAAGTAGTTTTACGAAGTTTATAAATTGAACGAGGCTTTCTAGTTTGTTTCAATATTTGTTTGACCTTAATAATACGTAGCCTCCTACGCAGTCGTTTTTAGGGGAGGAGTGTAAGACGACTCTCCTAAAAACGGCAGCGTTCGAGGCTAAATAATATGCCACTAACTCAAACATTCAGAGGGAAGGAAGGGATTCTGTTGTTTTAGCGAATTTTTCAAAGGAGAGCCAGGTCCTGTTGCCAAAGTTTAGATAAACGACAGAAAGTAAATCTTGTAGCTGTTTTATGTTGCAAACACAAACGCAGTTCAAGTTTTAAGTGGCAATGTCTGTAAGAGCGGTCCACTGCATTTCGGGTCAGAAAAAAGTTTTCCCTCAAACTTTGTCCAGGAAACCATCTTGGGTCACAAGTAAAGGAAACAAGTTTCGTTTTGGGAAATACGCTAAAATATTTTTTTTAGAGCCCACAACAGTAAGAGCGGCAAAAGGCGTAAATTAGCGCCTGGCCAGACACGAAAATTGCATAAGTTGGCGACCTCACTGCTCAAAAACTACAACACGCAGCAAAAAAGTGTTATTATTTTTAAGTTAAGAGGTCCTTCAAGGGTGTAAAGCGTATGTTAAATTTAATTTGTGTTGAAGTGGAAGCTCGTGATAATTGATATATTAACACTCATCTGAGCGCTTTCTGAAAACTCGCAAAAGTACCCTGTCTTCGTCGGCCTTTATTTCCCGAGTCCAGACCGAGTCGCTCTAAATTCCTATCGAAGTGCGTTAATGAGATGTCAGGGAGTACAGAAATATAAAAATACCTTGCGCTTTTTATCGTCCTTTACCACAGTGACTTCGAACTTTTGGTGATTTTTGCGAATATGACACATGCATTATGCAAATTAGGTTGTTGAGCAAATTCGGATCGTGTGAACTGAATAGCTTCTAGATTTTAAGATTTCTCAATTTCAAGTCATAAATACAGAAAAGCATACACAAATAGAAGTTTTGAACTGTTCAAATTGATGAAATAAGCGAATTACTGAGTCCTGATCTTTGGATGCTAATCCGGAGAATTGCGTGACTCGCATTATGCAAATTAGGTTGTCTGCTAAACTTGGTCCGTTCTGGTAACCGTTGCAAAAAACCTTTTTAACTGTTTGGATCCCACTTTTGTTTTAATTGAATATTAAAGAAATGTTAAGACTACATGCACTGTAGGTAGAAAACGTTGACGATGAATTCAGCAAGTTACAGTACTGACTTCTATTCATGTGTCATTTGTATAACTCTGTTTGCAATGAAATGGACAGCTTGTTGGATAAAAAGGAATCTCTACTTTTTTGTAGTCGGGTTTTGATTTTTTATGTCTTCGATTTGCTCTTTTGATCTTCCTTTTCCACAGCGCCTTCGAACTTTTGGTGCTTTTGTCCCAGGGGGAGAGACACTTGACCAACTGAGGGTTTGAGGGCCTGACTGTGTAGGACAAAAAAGGGCCCTAAATTACCTACTCTGTTTAGGACAGCACCCTCTATTTTAGGTCCCTGTTTAGAGCAAATGATTATTATACCAACTCCCTTGTTTTACACAATTTTAAGTGTTTCAAAGACCAGCAAACGTCCCCGATCTAGGATACCTAAATACTGTGTGAGCCATATTTAATGACGACAATCGGGTCTGACCATACCCTGTTTACGACAAGTTGATATCCTATTTAGGACAGACTAGGTTAAAATTTTGTACCCTGTTTAGGAGAGAGAGGCCAAAAACCATGCCTTGTCCAGCGGCACGTCCCCGTATAGGCAATATGGGGGAGTAACCCCCCGCCCTGGGCTTTCTTTCCGGGGCTTTTGTTAAGCGCTTTATTTTGTTTATGCAAACGCTCAAGACAAGCAAGGTTGTTTGCGTGTCAAAGACCGCGGATTATAAGCTGCCGATGTTTGGATGCTTTGGGGCAAAATGTGACGAAAATTATGCCAACTGGATTTTTTGCAAATAAGAGACGTGTAACTATTTGGATCTCTCTTTCATCGATGTTTGATTTGAAACGGCTAAAGCCATGTGTTCATGGGATAGTCACCTGGTCACAGATGCCCGTTTTTAAAACAGTGCTCTGGTTCCTTTTCTTCAGTTCAATCAAAAGAATTGGATATCATTGTATCAGTTTTGATATAAAAAAGCTTCAACAGCGAAAATAAAAAAGTCTAATTCTGCATCATTCTGCATCGCGTGTTTTGATTTCATGTTGAAATTCAATTAAGACCTCACTCTTAAAGAACTGGAGGCTTCTTGGAACCTTGCTGACTTCGAGTGGAAGCGCCTCACAGACGACGGTGGATCGCTTAACTTTCGAGCTGCTTTCGCACTCTGGTGAAGGTGTCTTGATAAGCCATTTCGGAGTTGTCTTAAGCCTCTCTATCAAAGCGAGGCTAGGTGCACACCTTTAATATTTAAAAATATGGTCTTATTTACACGTGAATGAAAACCAATTTTCATATGAAAGGTTGTGCACATAGCCTCGCTTTGAAAGGGAGGCTTAAAGCAATTGTGGTCAACCTGAATGTGTTCTACAAGATTTACAACGTGTCTTGAACTGTTCAGCAACACTCATTTATTCAACAAGTAAATTTGAACATGTCACACCTTTGCTTTTAAATCTTCACTGGCTTCCTGTTGAACAAAGGATTATTTTCAAGATCGCTCTGGTTGCATTCAAAGCTCTTCATGACGCTGCTCCCAGTTACATCACGGAACTAATCTAAGGCCTTACAAGCCTAGCACGCAGGACACTGAGATCATCTAGTCATTATCTCCTTGGTTTCCCAGATTTAATCTGAAAACGTATGGCGGTCGTTCCTTTACAGTTGCCGCTCCGACCATATGGAACAGCCTTCCCTTAGAATTAAGAAAATGTGTATCTCTTTCGACTTTTAAGTCTAAACTTAAGACTTGGCTGTTTAAAGAAGCTTTTGGCTAGGAATTCTGATTTATTTATCGTTATGATCGATTTTAGTTCATTTTTATTTATTGCTTTTTAAGATTATTTGTAGATTAACGTAATGACAACTTTGTAAAGCACCATTGAACCATTGGGAAATGGCGCTATAGAAATTTATTATTATAATTATTATTATTATTATTATTATTAGTTGAGAAATGGCCTATTTCACTTCTCGCTCACAGGTCTGATTAAATTCTCGACTTAAACAAAGAACTACCCCTAAGTTCCGCATCCTTTGAACAGTTCATTTGAAGGATAATCATTTCTTTTGAAGTATTAGACACGATCACGATCTCAGTTTAGCGATCATGTCGTGGGGCGGGGGGGGGGTGAAGCCTAGCTATGACCTTTGTATTTCCGGGGCTTTTCCCGCCCATAGGGCTTCGCCGAACGAAGAATGGTACTGGCTTTTGTACAAACCCTCTTCACTGGCTTGCTGTTGACGTGCCAAGGTGAAAAATTATCTGACAAGCATTTACTAATTTCGATGTTGGACGTTACTATTTAACTGGGAAACAATAGCTTCTAGTAATTTTTGGCCACCTCAGGCCTCAGCCTGAAAATATCACAAAAGCTTATAATTATAACAGCCTGCCTGAGCCTCATTGTTGTTAATTTTCCTGTGATTCTGATATTGTATTCATTCTCTTATGTTTCTCATTATACATTAATTGCAATACTTGTGAATGCAATAAAACTGATTGAGAGAACAAAACGAACCAGAGCACTGTTATATATTATAAAAGGCCATCTAACCAACCCTGGAAAAGGAACCTACCAAGACGTAGCTTTAGCCGTTTCAAATCAAACAAAAACTTTCAAGTTTCTTACAACCTGATGAAACGTTTGGCAGAAAATTTAGTTTGTATATAATTCTCGTCACATTTTGCCCCAAAGCATCCAAACATCGGCACTTTATAATTCGCGGTCTTTTTATTGAGTTTGCTCCACCTCACTGACGCGAACAACCTAGTTTGTATAAACAAGATAAAGCGCTTGACAAAAGTCCCGGGACAAAAGCACCAAAATTTCGAAGGCGTTGTGGAAAAGGCAGATCAAAGAGCAAATTGTAGGAATAAAAAACCAAACCCGACTACAAAAAAGTAGAGATTCATTAATTGTTACAAGTTGTCCATTTTATTGCAAACAGAGTTATTCAAATGACACATGAATAGAAGTCAGTGCTTTAACTAGCTGAATTCGTCGTCAACGTTTTCTACGTACAGTGCACGTAGTCTCAACATTTCTTTAATATTCCATTAAAGCAAAAGTGGGATCCAAACAGTTAAAGAGGTTTTTTGCAACGGTTACCGGAACGGACCAAGTTTAGCAGACAACCTAATTTGCATAATGTGAGTCACGCAATTCTCCGGATTAGCATCCAAAGATCAGGACTCAGTAATTCGCTTATTTCATCAATTTGAACAGTTCAAAACTTCTATTTGTGTGTGCTTTTCTGTATTTATGACTTGAAATTGAGAAATCTTAAAATCTAGAAGCTATTCAGTTCACACGATCCGAATTTGCTCAACAACCTAATTTGCATAATGCATGTGTCATATTCGCAAAAATCACCAAAAGTTCGAAGTCACTGTGGTAAAGGACAATGAAAAGCGCAAGGTATTTTTATATTTCTGTACTCCCTGACATCTCAGTAACGCACTTCGATAGGAATTTAGAGCGACTCGGTCTGGACTCGGGAAATAAAGGCCGACGAAGACAGGGTACGTTTGGGAGTTTTCAGAAAGCGCTCAGATGAGTGTTAATATATCAATTATCACGAGCTTCCACTTCAACACAAATTAAATTTAACACACGCTTTACACCCTTGAAAGACCTCTTAACTTAAAAATAATAACACTTTTTTGCTGCGTGTTGTGGTTTTTGAGCAGTGAGGTCGCTAACTTATGCAATTTTCGCGTCTGGTCAGGTGCTAATTTACGGCTTTTCCCGCTCTTACTGTTGTGGGCTGTAAAAAAACTATTTTAACGTATTTCCTAAAACGAAACTCGTTTCATTTACTTGTGACCCAAGATGGTTTCCTGGGCAAAGTTTGAGGGAAAACTTTTTTCTGACCCGAAATGCAGTGGACCGCTCTTACAGACATTGCCACTTAAGTTTCTATTGAACAGCATTTTCCATTTTAAAGTTTTCTCCGCAAATAGTGCGTAGGAGCAGGTGTGAATGCAAAGTTTCATGGGTTGAACTACAAGGTGAAACTGGAGTACACTGTATGAATGTGATAAGGCTCACCATCCTTTATGACCTGCGATGCATACAAATTGTGGTATTATGATATGTGTAATTGTGTATGAAAAGTATTAAACTATAAAAAGTTATCAAAAGTTTTGTGACGGTAAGAAAACGTGATCGCATAAAGAAAGAGACACTGATTACTGGTTTAAATTCGAACTTTATATCTGTACGTAGCTCTCAACATTAGGATCACTTTAGGTGGAATATTTTCTGAGCTACATGTTGCCTTATTCGGTGATCAGGGACGGCGGAGCGTATTTTGAAGTGGGGGGGGGGGTGGGGGGGCTGAAAACGAGCGCCGGAGGCGCGAGTTGGTAGGGGGGTCTGAAAATTTCGAAAATCTAGAGTCTCGGAAATCGTATTTACAGAATTCTCCGCGAGATACTTCTTGAAATAATTAGCCTGGATAAAGCGTAAAATGAAAGGTACTTTTAGTGCTTACAGCAATATTTTGGAGGTTATTTCTCAGCCTTCCGATCTCCTACGCTAAACTGCGGTTTTTTGACACAAGCTTCCCGTCTGTGGGAAGGAAGCACACGCTGAGAAAATGTTAAAAATACGTAAACGCGAAAGATTTCCGACGAGGTTTTTGTAAAATTGTAGCTTTGTAAATTCTTGTGACTTAATCAAGCAATAACAATTTAAGAGCCGATGTCTGAAATTATCGAGAATTGGGCGTCAGTCGTGAAATTTCGAATTTCTTTATATTTTGCCCAAGTAACCTCTATAGTGAAGTATTTTCAAAAATAACATTAAAAGTTTCAACAGCTTTTTATTTTTTTCGAAATCGGGCAAAGTTTGAAAATACGGCATACCGGCCTCCTTCGAATAGTGAAACTGGCGGAAAATAACACATTTTTATCTCGCTCGTACGTTAAAACGCGGCGTCGTCTGTTAATGAAACGCAAACACAATATAAACACACGTTACCTCTTTATAATACCAGTTATTTTCTTTGGATAAGCTGTTCAAGTGAGAATGTATCGGCCGTTAGAAGAAAACCAGTTTCAGGTATTTAAAAAAATAGCAAATTTCACCCAACTTCCACTTTACAGAAACCCAATTGGTACGTGGATTCTGGACATGAAATAACAACAGGTTCGAAGAAAGACATTTGTAAATTACTGTGTTAAAATATTTCTGGCGGCAATTGAAATTTACCCCGGCGAGAGACCAAAATGTGAAGGGTAGTTAGACACGAATCGCCGACTGAATTTATGACACAAACCGCCTACTGGCTACGCAAAGCAAACGGTAGCCCTTTTCATTGAGAGAAATGCCGGAGAAAACCTTCGCAAAATTACTTAGGGGGCTTGCAGAATAGTTTTACATAGTGTTTGCGGAAGTTAAATGCTGTTTTTGAACTACGATCAATACACGCACGTCTTGTTTTAGTACACGGATAGGTCGATCGAAACCGCAACATATGCAGAACATTAATCTTACCGTGTTTTTAAAATTATCCATTATCTGTCTGATAAAAATAATCCTCCACTCCATCGTTGTAATTGGTACTGTAATAGCTGTAGCATGCTGGACATATGATAGCGTTGTTTTCCCGAAATTTGTCATCATTTAGCCGCAAACAAACGGACAAAAGTAACATTGCGGAACAGTACCAGAATATATGTTGCAAGAACAAGATTGCGTGACGCATGACATGGGCAACGTTTATTGATGCAATCGCATTTTATAAGTGTTCATTGTGCCCACGACTTTGAAATGTGTTTGGGACTAGGTGGTGTTGGAATATAACTCGCGGTGTTCGATCCCCACAGAGGTGGCTGCCCACAAGGGAAAATCCTCAGCCCCAGAAACTCGACATGGATTTAAAACGGCGCATTCAGCCCATGTTATGAGCGCCTTGTACAAGTAGGCTCGCGTAAACATTTGTATGAATGGCTTTTGCTCAGAATAAATTAGCCGCAATTTGTTTACGCAGTTAATCTGGTGTGCGCAGTTTTACTAACTCTTTCATGTTCCTGGGGGAGAGGTGGCACAGAAAACCGCTGCTCAAACATACTTTCGTAACAGAAAACCGTTACCGCCGTGATAAAAACAAAAAACAAAACAAAAACAAAAAACGGAGTCCCACTGTTCCCAAATCTTACGTGGTTTGTAAAAGGTTGTGCCCCAAAAACTCGCGCTGCATTCAGTAAAACATGGTTTCTGAAATCTGTTCACAGCGATTTATTTATCAAGTGTTTTAGGTACGTGAGTGCGCAATCGCAACTGCGAAAACAAAAAGGAATGTTCTCATTCCCCCGGCCTCTTGTGCGCGCTTGTGAAAAACCATCTTGCACGAAATAAAACTTCTGTGAAAAGGCGACGTCTTTTTGAAAAAAAAAACTGTTAATTAACGAGTAGGCTAGGGGTTTCATTAAAATAGTTCTGGCCTTTTGAAATTCCACTAGTGTCCTCTCCGTGGACATTGTGAATAAGAAATGAACGGTCTGTTATTGTGTTCTTCCGATCTCCTCATTTACATGAATTATTCTCTGGATAAAAACCATTTTGGAAAAAAGATTCTTTATCTGCGTGAGCAGTGTCCGTCAAATTTCAACACCTTAGGTTGCGGGCACTCTTTTTTTCCGCTCAGGGATAGTCGAGGAAAACGAACAAGGGAGCCGGCGAGCGCGAAATCGCCTATGGCGTTGAAACGTGACGCGAGTGTGGAGCCCGCGCGAAAATCGCCGAACGCCGCAAGCAATTTTTACGTGCACTCGCGGGTTGTTTTGGCTGGACTAGTCCTTAGCGGGAAGAGTAGACCGAGCAGTCTCTCTTTCCTCTCAGGAATAGTCGAGAGAAACGAATAAGGGAAAGAAGCAAGCGCGAAAATCACCTGCACAAACATGGCGTTGAAACGTGACGGAAGTGTCAAGCCGCCTAGTATTGAGCTGGCTCTAGTACACTAGCACATAGCATATATATATTTATAGCACGACGCTAAATTTTGGCGTGCTGCCGTTGGTCCACGCCGGGCCAGGAGAGGGCACGAAGCTGCACGCTCGGAAAAACTTTTGCGTCTTTTATCCGATAGAGCTCAAACTTTGCACAATGATAGAACTTTTTATTCCAAACAATCGTATCGTTTTTGTTTTTTCATTTTAACGGTTTTTGGCGGGGAAATGACGTCACAGTGCTAAAGGCAAATTTTCAATTGTCTCTTATGGCACAAAAAGTATATGATTCTGAAAGAACTCATTGAGATAAAGTGAAATGCGAAAAAATCATTGAAAAACCTCAATCCGTCTTGAAGATATAAAGATCTGAATTTTATAAATGTTCTAAAAATAGTAACAAAATGGCGGAAAATTCAAACTTCCGAACTTTATATCTTCAAGACGGATCGAGCTTTTTCAATAATTTCTTCGCATTTCACTTTATCTCAATGAGTTCTTTCAGAATCATATACTTTTTGTGCCATAAGAGACAATTGAAAATTTGCCTTTAGCACTGTGACGTCATTTCCCCGCCAAAAACCGTTAAAATGAAAAAACAAAAACAATACGATTGTTTGGAATAAAAAGTTCTATCATTGTGCAAAGTTTGAGCTCTATCGGATAAAAGACGCAAAAGTTTTTCCGAGCGTGCAGCTTCGTGCCCTCTGCTGGCCCGGCGTGGTCGAAATCGATCACGTAACGCGATAGTGTCTCTCCTCAGCGGGCGCCTATCAGCGCATAGTGACCGTTTTGGGCAATTTTCGCTCAAAATTTAGCGTTGTACAATAAAAACAAAAGAGTCCTTCCGTCTCAGGCCCCATGTGTGGTAGGCTCCCTCAGAAATTTGATGTTCAAACTTCACATAAGCCTTTGAACTGCGTTCTCGGGCTAATATTTGTTGTGAACATCAAATTTCCTCGGGCAACCTATCACACGGTAGTGCCTTCGACAGAACAACTCTATTGTTTCAACAGCGGCTCCACCATTGTCCACACGCGCGTCACATTACAACGCCGAAGGCGATTTAGCGCTCGTCAGGCTCGCTTGTTCGTTTTTCTAGACTGACTAGACTATCCCTGAGCGGGAAGCGGGAAGAGAGACTGCTTTTAGTCTAAGGTGTTGGAATTTAATGGATACTGATCACGCAAATAAAGAATCTTTTTCTTTCTGAAATGGTTTTTATCCAGGAAATAATTCATGGAAATGAGAAAATCGCAAGAACATAATAACTGACCCGATTCACAATGTCTCCGGAGGGGTAGCTGGTGGAATTTCACAAGGCTAAAACTATTTTAACGAAACCCCCAGCACCCTCCTTTAATTCACATTTTTTTTTCTCAAAAAGACTTACGTCACAGACGTATTTTCTTTTCGAGTAAGATAGGTTTTCACGAGCGCACACAACGGGTGAGAAACGAACGTCAGTTTATTCTTTGGGAGCTCCGCTGTTAGGCTAGCCTAGCTATATATTTTGTGTAGCTCATTTCGAGCAAAACCTATGATTGCGTAGCAGTTTCATACAGGAGTCGTGGAGTGGTATTGGGTGCTCATCGTGTAGGACCTTCGAACCGACTTTCAATCGAGATCAAGGGGCTGGAGGCAGGGCAACTTAGCCCACTCGATTCGCGGAGAAATAGCAGTGAAATCACCTATAGTTTCCACAAAAGTTGCGTTGGGGAGGGGGGGGGGGGGGGGCAAAAATCGCATAAAAACCGCATGTGGAAACGGGCCTTTTACACTACTTTACATAGGAATTTTTTTTTCGGACAAAGTCTAAATGCCAAGAATTCATGTTTGATACTTTTTACTTTATATATAAAGTATGTCAGAAAAAAGGAATGTCCTTTTGTTTTTATTATATCCAACCTTAGGATTGATAAAGACGCATCCTTGTGATATGGCTTCCAGCGGCGCTGGTCCTTCGTACGGGAACCCGAGACCAATAAATACCTGTCAAATATATATTCAACAAACATATTTCAGATCATAAATATTTCGGGAAGGTTCATATGCAATGAATTTTTCTAATCCATCAGTTGAAACAATGAAAAAGAAAAGTGAGAAATTAGTACTGTAACTTTACAGCACTGTAGAAAAAACAGGGACACTATACACAATCTCTCAATTTGCAACTTCCGATCTTCTCTGAAGCGTGAAGGTCTTGTTTGGCTGGCAGAAAAAGACTAAAGTCCAAGTCTTTCATTTTAATAAAATAAAATGTAAATGCGTGATAGTTGCGCTGCGCTGTTAAATGCTGTAACCCTAAAGACATAGTAAATGGCAGCTGATTCATGTGGAAGTACAAAGCTGGTCCTTCTGCGGAACTAACAAAGGTAAATACCATGACCGAGACCTAGGCCCACTTCAGCATATCGTTAATGCCAAATGTACTTTCTTTCTTTGTTGTTTTTGCCCTTTGTCTACGTGAATTACGTACGTAATTGCTACCTGGCTCCTTTCCCTCCACATAATACCTTTGTTCTTCGTAAGAGCCTTTGAAGGTCGCTTCCTTTCATTATCCCATGATTGATAACGTAGTCTGGTACAAGCATTTTGACCTTCTTCTGGACCCCCTGTTAAGTTAAAAGTTAATTTTAACCATACTGACTATTTCTCCTGTCGCCCTTAGAATTTCCTCGGATAATGGCAATTAAAACTTCACATGAAATTTAACTTAGCCCTTTTTGTCTGAGGTAAACTGTATCTATGGATTCTCTACACGCTTTTTTCTCTTGCATATGCAAGAAATATCAAATCGTAAAAGATCATTGCGGAGCTAGTACATTCTTAAACCGCTTTCTGTTTTTTTCGTTTTATTAATTTTTTCAAAAAGCGAGATCGAGTGACTCGGATGATCAGAAGCGTAATTCAGTACTTTCTGCGGACAAAGGGCTGAAATTAAGTGTTTCCAAGCGGGCTAACCTCGAAAGACTCAGCTAACTCAGCTAGATGAAAAGAAAATCCTTTACAAGACATTGAGAAGAAATATGACTCCAAATCTTTTTATCAGTTGGTCATTTTGAACAGAAAAATAGTTTTTGTAGTGTGTGCCACGTAACTAATTCACACAGTAAACAACGTTTAAATATTTGGTTTGGCCAGATTAAAATTGGTTTATACCTCAGTTTTATTGTTTGACATTCACCGTCTAAAGTTAGTTTAAATAATCGACCCCATACATTTTTCAATTTAACCGTAAAAGGGTTGTGACTTTGGCCGCCTTGAATGACTGTTGTTTTTGTCGTTGTTGCTCTCATTTCTTTATGAGACAAATGATCGGAAGAAGCTTACCTCGGAATCATTTTTTATTGTAGCGTGTATCTCCAAATACTTGCTAAGAACGTCGATATAATTTTTTCTACCCTGAGGAGAAATACAAATTGACTTTAAAAAAAATCTGGCAACCACGTAAAAGATTTTTTTGGAGCCATGGCATCCCCTATCTGTCATAATAATAATAATAATGATGATGATGATGATGATGATGATGATGATAATAACGAGTCAGCACGGTGGTTTTACCAGTTTGGCTTGTTTTGCATGACACAAAGGAAATTCTCCACAAACAAATAAAAAGTGAGAAGAGTGCTCGCTAATGAAAGAGGATGAACTAAATAGACGACAGAGGGCCTTGTTTCAACATGTCAAGTAGCAAGCCAAGAAAATTTTGAGAAAAATCCAAGATGGCCATCTTGGCCGCAATTTTGAATGACGTCACTGGCCTTCCTACAGCGCCACAACCCATAATGTTTATGTCATCTTGTAGAGCCATCACAGGCTGTTTATCAAAGGTAAAATCTTTTCGAAATATTCTAACAAAACAAGTCCCACCGGCGCGGCCCATCAAGCCCCCATATTGTACCATAGGAGTAATTTTCTTGTACGTCCAAGGATTAATCTAACGAAGATAGTGGTTGTAATAAGTTAACACGTGTACTTACATTCAAGTAACCAGCGTGTTTTGCATACAGAAGTCCAATCGGCTTATCGTTCTCTTTTGTTGCTTGGTTGAACGACATTTTCATGTCTGTATTGGTAACTGCCTTGTCAACAATAAAGCCAAGGAAATGATTGTCAGGGCTATGTGCTGGTGAAAGAAAGAGACATGTTAATTCCCTGAGAACGAATATCATCGGCACCGAAGGACGGATTGGGAAAACCGTTGTTAAAGTTGGCCTGTTGTAAAAACAGAAACGTTAAGAATTTATGTCTGTTGACATCACTTGCTGTTACTTCAGCGCCAATAGTTAACGAATGTCCAGATACAAAATGTTACACATCGATTTGATGAAATTCTCATTCTCAGAAGAAGACATGACTTCACACACAACAACCTCAGCTTTATGGGTAATCAGGTCAATATGCGTGTTGTGAATGAGTTTGTACTAAGAATTACCAGGAGTCAGTACAATATGACAATATGTAACGCTAATTCTATAAAATACTCAAAAGCACGTCACAATAAAAGATAAAATATGTACAAATTGAGTAGCTGCATTGAAAAGTGAGATTGCAGAAAAAATACTAACTGTATTTAATACCAAACCAGACAAATCTTTTAACATTTTTCTCGGGTTTGGTTATTTTTTATAATGATAAATCTTTGAACATGACGAAATAAATGTTTGTTATTTTGTCTTACGGAACATGGTCATTATCTGCCGAGGATGCACGTCAGCATTTCCCCAGTTGGATCTTAACTCTTTCGGTATGTGGCTGTTATAACCAGCGTAGTTAAATTCTGGGTCTGTACCAAACGAGTCCAAAATCCGTAAAGTACATCTGAATAAAGAAAATAAAACAAAACAAAAATGAAGGGCAAAACTGTAGCTGCAACAGCAGCAGCTAATAAGCAGCAACAACAATAACAACAACAACAACAGCAACAATAACAATTCCCACAAACAACAACAACAACGACAACAAACATGATGCCTTTCTTTTTTCTTTCTTTCCGTCTAGTTTGTTCCAAGCTGCGTTTTAGTTCTAAGACAGTGGCGCGACTTTGCCGCGAGCAAAGCGTGCGTGCACGAAAAAAAAAATACGTATAAAAACTCCTGGGGACCTGTTTGGAAAAACGCCTCTTTCAGTCATCTTCTCTCCCCCTTGACAACAACTTATTATTATCAAGTTTGGCCTCCATAAATAAAAAT
The DNA here is from genome assembly GCA_964017195.1 of Siderastrea radians. Lineage (NCBI taxonomy): Eukaryota > Metazoa > Cnidaria > Anthozoa > Scleractinia > Rhizangiidae > Siderastrea > Siderastrea radians. The sequence continues at coordinate 60,046,518 of OZ024890.1, read as the reverse complement.
TAAGACGTTAACGATTTAAGTTTCGATTTCTTACCTGTAGTGCGACACTGTTGGTCCTAAGACTCGTCGTAAAAATATAAGGCCTATGTAATCAGTGTATATGAGATCAAAAGCCTTTTGTTCAACTCGTTTCGCACAGCGGTGATCCGTATTGTTGGCAGTTGTTGCATTCAGTAGTCTACCAAAAAAAGAAAAAATTTGTTGTAGGACGGCTAAAGAACCTACAATGTAGATTTGAGTTTATAGCTGAAGATAGAGCTGTTTGTTTCGAGCGAATATCCATGACTTTTATGCTGGCATTTGGTGGTTGCATGATCTATTTTAACATTGTGAAGCATTTAGTGGTACACGACCCATGACATTCTGAGTCAAGCGTTTGGGGAAAATTTCTCCAATTCAGTACGCGTCAGTATTAAAACAGGTTTTTTTTGAAAGATAAAAAATTTACAACATCTGCATGAAGCAACTTGAGCTAATAGATTTGGTCTTGCTCCAAGACACTTACTACCGCTGCAAAACAAACACAACTAGTTGAGCTGCCAGTTTAGTCCAAGCGAAAAAGTTTTTAAGCTAAAGCATGCCATCTAAAGAAACAGAACAAACGGCTTGGAGCAAGTCTTAAGGGAACACTTGTGCTGCAATTCTACCCCGTTCTAGCTATGATTTTACCAGTGAAAAAAAGGTCCTGATATCTGGACCCATGACGGACCATTAGGAAGCGTTTTTGTTCCGAATTCACCTTGTAATCAAACTACAAACTGGAGCCAGTAACAGAACCTTTTCCTCTGGTGTAAAAGAAGTTTCAGCTAAGAAAGCCAAAACAGTTTCATTATGTCCAAAACGTTCATTGAAAAGAATGAAAGCACCTCATGTAACTCACCTTTTTGTCCGTTCTTTTTCGGCCGATAAGGTGACATTATGTCCAAGGACATAAAGGGAAACTATAAGATCATTCCATTGAACCATTTCTCCAAGCGGCCGGCCATTGTAAGCATTCGCCAACCAGTTCTCAAAATAAGCAAAGGCTCCCATATGGACTAAAATCTGTTGGAACCAGAAGTAGGATTGAAATTTTCTCCCCAAGAATGACAACTAGTTCCTAAACTATTAGTGGGGGCGCGGTGGCGTAGTGGTGTAGTGGTCAGACCAAATTGTCTCTCCATCTAGGTATATAAAATGGGTACGTAAAATGGGCTGTATGGGCCTCCTTGGCTCGTGTACGATGTACGACTTAACCCTTTTTAAATTAAGCTAACAGATAGATTTAGCCAAGCCTAAAAGCGGAGCCCACTTTTTTCTTTCTATTGCTGGAACGTATTTATTTTTTAAATTAATACCCCCCCCCCCCAAAAAAAAAGAAAAAGAAAAAAAATGAAAAAAAAAAAAACACCGGTTGCCCAAAAGCACCGCGCGGTTTCCTGCCAAGAAAAGACGGCATTCTCCACCCCCCTCCCCCCCGTCGGGTTGTCTTGGAACTCCCCTTCCCGTCCCCAGAGTATGTACGGGCGGGCGGACGTACGCTGACGTCACAACCAAAATTTCTCGGATCGATAGGTTACCAGGAGGGAGTGATGAACTCGCCGCTCGGCTGGTTCGAGGTGTCTGGCCATCGTGACGTCAAGACGTGAAAAGCGCGCGAGTTTGCCGAGTCTTCAAAAATGGCGCTGGCAACTATGTTAGAGTTCGGGCTACAAACCTATTTTTTGTGCTATTAAGCTTTCAGCTAAGCTTGTTTTCTTGGGTAATGGAATTTTATACATCCCTTTTTTTCGATATAGGTAAGTGGCTCTTTGTCTTAACGTTAAAATCACACTTAAATATTGTTTTAACAGTCATGTTTACTCTCTGCGATCGAAGAATTATGCGGGAAAATTGTTATTGTCCGCGTCCGAAAAAGTGTGTTTATTTCAGTTATATACCACAGGGAAACTTGAAACCTGGCTACGGACTAGCCTATAGTTTAACAAAAGTACCCAATTTGAAACAAGTGGTATAGTATTTACCAAAAAAATGATCAGTCCGTTTGTTTACCTGAGTATAATAGAAGGCGAACCTAGAAGGGTATGTTAAGCACTTAAAAGTTAACGTTTCTTACATTATTTGCTTCCATCTTCTGCATAAGGAAAGAATAGTGATATTTAATTGCTAGGGAAAGAGTAATCGAACTTAGTAAATTTTTGTCACCTTGTTTAACCCGTGTAAACTACACTTTTGCAGAACAACATAAAAATCTGAATCAGCTCGCAAATTATGCGGGCGCCCGAGGAAACAAGTCTTCGCTGATCTGGTTCTGTACTTTTTTACGAAAACTAATAGATATATTTGAGTACCATTTGGATCAGTGATTCAGTGATTTATTCTCAATACCTCCAGTTTCCTCTAGATTCAGTTGCTGTCCAGGTTGCAGAGTGTTTCAAAAAGAGTTTGACCGTCTACTTGATCCAAAACTGACGAGGACCGTTTCGCAAATAAATTGAATTGGTCCTGCCATTTGATTTTCAAAGATTAATTAATTTTAAAACAGTCAAACTGAGGACCATTCTAGTAAAGAGAAAGCCTTGTTAACCCTTAACATCAGTAAACATCAGTTGGAGTTTTAGATAAACTGTGGTTTTTTATAATTATTCGATAAGAGATCAGCACAAATTTGGCCGGAAAGCCGGCGCGTCTGCTGTTTTGCCTCGCCTCCAGCAAATGTTGTCATCTTTGTCGCTTTTTACAAGATAGTTTAGCAAAGTAAGGAATTAATGTGGTCCATTATTAACTTCGAACCAAGCACATGAATTCACAGTAAACGTTTCTTTGTATTGGAGTATTCTTCTCCACATTTTAATGCTGTTTAAAGCCGCTGATCATTTTAATGAAATTGTTACGCAATTTTATTTTCCTAAAATTGGAAAGAGTTTATACATATAAAAGTTATGTTTTTGTCTCCAAGCGACACATCTTAGGGTTTGTGAGATACGGCTTCTGAAAGGTGAGCTTGATCATGACTTCAATCGATCGACCATAGCGTCCATGAAATCTTTTGAGTCTTATCGCCAATGTGTTATTTTATTTTGAGGACCAATTTGCATTAAGAATACTTTTTATGTTATAGCATGCAGCATACCTTTCGTTCTTTTATTGTTTTGATCTGTTCTTTTTGAGAAACTGGACTGTAAACATTTGCGAGGAAGCCATTTGTTAACTTCCCTTTGAATTTCCGGGGCAGATTTATATGTGACGTCACGATGGCCAGACACCTCGGTTTTTCATTCGCCAATACCGGCGCTTGTGCCCAGGCCCAAGTTCATCACTCCCTCCTGATAGGTTACCAAGTTTGCTTAGCAATGGTGCTCCGCTGGTGCGCTAGCGCGCAGGCTCCCCTATTACTTATTAAGTCATGTGACCTATATTCGTCAATTGTAGGAAACATGCCATGAAAAGCCTGAAAAGTCACACGAAGTGTGGTGATAAAAGAAAGCTTTTCGTGCAATAATACTTTTTTAAAAATATTAGCTTGGTCAAGTGTAGAGCCATGAAACCTTTTGTTTTGCGACATTGCTGTAGCTGCCGTTTCTGCTAAGGCCTTGGAAAAACAGATTCAAAATTAGCCAACATTGTTGAATATACCGTGATATGTTGTGCTACGTTGAACGAGGTGGCCAATTCAACAGCGTTCAACTTTGTTGAATTACTTGTTGAACGCGTTTGGACACTCTGTTAAATGATTATGTTGAATTGTTGAAATATAAAAACTGGTGTTTTCTGCCCGGATATATGTTCAACATTGTTGCATGTGCAAGCCTAAGCGATCCAATGTTGTTGTTCACGGCGTCTGAGAAAAGAAACATTTTGATAGTGGATCGAAAAATGGATCGCAATCAATTTTCGTTGAACGTCGTCTAACATCATTCATTAGGGTGGCCAAACATGTCAAACATAAATAACGTGTTGAATTCAACAATGCTGAACGTTGTATAAGAAAAATGCTTAAGACGGATTCCACTCAACGTTCCAGCAATAAGTGCAAAAAATATTTACCAAAAACTACTCATAGCACGGTAACATTTTAAATACTATTTGAAACATCTTACTCTAGTTCACTTGCCCAAGTGACCCCGCGATGAAATTCTCGAGCATTCTCAAGAAAATTAATTTCAAATCTCGTAAAAGTATGCTAAAAACGGGCGCCATTTTGTTTTGAACTGACATGAAGCGTCTTTTTAATTGAAATATTGATAACTTCAAATCAATTTTCTCTCGCGGGGTCAGCTTGGGAGCAAAAGTAACGATAAGTTCTTCTTCTGTTCTCAAAATGTGACAGTGCTGCAAGTATTTTTTTGGTAACTTAATTTTTGCACTTACTGCTCGAACGTTTAGCGGAAATCGTCTTAATCCGTTTGTCTGTTCTGGGGCCTTTAAAAGTCGCTATCATGAAACGTCTTCAATTATTCTTCTTCATTTATTTCTCTACCCTGAATATCTAAAATAACCAATGCGCAAGAAAGCCAATGTTCCTTATTTTTTCAACTTACGTTTTTAACTTGTCGGTTTCTAAAATCGGGCTTCTCACTTTCAAGGGCCTTTGCAGCCAGCTTCCAGTCCGGCCACAGCCTTTTTATACGGTCTCTCATCCACTGGTATTTGCTGGCGTTCATTTTATGCGTCAGTTCTCCAATATCGTCCCTTACACGAAGCTGCGGGGAGAGAATGGATGCATGTTGAGAGGCTCCCAGGTTAAAATAGGTGAGATTATAATTAAAGTTATCTTAAATTATAACATTGTACAGTCGAAACTCACCAGTGAGCTGGGAGACTCAACAAAGAGCCACAGGCAAATGGATAAGTACCAGGACGGTACTATTTGGGCGCTAATTCCATTCAACCAAAAATTTCGGAAATTTCCGTTCCAATTGAACGGAAATTTTCCGAGTAAAAATTCTTGTATTTAGGGTATACCTCGCGAGGTTGTCCTAACATTCTGGAAAATCGGAAAAACCAGAAAATTCAGAAATTTACTGTTCCTTTCGAAAAGATTTCGGTTTCCAGTACCTCTCTTTTGTAAATTTCCGTCCGAAACTGAATGGAACGGTTCTGTCCAATCGGGCCGGTGTAACCAACCAAAAAATTCCGGATTAACTGGTTTATTTGCCACGGGAAATTTTCGTAATTTTAAACCGGAATGTTTGGTGTTTCCTGTTCTTTTCTTTGTTTTCTTTTAGAATGCAGTTTGGATTAATTAATTTCTCTGTGTAGTTTACATAACTAGTGATTATACTCAGTTTCATACCTGTTCATTCTTGTGTCGCTCGGTGCTAGAATGTCTGCGCCAAGGTAAAGAGGGACACCACTTCTCAACCTAACTCACAAAAATATAAGAAAAAAGTATCAAGTCTTGTCAGATTAAAGAAAAATGAAGCCGACTAAATGGATTGCTGAACTCTTTTAACTAGCCTACCAGTTCAACAGAATGACTGGAGTTGGCCATGGCATCGTTACTTTATGTGTAAAGAGATAGGCTGTGCCTAGAAAGTCGCTACGTCTTTTGCGTAAGTGTTGCTTAATACGAGCGGAAATTTGAAGTTTTACTTGCTAGAAATGTAGTAAATGACATAAGTTAAACACCCTGTTGGTTTTTGTTGACATTTCATACCTTTTTTCACTCAGAAAAAGGTGAAAAACATGCATTATTTCTATTCAAATGTGGCTTAAAAAGATGTTGCTTGTCATATCTTGTGTAACCATTGCAGCCGATAGTGATCAAATGTCATGCCATAATGTGTCTAAGGGTTATGCTACTGAAAACAGCAAGAGCTGATAAAGAATCCTCTTGTAAAACTTAAGGAAAAAACTTAGGGGAAGGGGGTGGCATCTACCTTAAACGTCCATAAGGGTAAACAAGGAAGTCATCCAAACTAGAACGACCAAGCTGTATATAATTTGATTCCAAGTAACATGTCTTATTAGCTTCTCATCATTCCGGAAACGTACGGTAAACGGATTTTTTTACCTCACTTAAGTATATCAAGATGGTGCAATTATCTTGAGGATCTACTCCATGGCGGCCTACGTAACATTCTCTGTATTTTGACCACTTCGATAACATCCACTGCAAAAATGGAAAAAAGTACGCAATCACTGGCTAGCCGTATCGTGGCTTTTATGTGGTACATTTTTGCTGTCAACAAATAACAAATGTCTCGACTCTAGTTGATTATTAGCAGGTCCAATTTGAGTCACATCAGAAACGTAGACCTCGGACATTTGCACTTTGCATGGGGATTGTGGGATTGTGCAGCGGTGAGACTAGCACTTGTAGCACAGGTTCGAAAACCAGAATTTACTCCACATGTAGGATAAGTTTGTTGTTTTATTTATTGATGATTTTTATCCCTGCTTCGAAAGTTTTTATCTAGGTTCCCCAAACATTGAATGAAAAGAAACAACATAAGAAAAAAGAAGTATTGGGCTCGAGGTCGCAACACGGAAGGCCTTCCGTGTTGCAACCTCGAGCGCAATACTGACCTGGCCTTTCTACGAGCCTGAAACACAGAAGGGGTAAGAAACTGGACGGATAATTGATGGATATTTATTATGTGGACTAGCACCGACGAACACACCTAATAATAATAATAATAATGATGATGATGATGATGATGATGATGATGATGATGATGATGATGATAACAATAAGGCGTATGTAGGCAATACCATGCAAGTAATTTGCCAACTGATTATCTACTCCCATAGCCCTTCACCTCTATCAGTAGCAAGTTAAAAGTGATTTTGCGAAGCCGTAGAACACCTTCAAATATTTTCCTATACAGGCAAGCCAGCTTCTCAATATCTTGAAAGCTGATTCACAGTCGACGATTTTCACTGTGAAGCAATGAAGGCCCTGATTTAGAACTTTTGCTTTTTTTTTCAACGTGAAGCAACCTTCCTAATGATGGTGAAACTGTATTCACAATTTTAGGAGACGTTGTTGCGGTATGTTTTACTTCCTTAATTCCGAAAGCCCTAACGGTGACGAAAATGAAATTTCTCTATACATTATCAATACTTGTTCGAACATTCAAGTGATGAGAATAAAGAAAATAATCACCGAGGATACGATGTATTGATATTTAGGCAAATTATCCTTACTAGTCCAATAAGAAACATGTGGAAAATAGTAAGAAGAATATACATTTTTATATCAGGGTTTAAAAGGCGCTTTCAGTCAACCAGGGCGTGTCAATTTTATTGCGTATACTTAAACGAGTTATTAGTTTAGCTGTTTACGTTGCTTTTTCTGTTGCTTTTACCTGGACCTTGTTTTTACACAATGGATAAAGCCAGTCATCTGGAATTGAGCAGTCTTTCTTTGGAATGCGTGTCCGGGGTTGCAAAAGGACCTCAAGTTTTGTTGTTCGTTTCTCAGCTACAAAATCAGATTTATCTGCAACGAGATCGAAAGGTATTGTGGGTAAAGGCAAACCCGTCTTTAAGTTTTGCATTTGTCGGAAATTGTTTGGGAACTTTTATTTTTTAACCGTCTAGTCACGAATGGGAACCATCTTATTGATAGCAATCATGGTTTAGGTTTAATTGTTCGGTTGTTAGTTGAGTGAATTAAAGCACATTCTATGTTTTTCAAACATTTTTTCTCCAACTTCTAGTTTACCTACCATGCGCGTGTTGTGCGTTCATTTAGTCCTTTATTACAAATGTTTTAACCAAGTGGATAAAAAGATCAATGAAATCATAGGTTATTTGTTAGAATCCTTGAAAAAAATGCGCGCTATGCCCCTCTTTGGACGAACTGGATTAAGTAAGTAATTTGAAAAAAGACAATAATATGGTTAAAGATAGGTGGTTGCGTCACAGAGCTACAGTCCAACAAAACATGACAAAAAAATCTTCATTTTAAACAGAACGTGTGAATTGACAAACAACAGTGTGAAACGTTTTCTCAGGGGCACTCCACCTAGTTTTCTTTGCCTCACGAAGAGAAAAAGGTGCAAGAAAAAATAAATACGATGACGTCAAGTCTTCATTCGACGACAAATACGTTTACTTATAGTACGCGGATACGCCACAGTTGTCCCACGTTTGGTCAAAGATTGTTTGCCCATTTAGCCACCGAATATTTTGTGTGACAAACACGATGTTTGACGAAAATGTTTCGTGAACACTTATCTTTATGTGTAAAGCTTAGCCTGAAAGTCACTCTCTGCATTTGAAAGTTATGTGCTTGCGATACTAGAGGCTGAGGTTGATTATGTTGAAGCGCCTATTCTACTGCAGAAAATTGCAAACTATGTAGTATAACTGATCAATTTCCTATTTTTCGTGTCCTTTCTTCCTCTCCTCTATTAATTTTGTTTTCTGTAATTCGTCTAATTCTTGAATGCAAATTCCTAAAAGCTGCCAGTTAATGCATGTATGCAGTTATTTTGTATTTATTATCCTTATTCAATTGTTAGTTATCCTTATTTTACTGCTGTACCTTTGTAGCTCCGCCCGCCTAGATTAGCTCCTGCTATTTGCGGACGGGACCGAACCTTCATTCATTCGTATTTTAGTACTTTGTAATTCTTGTATTTAATAATTTATGTATTTTTATGAATTTGTGCGGATAAACATTTGTGAGAATAAACGTTTAATGTGTCTTTTTATCGGTCGACAAAGATTAATTAGCTACACACCGTAAAGATATTAAAATTTAAAGCAAATTGGGCTGTTTCTTTGGTCGCATCGGGAAGTGTGTGGCAAAAAATTGCCGCTTTAGTAGTTTACTGCACACATATGATTCAACTAAAACTCTAATAAGCATAATATTGACAAAAACAATCTTACTAGGAAAATAAATAATTATTTTAATAATATGTTAACTATAAACATTAAATTTGAAATCGATTTCATGGCTCGTCTACATTGCACATACCCTGTATATTTCACTGCCCTAAATGAAAAACTAACGAGTCGATTTAACGGCATTAAGATCTAGAAAAAGCTCGTTTCAAGAAATAAATTGCCAACGGCTTCCTCGTGGTGCTAAATTAATTGGTGCTGGATAAAGCAGGTTTCAACTATTACATTTCAATTTTATCCTGAGAGATATTCAGATTGCCTTTCAAATTGTCTTTGGTTTTAAAGAGTAAAAGCAGCCGTTTAGCTTGTTGAATTAAACCAGCCAACCAAAAATTTACATAACATGTCGGATTTACAAATTATCAACTGAGTTGATACGGTAAATTGGCTACCGTAAAGAATTTGAAAAGCTGACGTTTCGAGTGTTAGCCCCCTCGTCAGAGCGAATCCGTTCATCCGTGACGAAGGGCTTCGCTTTCTTTACGACGGCGGTGACCATACCTATCAACTCAGTTGATAAATCCCAATTTTTGTATGTTACTTCCCCACCGACAAAGCACCTCAGTTTCTCTAAAAACTAACCCCTTGCTACTTACATAGTCTAGTATTTGTTTAAGGAGAATCTGTTTAAAATTTAGGTGCCCGTGTTTACCTTTTGGTATTCCATCTTGAAGATTATAGACAACAATACAACATTGTATAACCAGGTGAACTACGAGGGCTGTTAAAACCAAAGTACCAATTTTTCTCTTCATGACTTTTAAACACTCTGATTCGCTCTCCTGTCACTGTTTGTCGTAACAATTTTATCATTCGAAGAAGCCTTTTGCTTCAATTATGGTCGAATTCACATCCAGACAGCTTCTCAAAATACAAGTTTTTGGCCTTAGCAAATCACCCTGTACCTCGCTCAGCCAATATATATTTATATTTACCGGTGAATATAACATTTCAAGGCGCGGCTACTAAACTAAGCTATTTTTTTTTTCGTGTGTTTTTTGTCACGTTTTAGCCGTTTTTTTTTTTTAACTTACTGATGACCAAATCTCAAAATTAATTAAACAATCATTTGCCTCAGGCTAAGTAAATATTGGCAAATATTGACTTCGTCTTCGGCGAATAATTGTCAAATATAAATATATATGCCAAACTGAAAGTTGACAGCAAGGAGTGTTTGGTTGAGGTTTACTGACAACTGACAAATGGCCTAAATTTTAACTGTCAACTGACAAATGGCCAAAAACTTTACTGACAACTGATATTTGTGCCAAGAGTTAACTGACAACTGTCAACATGCTTGAAAAGCCATGCCGTATTTTCTAGATTAAACGCCGGGGGCGTTTATTTATAACTCGGCCACGTAGACCCGGCGTTTATTTGAACCCGGCGTTTATTCGGAGCCCGGCGTTTATTTATTAAATTTATTTTTCAGTTTGGAAGTTTATTGATTCAGGAACCAATATTCAACAAAAACGTTTAAAAATATGTGAAACAATGTCGTCAACTTTGTCTCATCTAAGTGAATCTGGTAAAAAAAAAAACATCGCTGACAGAAACAGTGATTGAACTCTTCTCAACGTTACGTTTCTTGGTGCGTGAAAGATGGAGGAAGTGTATCGGTAACTGCTAGACAGCAAACGCACTGTGCAAGCAATTTTCAACAATGTAGTGCCGAGGTTCCTTCTCCATCAGTTCCGAAAAAAGCAAAATTATGGAACGATTCAATTACAAGGAACTGCTGGAGAAACCCTCGAGATGATCCTTGCTTGATGTACAAGCCCGCAGAAAAGTTACTATGATTTAAAAGGGATTGACACGATACCTGATGCGTCGTTTGTTTCCTCTGTTTTAGTGAGAACTACTTTTGTAAAAGGTAGTTTGGTTTTGTATAAATTCAAATGTAATGGTAGAAAGAGACTGAACTAGCATGCAGTCACGACACATAATCCTGATTTAACATATCCATCTCGAATAAACGCCGGTACCCCGAATAAACGCCAGGGGCGTTTATTTTAAACTCGGCCCTGTACACCCAGCGCTTATTTGAACCCGGCGTTTATTCGGGGTCCGGCGTTTATCGAGAAAATACGTATGGTAATATTCTTTAACTCCTTTTGAAAGTTATATTTTCGGTCATTATTTTTGTGTTCTTACACCAAGTCGCCAGACCAATCAACATGGCTGGAGATAAAAAGCAGACTTACATTTCACATGTCGTTACTTAGACTACTAAGGCTATTAGGATATTAAAATTAATCATTTACCATTTGACTCTAACACCTGTCATAACGTGAGAGTCAATTGACCTCAACAAAGTTAGACCAGTTTACTGTAGCCACATGCTCAAAAGCAATGTCTGCTCATGGAGTCATAAAAGCTATCGTAAGTTTTTATCGTGTCGATTCCGATACGACGTTGCATTGGAGCGCATTCCTGTCAACAACGACATAGAGGCGGTGGAATCGCTTAAGAAACACTTGACTGAATCTTTGGGGTTGAAACAACTGGCAACTAAGTACGGGTTTAGGTCTTTTGACCGTAAACTGTACAGGATATCAAAGGAACCTCGAGGGAAAACGGAGAATTTTACCATTACCGTCCAGATGGGCAGTGGCATTTGTGGACGATTTATTAGTGACCTTTTTCAGTGGCTGTGGCTGTTGGCAAGGCTCTACCACCACGACTTACGACTCCGGTAGCGTCGGGCGAACACAAGCCGCAACCAGTGACCGCGCAAAAAAAGCCTATTGCACCCAGGCAACCACAACTAGGCGAGAACGACACAGACTCAGAAGCCGATATCTCTGATAACGAGGACGAGGCCATTACAGGACAAAGTGCCACAGTGGCTGCACTTACCCCCGACGTGTTCAATTGACAAAAACCGATATCGAAAAACCGTTCGATAAATCAATAACCATCGATAATTCTTAATTAAACGTCATCGATTTTATCGATCGATCGGTAAAAATCGATACTCACAACCGATCCTGGTTTTTAATGGTATCGATTTCATCGTCTTCGAGGACCGTGCATTTTTCACCATAATAAAATACAACAACACTGCTTCTTCGGAGGCAACGCTTGAAAAAGGGCTGTGTTCATGCAGCTAGCGCTCAGACTTATCATTTGTTTTGCTTTGCTTTTCATTTACTTCGTTAGGGTGTTTAGCTGATTGGCATAAGTTGGGTGTACCCTTGCAGTCCTCTTTGCCCGCTTCTAGTCGTATTTATCAGAATGAACGGAATCATACAAGTAAGTTTTAAGAATGGGGAGCTTTTTCTTTCTGTTGTTTCTCTGATTCTGGAACCATGTATTGGCCTTAAAAAAGGAAAAAATACAATTAATTTATAATATGCTTCAAGAGTTTCAAAACAAGCATCAGTTGTTATATATGTCACGTTTCCCTACTGACTCATTTTAGACTTTTAACGGCATTTTGGTTTTGAAAATGTTATTACCCGTTCGATGCAATAAAAATGTTCTAGAATTTTTTACAAAAGTAGTAATAGTTTCTAAGAAAGTCAGTTTATTTCTGATATTTCCCTGCCCTAGAGCACGTGGAAAACTTTTGCGCCAACAAAATCGATGAGTTTGATAAAAAGCGATAGGAATAATTGAAAAATCGATAATCATCGATTACTCACAACGTACCCCTTTTACGATTTTAATCCATTTCAGATAGAATTTAATAATTGTTATCGATTGTTATTGATTATCGATTTTACTGATTGAACACATCGGGAGTTACCATGCAGATCCGGACGACAAATACATGCCTTCGTCGCATGGATTCGTGACAAGAAATTGATCATCCTTAATAATCAAAAGATTGAAAATTAAGGAAAGCAAGCAGTTTAGTGTGTCTGTTCGCTTTGTTCATTGCGAAACCATGATGTGAAAATAGATATCAAATAAATTTCAAGTGAGCAGTGCTTCTTTATTTATTGTAGGAGGCCCAAAAAGGGCCAAAAACGAAAATTCAAGGTTAATAGTTAATTATTAACATCCAGTTAACTGACAACTGAAAAATGGCCGAGTAAACATTTGACACCCGCCATCCAGACACTCTTGCTGCTGTTATAGTAGATGGGCCTAAGGGCTACCAATTGTATGGAAATTAAAATAATGAGCTTCCTTAGAATGTTGCGTCGGGAAATCAATTCTATATAAATTTCACCTTAATTTTACAAAGCTAGTTGAAAAACATCTGAATAACCGCATATTTGTGGTATAGGTCGCTAACAGAATTATCATGTAACCTATAGCTAAATATTAGTTATTGTATGCGCTTGTACTCTTCCAGACAACGGCGTAACGAACCTCTTGCATTTCGGGCCAAAGTCCAACTTCTCCGCGTGCTAGTCGAACAGGGTGGTGTGCTGCGTGACGTCACATTATTGTGTGTACTTGTATACGTAGATACAGCTTAGTTACTTTATTAGTTAGTTTATTTTACTCATGTTTTAGATATTTTTACGTTTTTATCAATTTTGTTGGTGACATTTTTAAAATTATTGTAAGCGCCAGTGGATAGCGCTCTAGAAATTCAGTATTATTACTATTATTATTATTATTATTATTATTATTATTATTATATTACATAATGAGCGGCGAGAAATTTTACAGTTATTAAAAATAATCAGATTCTGAAGAGACCTTACCGTCTCCTTACCATCGCCGCTTTTGAAGTGCGCTCACCTATATCTGTTGAAATAAGCAAACGGACTACTTCACTGGCTTTAATCTTCTTGGAATTCGTTCACTGTTTTTAGTTGCCCTCGCTATACTTAAATTTGAAAGAGCGATCCTAGATCGAGATGCTGGGAATAAAAATTTGTGAGCCACTTTTAGGTCTTGTTGAGTAATTAGATGTACTATATTTCTGAAACCGACAACGTTATCTCTGTCAGTCAATCACTGTTATCTTAGTTACGGTTGTGAATGCTTGTCACGACCCATACAGATCGTACGATCACAGGGCTGAGATGCCAAAACGTAGGCTATCTAAACTGTTTTTAACCCTGTCACTCCAAGAGTCAGTTATGGAGACATTAAGGTGACTGTATCTTCTGAGTCTGTGGATGAAATCCTTTGGTGTCACCATTCAATGACTCCTCTTCAACAGTACTTTCACATGGTACTATCTATATTTTAGTATTTTACAAAATAAAATTTGGGATTCGGCTTGAATTTTGATTTTAGGCACTCTTGGGAGTGAAGGGGTAAATCTGTCCTGTCGTTGCCTTTTAAATTTTCTTCAATTTCAAAAGCTATGAGGAATCGCCCCCCTTGTATAGTCTACATTGTAGACTAAGCATATTAGTGCCACTTTATGTCAGTCCTTACCTTTCGTTAACCCATTTTCAGTACTGTCGACGACTATCCAGTATTGTAATACGAAGAAAAACGTTATGATCCAGATCGCCAATGTGTCAGTCTTATCTTCCCATGATTTTTTAACGGGTCCGTTTTTGTCTGTTCCACTGACGTATTAATCTTTTCCATAATTACTTTAGAATGGAAAAAAAATAGCACTTGTCTTTCATCCTATTCGTTACACTGTGTTCTAACCAACGCAGTCTTTAAACAGCACCTACTTGTAATTCAATCTCTGTTACAAACGTTTTTTTCAACTTCCAATCAATTTCCTAGGTTGCGATAAAGGTGGCGATTTACAAGCAAAGGTGCTTCCATACAACACTGAATAGAAAGCTTTGTTTCCTATCGGATGAAATAGTTTGTAAGTACAGACATAAATAAGTGTTTATGGTTGTTTAGGCTTAATGTAGTTTTCAAAGGAGGCAAGGGTGACACGAAGAAGGAAAGTAACAATCTCTACAAACAAACTGCGAGAAAGCACACCGTGTTATTACGTCATAAAGAAGTCAAGAAATGTGCCAATACTCGAATACCAGGAGCTAATAAGCCGAAGCGTCAGACTGCCATACTCAGCCTATGTGATGGCGTTTTCACAGGACAGTTTATTTTAAGACAGGTTTTACATTACTCTTTTTTGCGAAATTTAAAATTTTAAGCACGGACTAAACGTTTCTATCAACTTCTTCACTAAAATCTATTTAACTATCATCAGCGGATTCCCTGCATCGCTTCGCGATATTTGTTCTTTTTTTTCTTAGCACACTTCCGTTTTAATGCAAAGCTCAGTTAATAATGCAGATCTTGTGATTGGTTAGCAAGGCTCCTGCGAGAGTCTGAATTCGCCTGAAATTCAGTCTAAAAATAAATAGGTCTGTGAATACGCCGTGACATGACATGAATACGCCATGACATGCTACGGGTATTTGCTCCTGTAGCTTGTTACAGGCGTTTAGATTGTGCGGAGAAGAAGCGGCTCACAGCGCTAGGGTCGACGCAAGGAAAGACTGGGAGGGCCCTCGTTTTTTTGTGTGTGTGTTTTTTTTTGCGCCCGATTTTTCTTTCGTGCGCCGCTTTTTCGCTGCTCGCCACAAACTTAACGCCTAGAACAGACGCCAATATCCTCCATAAATAAACATTTGTAAACATCGTTTTTAAAAGAATTTCCATTTCTTTGAAGTATACTCTTGGAGTTACAGAAGTGGGACGGAATCGATGTCCTTCCACCAGTCTCAGAATGCTTAAAAGCTTAGTCTGTATTGGTAGTATTTTGGCGCCTTTCATACTTTTCCACTTGCGCCACCGTGATGCGAATACTCTTCCCGATGAACTCAATGGCGATGACAGAATTTTCGAGACCTTTTTTTCTTTAATTACAGGTTCAATGAAAGGAAATGTCAATCACAATTCTTGCAAAACGCTACTTGCTGGGGTTGGTAATCACGGCACGGGCACAGACGCATTCGTGATGAATCTTTTGCAACGCAGCTGAATAAGAGCGTCATAGCTTGTAACGTGCAGGACCGGTCAGCGGGAGTGTATGAAGGTGCATAAAGGCTTTCCTCCTTGATTTGATTTTCACACGTTACACCAAACCTGTAGAGCAAAAATTCATTTTTTAAAACAGCCCTCTTAATCCCCATGAAATCAATGAACGCTTTTCCTTCAACTAATTTCTTCTTGTTTTTTTTTTTCGCTACCATGTTTCCACCAATAGCGTAGTTCTACTGTTCTACATATAAACCACACACAACCCAGAATTTGTTGACTCGCTCTGTCAATTAGCAACTCAGTTGATAAATCCAAACTTTTGTGTTTCGCTTTCCCACCGACGCGGCACCAACTTTCGTTTGAAACTAACCCCCTTAACTATGTAAAATAAATACGTTGCCATCGGATGGTGTAAGATTAAATGGAAAAAATTGCTTAAAATAATATTATGATGAGGGTTAAGATCTATACAGCAACGTCCCGTTCAATAGTAGCAGGTGCAAAAGTCTTTCCCGTACACTAAGTTGGGTAAAATTACAGTGAAAACCAGTGTATAATTACTGGCATTTTTCCAAGATTGCCTTGGTGTTTAAGGCTAGTTAGCTGTTCATAAAAAGATTCTTATAGTTTTAGGGGGAAAGGGCTTATCGCTAGTCAGAACAGTAATTCAGTAGTTGGGTGTGACAAATTGTTTCTGAGACATCATCGTATAATATGCCTATATTTAGACTAAACAAACACAGACTCCGCTAAGACCTCTGGTTCATTTAATCCCACAACACTTCCTTTTGTTTTTCAAATAAGAGCCTGTTTCATATTTTAGGTTACAACAAGTTTTTATATGTTGGGGTGGGGTGGGGGAGGATAAAACGTCTGCAACCCATTCATCTGCAGACAAGTGCCTGTTTCTTCTGTTTTTGAGTGTTATTTTTTTGTTTCAATCAAGGGGTGTATAAAAGTGGTGCAAGAAATCATTTCTTGAATTGATGAACCGAATAAACCCATAAACCGAATTTCATTTTGATGAAACTGGTGACTGACAGTTACATCCTTTTCATCGGATTCACAACGTACATAGCTACTTTCTCTTGTGTTTGTTTTCCGTATTTTTGGAAATTCATGTTTGCATTTTATCCGATGGAAGAGGTTTATATTACTGGAGTAAAAGGAGATGTTCAATGAAAATGTGTCACTTACGTTTTAAAATGTCCCGCTGAGTTTACATAATTGAAAAACGAAGGCTCGCATAGAAAACCTGAAATTACAAAATGAGAGAGACTTAGCTATTAGACAAGGAGGTATGGAATCACACACGACGCAACAACATACCATTTTCGGCGCATGCGTCTTTGCAGGAGTTTCCCTTGGATCCTAGGACCAAATGCATTTCTTTTAGGGGTGGCCATTGCTTCCGTTGTTCGCAAAAATCCTGAGGAAAAAAAGGAGACGATTTACGTGTATATTTTTGTTTTGTATTGCTTGTTGCTGTTGTTGTTTATACAACTTGGAGCATGTTTTTCACCTTAGTCTACAAACAATTACAGAGAATTGGAAATAGAGGGTACATTTTTCATGTTTCTTGTCTAAATTATACGCTGTCTTCTACTTGAAGATATTTCTAAAACAGAGAGAAAATTTAACCCTGTGGTTTCTGACAATAGCATCGGCGGCTTTTTCATTAGGGTTGCTTAACCGCTTGAATGCCGGCATCACATGGTACCAGATACCAACGGCCATCTTGGATTTTAATCAAAAACTTGAAATGTTGTAATTCTGAGTTGAAAACAAGTTAAAAATGTTTATTGAACACAAGGCATAAAATTCATTTCCTCTCGCCACCTTGTAACATACTCATACACTGACCAGATTTTCAGTGAAGGTGTTAACGCGTTCCAACATGCCTTTAGGAGTCCATTCGTAGGGGAGAAATGGCTTCACCTGAAAAAGGACACCCACATCAAATTGTAAGTGAATACTGACAATACGACGTGTAACCAAACATTTCGTAATTAACGTTAACGTTTTATAAATGTGGAGCTTGCACGGTATTTAAATTGCTTTTCACTGACCCAGTACCTCTGAGGACAAAATTTCTTTTACAGTTGATTCCACTAAATCAAGATTCTTTATGTCGATGGTATAAACATGTGGTTTGCCAATGAACGTTTCCATATACGGGTGCTGTGACGTCAGCTGCAACAAAAAAGCGAATTGAAAACTGCAGCATAACAAATTATTAAGATTTTATTGAGGAAGAGGGGACAAACTGTTGGTATTGCGCGTGTTTCACTGGCTTCGCTGTGGATGTGTAGGACTCCGAACTGACGGGGGGCCGTTGTTTTGGCTTCAAAACAGGACCTCGAGTTTAAAATTCATACGGAGTTAAGGGGCCAAAAAAAAAAAGTTTTGTATTTTTGGCAAGATGCGTTACTTTGGAAGTAACTGCATAAATGGGCCAGAAACTGTAAAATTGTAAAAAAAAAATTGGGGAAAATAGTGCGACTGGTTCGCAATGGAATTCACGCGGGAAAGGCACTTCGCTCAGTAATGTGACCAGAAGGGTCGATTGATTTTCTTAAGCCTGACATATGCGATTTAAGTATTTTCTTGAAAACTTTCCAAGTATTTTTTGCGTAGCAAAAACTTGGTGGGTGTATTTTTTAGGTTAAAGATAAGAATTCCATGGATAGTTTTGGATATGAAAAAGGGCATATGCTGATTTGAGTTAAGTGAAGTGTTGACCAAGTTGCGTATTGTGGGTTTAGTTTTAGTTCAACGTTTTTCTTCTCTTTCTCTCTTTCTTTTCCATCTTACCCTACCCCACGCTAGGGTTAGAGTAGCTTACTTCCGGCAGATAATTGGCCTACACATAATTATGAAAAAAAAGGAAAGAAGTCTACAAACCTCTCTAAACGTCGGCTTTGGTTTGAAAAACGCTGTGTTTTTGCGACTAAGGGGAGGGTCAAACTGCAATTTCACAAATGATGTCGATATATTAATGAAAGTAATCTATGTTACTTAGTATTTCAAAGAAATGAGTCGTGAAAATCACACAAAATTCAGCGGTTCGGACAATTGATTATTTCGAGTAAGCTATTTCCTGCTGTCTGCGATACAGGTATATTTCCGAGTCAGCTTTTAGTTGCATTTAGAAGCAAAGAAATAATATTATTTGACGAGCAAAAAGATGATTGTGAAATTTTGCTTGTCGAGGCCACTGAAGAAAGTATTAATAAACATCATGTTGATCAGGAAACACGTCATTTGCATTTACTTAATTATGTAAATCTGTGTGTTGAAAGTAAATGCAAGCGAGGCGTTCTGATCAAGAAGAAGTAAAAAGATGTAATGGAATTTTACAACCTGGTTTACAGGTACTCAATCAGTTTAAGGTCAACTGTTGAAGTTAAGCACTTTTGTTTTGGTTCCTACTTGCACTCCAAATTAATACTATGTTGTATAAAAGAGTAATTTTCATCCATGGTTACAAATCGTTAAATAGAATTGAAATATCTCCTTTAATGCTACAGCTTGTAAGCGTCTCTTTCTTTTACCGGTCTTTTGGCTACCCATTGCTAATTAAACAAATGTCGTTATATCATACCTTGGGATTGATGAAAACACAACCCTGTGAAATAGCTTCAAGAGGTGCTGTTCCTTCATAGGGAAATCCTAGACCAATAAATACCTGCAATATCAAATGAATCCGTTAACGAAACCACATTATTTGACATTTTTTCTTTCTTTTCTTAATAAAATTATCTCAGTTCTGGCAAGCGGCTTGATTATAGAGGCATATGATTGCATTACCAAAAACAAACAAAGCGCTCGTGTCCCACGACTGTTAACGATTGTTTAACCAGGTATTTCAACAGGAGATTCTGCTTGGGTTTAAAATTTTGGCCTGGATCTCTTTGCAAGATCTGACATTCAAGCTCACTTAAATGAGCAACAGACTTAAACAGCCGCTCTCCTCCTATTTGCTTTCACTTGGGACTCGGCATGTTATAAAAGTTCTGTTAAATTCGGGCCTGCATTTACGTAGTCATTTGCACAGCTTCCTGAGTCCTTACTACCAAATCCAATGACTTTAAGATTTTCTTCACTCTTTCATTATCTTTATATAATTACTCTACCCCCCTCCTCCATTACTTTTCTGTTGAGATTTATAAGCGCATTTTTCACGGATACATTCCAAAGCGTTTTACCGCAACTAAGCGGTGAGATCGGACCCCACCCCACACAACCAACGCATTATTGAATACGCCTGCGACGTAGGGTACCCCCCTTTCCTTGCCCCTCAGTTGCCTACTGTTTCGAAATGAAGTTACCCTATTTGTTTCCTTTTAAAATTATTTAACCTATTTTGGGCACGCTGGACACTGCCTTGTATTCCCCGATCATGCTTATTTTTGCTTACCATGTGCTCGCATCAAGGTATATTAATGTTATAATTTGAGCTTTTTTTTGCTCTATTATGGCTGTTGTTAGTTTGTTTCCAGACAATAAATCGATATCTAATAAATACCTTTGTTCTCCTTAATAGCCTTTGAAGGTCACCGCCTTTCATTATTCCATGATTAATGACGTAATCAGGTACAAACGTTTGGACGCCCTGCGAAATGTACCAAAATGAGCTATCAATAGAAGAATCCCATTATTTCCCAATGTACAGCCCGTTTGATCCAATTTAAAAATAATAAGTATGATGATACCAATGAATTTGTTTACAGCACCGCCCCACTTTTCACCTGCTACAGCAAGGTCCTAAGCCAAATAAAACAACTACGAGGAGATCCGTAGCCTTAGCCATAGCCTTATAGGATAAGTTTTGTCCGGTTGGTGGGTCCGGTATGGCGTGCGTTTCTCAAAAGCCCCGAAACTTTTCGGGCCGGTTTCGGGCACAATAATTCACATTGTATCTTGTAAACAAAGACGCTTCTAAGCATGAAACTTTGCTAGAAGTGAAAATTTTCTGGACTTTAATACATTTTAAAATGACAGCCTTAAAGAATGAGTGGTTTATGTTTGTACAAATAGCTTTTCGGACCCGATAAGTTTTGGGGGCTTTCGAGAAACGCACACCTGAAGACTTCAAATTCTTTAGATCTGCTGGCCTTTGTTGCCGGCTATCTGCTGGCGACAATTAGAAATTACGACTTGGGCGAGAACAAACATAAAAACACGTATGCTTTGCTATCCTCGAATTACTAATGGTCAAAGCTATAAGTTACTCTTGGAGCAGTTTACGTGTTTCCTATTCTTATCTGTAGGCAGGGCAACCTAAAACCCCTCGATCGACTGGGACAGTGTTGCTGACTTATGCAAGATGGCGACTACAATTTTTTGAAGCATTCTGCTTTGCGTGCTATATTAAAGGCCAGTTCCTTCCGACAACCGCTCTTAGCCCATGCACATTCATTATCAGTCATGGTAAACAAAAGAAGGTACTATCAGTAAATTGAAAAGCAAATGTAAAAAATTACCTCAGTATTATTCGTGATTGTGGCATGTATTTCCAAGTACCTGCTAAGAAAATCGATGAATTCTCTCCTACCCTGGCAAAAGTTAAAATATTCAAAAAAACATGAATAATGCTGCAGAAATGGGAACACTCGACGATACCAATCTGCCCAAGGTTCGAATTCCGAGCCGGGACTTATATGTATGTTCAGTTGTATCTTTAGATGTCCCTTTAAGCTTCGTTTTCATTTCATCAGTTCCTAGGTTCAATTCGATCTGAAAGAGAATCTGCTAAAAAAAGCTCAGACTTTGATGACTTTGATGTAGTGTCCCTGTCTAAATTCGTGAAGTACAGTGAAAACTTAGGTGCATTTGTCGACTAACAACTGAACTAGGGATGGGCAGTGCATTTTTGGAATAACTACTTAAGTTTTCAAAACTTCTCAGGGAAAAGGAAAACAAACAATCTCCCAGCGTACTTACATTTAAGTAACCAGCCTGTTTTGCATACAGAAGTCCGATTGGCCTGTCCTTTTCGGTTGCTGGATTAAATGAGTTAGTAGACCAGGTAACTGCCTTGTCAACGACAAATCCAAGGAAGAGGTTGTCAGGGCTATGCGCTATTGAAGGAAAGAACGAAATCATTATTGCTGAATCCAATAGGAACGGTCCTTAGAGCTCTGAAGCCCCACTTTCGCTAGCTGCGAAAATTTTCCGCATTCTTGGAGAACAACAAAAAGACCATTAAAAAAAAGGCGTTAAAAGTATGCCAATTAATTAATTTAGCTCCATAGGTCCTTGAAGAATTCGGTCGTATATAATTTATGGTTGGATGATTGGCTGCTGCTGTTGTTGTACTTGTGGTATTGTTTCAATTGTTTTAATGGAAATTTGTTTCATCTTATAGGGATCTGGGTTACGACTCATGTCTACCAAAATGCTAACTCGTTATGGGAGGTCCAAATAAAAGAAAGATTACATCAATACTTAAAGGATTGAGTTCGGCAAACTTAACATTCACGGTCTTCAAAATATAAATAGTTCGATTCTTGAAATAAACAAACATAGTGTCACAGTCAAAAGAAGGGAATGCTTGTTATTTTGGCTATTTAAAGCAATTGTCTGTCATTTTATCTTACGAAACATTGTCATTATCTGCCGGAGATGTACATCTTCGCTTCCCCAGGGACTTTTTGACCCTTCTTCCAGACCCTCGTACTCAGCGTAGTTGAATTCCGCATCTGTACCAAACGAGTCCAAAATCCGAAAATTGCACCTAAATAAAGGAAAGCATCAGACGTGACAGTATGTCTTTTATTCACCCGCGATCTTTATGTAACATAGAGAACGTTCTCAGTAGGAAAACCAGTTTATTTAAGGTGGGATTACCGTTAGAGCCTATTTTCCGCAACGTTTGCCGTATAAAAAATATCTCCTTGAGAATTCATAGTGCCAGGGCCCATAAATTCTTTAGAATGTTTTCAGTCTTCAAAACTGATTTTACTGCTGTATTTAGATTTAAGTATTTCAAACATCATTCGCCGGCTATGATTTGCCCATCTCGATTCTCTCATACCCACAAAGCTATGAAGGTAATTAGCAGATTTGCTGTTTTTTAAAGATTTTTTGTATATCTCAGAAAATTAGTATTTCTTCTAGAAACTCATTTTGTGGGCAAACTTCCAGAAATATTCTGTGACAATGGGCGAAACATATCTGTCGGCAAATTACGATTCGCCCTTCAGGATTCGCCCATGGCCATAAAAATAAAGATCAAAATTTGCCCATAAAAAACCACACGGAGGAATTACTAACTTACTGAGATATAAAGAGGTTAGTTTCTAAAGAAACTGTGGTGCTGTGTCGTTGGAAAAAACAACAGCAGAAATTTGGTTATTTCAACTGAGATGGTAAGATAAATTGGCCAACGTAAAGAAAGTGAAAGCTGACGTTTCCAACGTTTCGGCTGCTACTTGTTTATGTAGTAGATATACTAACTTCGTCAAAAATTATTCTTCAGTGGTCACAAAATCATCTTTGGTAGCCTGTACACTGCAAAAGCGGACGGAAACGAAGATACGCTTTGACATTCCACAAATTTTCGAAAACGATCGATGGCGGCGGTCACAACAATGACATCAGGCACAAAAGTAGAAAACAAAAATCTCGCTTTTCAAATAAAGATGAGCACAAAGGTACGTTTACTACTTTTACGAGGCGTCGACATATCTTTTACAGCTTCTTCTTTCCTTTTTTCTTTTTTGCTTATTTATTTATTGTTTTTTTGTACCTGTAGTGCGACCTTGATGGTCCCATGTCGAGTTGAGCATGCTGAGAGCCAATGTAGTCAATATAAATAAGATCAAACGCCTTCTTTTTCAATCTTCTTGCACAGTCAGTATTGTTAGGGCTTGCGCCTAACAATCTGAAAACGAAAAGCGATTATAAGATGATAGTTAGAGCATTTTTCCAACGTAATTAATTATGCAAGTAAGCTGAAAAAAACTAACATATTTCTTAACGTTGTGACGGTCCTTAAGAAGAAAATAAGCTGTAAGTCATACCGGACCCACTCTTTCTTGAAAGACTCCTCTGGAAAAGAGACTGTAGCAGTGTGAGGTTTTCGGTGCAGTTCTTTAGGTTTCAAAGGATAACTCCCAGCTTCCAGCGCTGAATTACAAACCGCAACTCTCAACTGCATCTCGCAACTAGTCGCAAACAACAGTTACCGCATCTCGCAACTTGAACTCGCAACGCCAACTCGCAACTTCACAACTAGTACAATTATCCACTCCTAAGTGATTAAATTTCACTTTCTTTTTTCTATTGTCATTGTTCAGTTCGATGATAAGGATAATGATGATGATGATGATGATGATGATGATGATGATGATGATGATGATGATGATGATGATGATAATTATGCGTGGCCCGCTATAAAATTTTACATCAGACTGGTTCGTACTTTTTCTAGCAGGGGGTACGTCATTTTCCAGCGCAGCTTGCTCTGACTTCTGTCTCTCAAACTGGAACCTTGCAAATAGTTTGCACTGAAAGAATGACCGGACGTCTTATCTAGAGCAATTTTCACGATCCATTCAACATTTAAGGTTACGTTTTCTTGCCCTGTATTTCAAGTGTCCTAGTCTCCCCTCCCCCCCCCCCCCTCTTTCCTCACACACACCCTAACTCTCTACCAGGCCCTATTTTCGTTTCGGGAAATCGAACCGTACCCACATAAGAGAATATGATAGCGCTGCTTAATTTCGGGCTTGATTGCAGCTTATCACCCCCACGCAAAACCATACGCTATACCTGTTCATGACTTTTCTTTCTGCTGATATAGTGACGTTGTGTCCGAGGACATACAAGGAAGCTATAAGATCACTCCACTGAAGCATTTCTCCTAGTGGCCATCCTTTATAAGCATTTCCCAGCCATTCTTCGTGTTGAACGTAAGCACCCATATAGACAAAAACCTGTTGAACGTACATTCGAAAAACGAGATAAGAAAATTTGGGTGCATATATCCAGTTCGTCCAGTTATTCCTCTATCGCTGAAAAACAGCAAACCTCTTCTTCAGTTGCAATTTACCCCATGCATGACGAGAAAAAAGTACGTCGGTGGTAAATATGCTTTTTTTTTTTAATCTTATGCATTTGTACCCTAACTAACGGTGAAATGTAAATAAATATAACGGGAAAATGTGCCTTTGCGGTACATTTTCAGAGGCTCCTAGGGCTCAAGCACATCGCCTCGAGCTTTTAGATATTCAACTCACGTTTTTCACTTGCCGATTTCTAAAGGCAGGTTGTTCTTGATTAAGGGCTTGTGCCGCCTTCTTCCAGTCTGGCCACAATCTTGTTATACGCTCTCTCATCCACTGGTATTTACTGTCGTTCATTTTATGCATCAGTTCTTTAAGATCATCTCTCACGTTTGGCTTTGGAGACAAAATCATTTTTAGCTGCTTACTCGCTCGAAAGAGCTCGAGAATATTTACGCAGGGAACGCTCGTGAGGGGTTTTGGGTTTACGGTACAATTTATAATTCGGTGTACAGCCAGTACTTTCACTAATCAGAGACAAATCAGTCTTTTTTATAATCTGACGTAGGCTGGCAATTACTGTTAACGTAAATAACTAAAAAACTATAGCATAAAACGTATAAATTTATATGTACTTATGACGTCATAACCTTTATAATAATGCAAATTTCAAGAAACTGATACGTCAGGTTTTGCATTTTGACGATCGTTAGACGTTGGCACCGTTTTCAATGACTAAAACTTTACGCTGTTTGTGTTTTAGGCTTTTAGTCTGTCCAGGTCACGTGACCTACCAAAACCTTTCCCATTAAGGAAATGTGGCCAAGCTGCTTATCTGTGGAAGTTAGAGTTTCCAAGATATCATGGTCAGGAGCTTTCCATAACAACAGTATGGTAGTTGAGTCTTGCTCCTTAAGCACTCACTTTAACTAATAATAATCCCGCTGGCGCTTTGGAAATAAGGATGGTGCATTGGAAGAGCACGTGATTTTTCTCTCGAAGCAACTCCGGACAATGCCTTATATATAGTGCTTCACACGTTTCAGTGGACAGTTATGGCGGGCTCAAATGTATGTATACCTTCACAACGGTCAAACGCAAAAAACAGCGTCACTTACGGTTTTTCAGAGCCTTGAAGTTTGAATCATTTCAGACTTTTACAAGCGCGACGTTTGTGTGAAAACGATGAATAAAATGTCCCGATAAACCCAATTTAGCGCCGATAAAACTTGTGGATGCCAGTTACTTCATTCTGAACACATGCTTAAAGTATTAAGCTTAAGTTTTCACAAAAGGCGTTAAGTTTTGCGATTAAAGTGAAACTTTCGACATTTTTCTGTATTTTCTGTTGTAAAATTATAGCGGGAACTGCGCACGCGTTATTCGTTTGACCGCTATGAAATATATACCATCAAGTGGTCATACCGGTCCAATTTTGTGTCTTCCAGCGGTATAAGGGTACAGATGCCTGCGCCAAGGTAGTATGGGACACCACGCCTCAACCTAAAAAAGTGGAATACCTAATCTATCAGGAAAACGCATATCGTATAGGTGATTGAAATATTGAGTAAATACCTTTATTCAAACGTCCGACTTACATGTTGTAGTAGCGAAAGGACCATGAACTGGGAAGACCAATTTACTTACTACTGTAATTGACGGATGCACACAGATTCTTACCCTGTGTTCTTAAATAAAACGGAGGCCAAATTCAAACGTATTGGGACCCCAAACACAAAGCCATAATACTGGGACCTGGTTTCTATATACCACGACTTTGTCAATCAATAGGACTTTGGGACTACAAAACACCGCCCCTAAAGTTTAGGGTGGGGTCGGGCTAGATGAGTTCTGGAGACAGGACTATTAACGTGATCTATTTTGGTGACTAGTGACTTGAATTACCACCGTGATTACTTGCAGACTGAAACAAAAGTAGCTTATTTACCTCACTGAAGAATTGCAAGAGGGTGCAGTCATCTGCTGGATTTATTCCATGGCGATCCACGTAACATCCTCTATTTACTGACCACATAGCTCTCATCCACTGAAAGGAAAAAAAATTAGGAGAAGAGCTTTTTTTAAATTCGATTTTATTGCAGTTTATCTGTAGTAATTATAGAGCGACATAGTTCTTAGTCTTTTTTAGTCTTCTTCTTAGTTCTTGTCAGAATTTAGTTGCTTGCTTAAATACTAAATGTCAATTCATCTATTGGAATGGGGTAAATTCTGAGCTTCAGAGGTATTTTCGCGTGCTATCGTTTCGTGAAGCGGTCTCCGGGCCCGCTGTAATTGGCCTCAGCTGTTGCGGTGTCCCTGCCAACCCCCTTTTTTAGTTTAGTTACGTTGTATGTTTTGCTTCCTTTGGCGAAGCTAATGAAATAAATAAAATAAAAATAAAATAGCAGATCAACGAGCGGGGAAGCGCCCTCAGCTAAAAAAATATCAAAAGGGTGCGAATGAAACATTGACTCTGGGCCGAGTTGAAAATAAAATCAACAACAACAACGCTACCGATCTTTCTGTACCAGAATATTTTTGTGCTTGCTTAAGGTGTTTGTTTAATTCGTTATTCACTCATGGTCATTGGGCCTCGGGGTGAGTGCTCTAGTGGCAAAAGCGCTTGAGAGAGCCGTGTGGCATGCACCTAGGGCTTAGTTTCATAAAACCTCCACTAAAATTATGGATATTTTATACAACTGAACCCCGGCACCCATCGTAGGTATTAGTAAAGAGCTCAGCGTCTGGTTGGTTACAACATCATGACTGTTCGGTATAGGATCCGCGGGGTACGTGGATGGGAGGCGCGAAATGACCAACTTTTCTTTAGAGGTAATAGTTGGAGCTAATCAGAGTGGGCTATTGCTCCTATAAAGGGGCTTTTTATGTATATATGCAGAGCGTTAATAAACATGGTTGTATACATTTCGATTCACGCTTATAGTTTTATGCTAGAATTTTCACTACACTTGCCACCTTAAATTTTTAACTTAGCAATGTCAAGAGAACGTCAAAATCATTAATGATGTCATAGGGACGACCGTTTGTTTTTCCAATGCATTTCAACAAGGATCCTACTGGTCAAAAGGTTTTCACTGCGATCGAAACTTTAAGAGGGGCAATGGGGACTGTTCTGCTTAGGTAGTTACAATCAGAACGAAACTTTGATGCCTTACGTATAGTTAATTAATTATTGATAATAGTTACCCGAAGTTTGTGTTTACACAATGGATACAGCCAGTCATCCGGGATCGAGCAATTCCTAACTGGAATGTGTTTTCTAGGTTGAAACAGGACGTCAAGTTTGTTTGTTCTTTCCTTTGGTCCAAAATTAGATGTATCTGCAATATAAAAGAGAGTGATAGCATGGAACCTGCTCCCGCTGAGATGGCTGTGAAATTCTGACGATTAAACTGCGCAAACTGGTTAGTTTGCCAGTCCCAGGGCCTGATAGTGTAGATACTACTTTTTGTAGCGCATCATAATTTCCTCGCACAAAGGCTTTCCTACGCTCCTCAGTACATATGTTCTTGACGGCAACCAAAAAATTTGACGCATTTTCGAATCGTGTTCTCGGGACACCGACCACGGAAACAACTACCAACAGGGAGACCTTTAACCGGCCACGGTAACTCTCTTCTCCGCAGAGGTTCGGTGGGGCGTTATTGGATTTCCGCTGTGCGAAATGAGTGTAGGCGGGTAAACCCTACCACCTACTTTTACGCCTGCACTCACGTTTTCAGCGGAATCTCTTCGTACGAAAAACCCCGTTGAGCCTCTGCGCAATTCCGCTTGATCTCGCACTTGGCTCAAGAAAGTCTGTACCTGAGTTCTTAATATTCTCATGGCATGCATGCTTTACTGTAGAATTTCGAAAACAACGTCCCCTCGGAAAAAACGCCTACCCCAAATTAAAGTTGAACTTCGGACGGTTTTTATCGAAGTCATCATGGTCGCTTGGATAAACGTCAAGTCTATCCGGCGATCTAGATCTGAAACTGCGGGGTGTGGGCGATCGAAGGGATCAACAGTCCTCCCAGAATACCTTGCTCTTTATCATCTCATTTTTAAAATGGCGTCATTCAATTTAAATCTGTTTGAATACCAAAGACGTTCAAATACGCCCTGGCTCACACACGACTGTGCTACTGGGGACGTACATAAACGTCCTCAAGTGAGGTCTCTTATCAATGTGATGCTGTTTGTTTTCCCTAGTTGTTCAAGAAATGGGAATAAGAATACCTGAGACAATTCGTGAACATATTACATGAACAGAAACCATATTAGGTGGGATGACAGCTTGTGCGCTTGCTCAACAAAGTACAAATGTCACAAGAACCAATAACAGTCTTGGCTTGTTCGCTCAATCTAACTTTTGGTCGCGTGATTTGAGGCAGTCAGGGCGCTTGAAAAATTCGGCGATTGGAAACCAGGCTTCACATGACGTTCTTTATTTTAGTGGGTCTCTGAAAAGCCAGGAAACTGAAACTTGAGAAACGTGCCATTATAATTGGTGAAACAAACGTATCGGGTTTTGTTATTTAGGAAGCAATAAATGATCTGTGTTTAGGGGAAGTCGAATTTTGAAATCAATTTTATATTCATCCATTTCATACCACTCTGATACCTTTGTCAATTAACCAAAGATCGGGGGAAAGTAAAACGCTGATATAATCATGTAATCCAAGTTATTATAGCTAAAACCGAATTATAACTTGCCGCATTGTAATGATCAAATCAAAAGTGCCTTTTACTTCGCGATAAATATCAACAGTTCGTGTTATAGTTCAACGAAAATCGTGACCATTTTAGCCTAGCTCAGACGTGATGTATGAAAGGATCAACACAGTTGAGATCACTGGAGCTCTTACCTGTAACTGTTGCTTTTTCAAGCTTGTAAACAAAAATCCAGCATTGCACAACGAGGTACATAACAATAATCCAAATTGCCAATGTGCCAATGTTTACTCTCATGGCTTAAGGTTCTTTCAAGGTAAGTTTCTATCGGTTCCACGTGTAGTATAATTTTAAAATATTAGTACTTTTTACCTTATTAATTATTATTCAAAGAAGCATAATCTGTCTTTTAGCCTATTATTTTTGTTGTCAGACTGTATTATAACTAGGAGAATTTTATATTCATTATCTATTAATAATTCAAACCTTTTCAGCCTTTCACAAAATAGTTCCAGCTCACCGATAGTTTCCTCGGTAACGATCTTAAAGGAGAAGGTCACCACAGAAACGGTATATATTTTAAAATCGCCAATAAAAAGATAACACTAAGCGGTCGGGCCAGAACGTGGGCTCGTTTTTCAGAGCCCACATTACCCGAACGTTGGTCTCTTAGTACAATTTGACGTCACGGACAATTCAAAATGGCGGCACGCAGTGTTGAATTTTCGCCCTCTTTAGAGAGGAATTTCAGTGGGATCGGATGCACTTTAGAAGCTAAAACCACGGCGATTTCAAAAATACACCGTTTCTGGAGTTACCTTCTCCTTTAAGTTTCATTAGCTTGAAAAGCCTCCTAGGCAGTACACTGTGTTTCGTTTCTGTCAGTCACGCATTCGTTAAAACAGTTCGAAACTAAAAGAAAAAACTAGTTTCTACCTCTTATTTTATGTCTTTTGATTTTAGTATCATTGATCACTATTTTTTATTGTTTTATGCCTTCTGTACGGCTTTAATTTTGGCAACCACAACACGGAAAGGAGCCAGATCGCTTTCAAAACCTGCCAGTTGACTGAGTGTTGGATCTTTGAAACGTCTTATTAAGGACTTAAAGTAAAAACTCAACAAATGGTCCTACTGGAACTAACCATAGCTATTTGTTCAGCTGAGAGTCTTTAAAATGTCATAATTTATTAGTTTTATTGTTTCCCATTTTATGTCAGTCTTTTACCAGTTGCACCTTTGTCACCTTTTCATTGTTTTTGTCATCATAATCGTTCCGGTATGTGTATGAGCACTTTTTGTAATTTTTATTGAACTTAAAAATGACCTCAAAGAGACCGAAAGGAACCGTTTGTACTGCCATTTGTGTTACAATTTTGTTTTTATTTATTTATTTATTTATTTAACTGTTGGCCGTTGACCGTCATGAGCAGTGCAAAGACGATTGAGTCAGCTTGACAAGAATTACAACTGGGTGTGATCTTACCATCTGTGGAAGGGAAAGCTATAACACAGTTTACCTCCACAGACACTTCAGGAAATGTTGTAAAAATTGACTCACAGCACTGCACCATCGTCTTTCGACACGCACCGGATGCTACTGATATAACTACGTATTACGTACTGGATTAAAAAAAACAGCCTTTTGTCTGGGTATTTGGGCGGGGTATAGTTAGTAAAACATTCTCACCGCAAACAATTGCCCTGACACGGGAAGCTAAGTTTTGGGAGGATACCCGCGACTGCCAGGGCAATTGGCGTGTAGAATGTAGGATACAGCAGTGATCGACCGCCACCAGGGGAGGTGGGAGGAGCGGCAAAGGCAAAACAGGATCGGCGTCGGCTTCGGCCATGAGTGCTGGTGGCGGTCAAAAAACTAGAAGAAACCTTTGTGGTGACTCAACCGAACTCCGTTAAACTGACCACGAGGTGACTGAAACTTCGATATTTAAAGCAGAAGGCCGCAAAGCATCACGCCAACAGTGCGCAATAACAGAATGCTGGAATTTGAAAATCTTAAGCCTTCCCACGTGACGGGCTAATTATGTATGCAGTGAGAATAGCGCCCTGACTTGCTTTCTGGATATTAACTTATGGCTTTTTTGCACCTTCCTTTTGCTTTTAAAACTGGGGTATCCTACTGGGAATAAGGTAGCAGCAGTCAAGGAGGAACATTGCTTTGCATTTTATGTTTGTGTTTGGGTTTGTCAGTGCTAACAACCCACGCAGGCGTGGGCCATATGAGCTTTAGGAAAGGCTTATACATAACTATGAAGGAAACAACAAGAAGCCACATACCTCTCTAAACGTCGGCTTTCATTTGAAAAACTCTGTGCTTGTACGACTATGGGGAGGATTGAACTGCATAACGGCAACGATATATTCAAGGTGTGTTTTTACGTCCCCTTAAAGGGCCGAGATGTCTGCCACTAAAGGTATATGGAGTGAGTTAAGAACGGTTCATGGCCAGTAGCAATTGGACGATTTTAACAGTCAACAAGTTTAACAGTTTGTTATAGAATAGTTTTGGTGGTGAAATTAATGATTGTGTGTGCTGTTGGTGGAGGGAGGGGGAAAATTTTTTATATCAATGATGTTGCATCTTCAGGCCCCCCTTCCATATTAAATGAACTTTCCCTTTGCGTGGCAGGATTGACCTCAGTAAGGCAGACAACAACAGGTGGTATTCACTTCTACTTATCTCCTTAAAAACCCGTTTGTTAGCCTCCCACGCAGTCGTTCTTAGGGAATTGCGTTGTACTGTTGTTTTCGTTTTTAAATCCAACGATAAGTGGTACCGCTGCACACGAACCGTTGCCTCCTGTCACTTAGAAAACCACGATATTGCCCGTTCCGATATCGTAAGAAGATACTGACTGAATCTTGTTATCAAGGATAACTTTAGGAAATTCTCTCATTCATCAACTTCAGGCGTTCGTTGTTCCAGTTTGGCACCCTCGCCTTGCTCTTTTGCAAGTATGTAACACGCGGGCTTTATCCAAGAAGGATCACGTGATAAGATTGTTCTTATTGCCATGCAAGCATCCATCAGATGGTGAATTTTCGTGCCTAGTCTTGTTAATGCATCTTCGATATTATCAGCTTCTAGAACATATCGCTCCAGTTTACTGTTGGGCGGCTCCCTACCATCGAAGTTGAAATAGGATTTTATACCACAATCAGGCCCGTAGCTAGTATTGAGGCAACCGAGGCAGTCGGCCTCGGTAAAGCTTTTCCCTTGTTGTTAAACTTAAATAAAAAATAATAAATTATTCAACAATAGAACATGTTTCTAGCAGTAAACCGCGCCAACGGTACCCTAAATGTCCTAACCTCAGTTCCTACTTCACTTATGTGCTGGTTGCGGACATTCTAGTTTCTCCAGTACCAATTATTAAAATCAATAATGGGCACAGACCGCCTGAAAGGTCTTGCCCCTGCATACGTTCCCGACATCACTCCAGAGCCGTCGCAAATATTGCAAGAAATGGGACACCAGTGGTCATAGGAGAATTGCTCTAGCTTTCTCTAAATAAAACACTAGTACACATGAACTGGTGCACTAGAACGAGATTGACATTTTTTTCATCTCGGATGCTGAAATAACATTTCGGAGCCTCTAAAATTTCATTTCCCAATGAAACTGGGAAATTTTAAGAGAATAACTGCTAACAAACACAAATGCTGTTAAAGTTAGTTTGGATTTTGATTATGCTTGGTGGAAAATGCCGCCAGAAAAAACGCAAAAAAAAGGCATTTCTGAGGGATAGATTTCGAAATTGTCTGGGTGAGCATGCCCCCAGACCCCCCTAAAGGCTAGTACCTTCGGCACTTTGCACTTGCCTCGGTTATCAGAAAAATCTAGCCACGGCCCTGGCAATGGCTATAAATCAATGCCAGGCAGCAAAAGCACCTGGCATTACAATTGTGGTCGGTTTTCTTTAACATTTACACATGGTAACACGGTTCAAACACGGCTAGGTTTCTTGGTAAGATCAGACAGTTATCGAGGCACGACTCTCCTCTTGTCGGAAAGTGAACAAAGGAACAGCAACCAGTAAGCGATTGTCCATCTGGTTGACGTCGCTACCAAAGACTATCACCCTGTCAGGGATGGTTTCTAGGAATTAGTCCGTTAGGACAATCAAATGGTTTATTATATCACTCGCTTGGTAATTGTGTTGTGGTAGATAATGATGTATAAATTAAGACGCCATTTTGATGGGTGAGTTCGTGCGTGAGTTTAAGGTTGAGTAAATGGGTGCGTTCGTGGGTGTGTTCGAGGATTCGTTGAGTACGTAGATGGATATGTTTATGGGTGAGTTCGTGGGTGAGTTTAAGGTTGAGTAACTGGGTGCGTTCTTGGGTTAGGGACGGACCATTAGAAAAGTGATGGGGGGGGGGGGGGTGGGGAAAAAACAAAAGAAAAATTCATACAAGGGAAATGTCCGAAAAAAAATTCATGCACAAGATGAGCCTCATTTTGATATAAAACCATAATTCGTTCTGCCAAAGTGCTCAAGTAGTGTCTCCAGTGTTTAAAAAATTGGAAATTTTCAGGGGCTTTACCAGGATGCTATAAAATATTGTTTTCATAATTAATATTTCTTTTGTCGTGAGGGGGATACCTTCGCCTGGAACAAATTTTTTTTTTTTTTTTTTATAGTCATACAGTTGAACCCCGTTATTTTGAACCGTCAGGGGAAACAAAAAAAGTTTGAAATAGCGGGAGTTCAAAATAACCGATAGTAAATGAGTGAAGGGCAAATGCAAGCCGAAGGGAAATTGGTTTAAGTTTGAAATAACTCTCCCACTGTGTCTACATCCTCAAAAAGCTGTTACATTAAATTATAACCCTTAACTTCCCAGCAAAGGCTTAGAATGTACCTGCATGTATTTTATATCAAAAGTTTTAAAGGCAAATTTATGAGCTACGTTTTTGGAAAGAATTGTTTTTAAATTAAAGAAATAACAGTGCATGTACTGCATATTTTATAAATTAATCTTTCTGGACACCACTGTTTGTATCAAATCATTTCATATGAATACGTCTTTTATAAAGAATCCATACATGTATATCAATAATATTACACAATTTTTCACTATAAATCGCTATTTACTTTTGAAACCTCCTTCAGTAAATTAAATTTTAAAGCAAACATTGTTAAAAAGTGTTTTGTAATAAAATAAACTTAAAAAAGTAAAGTAACGTAACAGTACAAGCTATGTATTTAGCAAAACAAAGTTGCACTGTTTTTAATTAATTCAATAGCAAATTGTGCATAAGGAAAATATTTTCTCAAAAAAAAAAATTCATGCATAGGGCTGTAGCCAAAAAAAATTCTTGCACAGGAAATGGGCCAAAAAAAAATTCTGGCAGGCTGAAAATCCCCCACCCCCCCCCCCCCATCACTTTTCTAATGATCCGTCTCTAATAGTTAGTGGGTATGTTTGAGGATACGTTCATGGTTGAGTTCAAGGGTGAGTAGACGGGTGTGTTTACGGGTGAGTTCGTGGAAGACTATCACCCTGTCAGGGATAGTTTCTAGGAATTAGTCCCGTTAGGATAATCAAATGTTAATGATTGTCAAAATGACCACTGCAGGGACTGATCAAACAAAGTGAAAAGAACACAACACCACAGTCAACAAGAACGTACCCGGTATGATAAGCGCTCATGACTAGAAGGCAGATACGGACAACGTTGTTTCGCTCTTATTGGAGCTCTTCAGCGTATCGTAGCCACCAACACAATGAGAGTTAGTGAGAGATCACCTATCTCATAAATGCTGTAACTAGATCCATTCCAGAAAGAGCTAGAAATCAAATGATTTCCGGTCACAAACACGTACTGCGCGTTTGTGGCCTAAAAATGATATGATCTCAACTTAAACATGCTGAATGCTGTGGTGAAACGAACGAGGGATAGCCAATATCATCCGCTACGTACAATTGGTAGTAGCAAGTTGAACGGATCAATCCAGATCGACGGTTTAAAAGAGAACCTAATACGAAGTTAAGGTATAAAACCACTAATAATAATCAAATGGTTCATTATATCACTCGCTTGGTAATTGTGTTGTGGTAGATCATGATGTATAAATTAAGACGCCATTTTTATGGGTGAGTTCGTGCGCGAGTTTAAGGTTGAGTAAATGGGTGCGTTCGTGGGTGTGTTCGAGGATACGTTAATGGTTGAGTTCGTGGTTGAGGACAAAGGTGAGTACCTAGATGGGTATGTTTATGGGTGCGTTCGTGGGTGTGTTCGATGATACGTTCATGGTTGAGTTCATGGTTGAGGACAAAGGTGAGTACGTAGATGGGTACGTTTATGGATGAGTTCGTGGGTGAGTTTAAGGTTGAGTAACTGGGTGCGTTCTTGGGTTAGTTCGTGGGTATGTTCGAGGATACGTTCATGGTTGAGTTCAAGGGTGAGTAGACGGTTGTGCTTATGGGTGAGTTCGTGGGTGCGTTTAAGGGTGCGGTCATGGGTTTGTTCATGGGTGTGTTTGTGGGTGTGTTTGTGGGTGAATTCGTGGGTGCGTTCATGGGTGTCTTCATGGGTGAGATCATGGGAGAGTTCATGGGTGAGTTCATGGGTGAGCTCGTGGGTGCGTTCAAGGGTGCGTTCATGGATGTGTTCATGGGTGTGTTCGTGGGTGTGTTTGTGGGGAGTTCATGGGTGTGTTCATGGGTGAGTTCATGGGTGAGCTCATGGGTGAGTTCAGGGGTATGTTCATGGGTGAGTTCGTGGGTGCGTTCAAGGGTGCGTTCATAGGTGTGTTCATGGGTGTGTTCGTGGGTGTGTTTGTGGGTGAGTTCGTGGGTGCGTTCATGAGTGAGTTCGTGGGTGAGATCCTGGGTGAGTTCGAGGGTGTGTTCGAGGGTGAGTTTGAGGGTGAGTTCGTGGATGCGTTCGTGGGTGAGTTCGAGTAGGAGTGCGAGGGTGTGTTCGAGGGTGAGATCGAGGGTAAGGCCGTGGGTGGGTTCGAGGGTGGGTTCGTGGGTCAGTTCGTGGGTGAGGTCGTGGGTGAGATCGTGAATTGGGGTGCGTTCGAGGGTGTGTTTGAGGGTGAGTTGGAAAGTGAGTTCGACGGTGAGTTCGTGGGTGTGGTCGTGGGTGCGGCCGTGGGTGAGGTCGTGGGTGGGTTTGAGGGTGAGTTCAAGGGTGAGTTCGTGGGTGCGGTCGTGGTTGAGACCGTGAGTTGAGTTTAGTGGTTAACTGTGTCAGTAGTGATTCCACCCAAGCCATCCTTGTTGTTGTTGTTGTTGTTGTTGTTGTTTTTTGTTTGTTTCCTTTATTTAGTGCGACTTTATTAAACCCAAGTGCCAAGGGACAGGGGAAATTGGTTCGTTATATCGAGGGTTCGTTATATTGAGGTTCTTTTCCGTATATTTTGCTTTGGCTGGGCTGAAGAATATCATTCTTCGTTATATAGAGGTTACCGCGAGAAAGCCTCTGGCACCCAGGGTAGGTTCCACTGTATTGGGAAAATAGCAGTAGACAGGTTCCTGCAATAGACTTTTAGAAAGGAGGTTTTCTTGGTCCCAGACCCGAGGCTATCCGAAGACAACAAAGCAAAATGGCGGCCATTGAAGTCTGATGTTGAAAACAGTATTTTTATTTTTTGAATATGAGAGTAATTAAGAACATAACTCTCGCATACGCGTCCAAAACATAGATGTTTCGAGATAGATGTTTCGAATTCCAAATTTGAGTAAAGCACGGGCTTCCTTTTAGTTTTGAATAAAGCTGTCTGGCATGGTTGTGTCGATGGTTCATTGCTGTTTTGTCAGTCCATCTGCATGGCCATGAAGTGAATACATTGGTTGTTTTAAAATGAAAATTAAAGTCATAACATACTTTGGCTAAGTAGGTCACAGATAAAGCTACCAAAACTCAAGATCAAGCTTTGGAAAACAAACAATGTTTGGCACATGCTGATGGGTCAAGTATTCGAGTTGGTCCGCAGCAGTGGGTACTGGTCGTTTTGGTACAAAGTCGTTTCGATACAAGACATACGAGTTGATCTGATACTACCTTGAACCCGAAAATCAGCCAGAAACTTGAGAGACCTGAAGGTCACTTGTTACATAAAGTAACATTTTCTTAGTAGTATAACTCTAACAACAAACCTTAGAATTTTATTAGTTTCTCTTTCTTTCTTTTACGAGTTTCTTGCTTCGATTTCACAAGGTCAAATCTATCCCAGGGGGGGGGGGGTACCCCGGATTTCAAGTGACGGGGATGATCGAAGGATTTTTTTGGGCTTGAAATTTTTGGTTCTGGGATTTTTTTGGGTAGGAAAATTTGGCAAGTATTTTTTTGGGTGGCTTGATTTAAGTAGGGATTTTTTTGGGGTATTCATAACAATCTGAAGATTGGTGGCAGTGCCTGTGTATCCCGGCCGCGTAGTTCTGCGAATAAAGTACAACCAAACTTGTTCTTGCCCAGCTGGTCTTGTATAGAGTTATCATTCAGAATGTTATATGTTGAAACAAAAGATGTTCTTGGGTGCCCCTAGAGTTGTTAGAATGACTACCAGATGGGGAAAAGATAGGATCAACTGGTTCGATAAATATAAACAAACACAAACATTCAATTCCTAGTGTTTTATTTCGTGTTATATCATTTAATCCTTTCTGGAATTTTTAAGGCTCGGATATTCGGCATGGGATTTTTTGGGGATTAATTTTTGGTCCAGGGAATTTTTTGGGTTTTGTTGGAAGCCCTAGGGTTTTTTTGGGTTTTGATTTTTGTCCCCATTCGATCATCCCTGTCACTTGAAACTTGGAGTACCCCCCCTCCCCGGGGAAATCTATCTGGGTGCTCAAGCTTAGGCATCTTTCAATGCAATTTTGCTTGGCGTGTCAGCTGGTTATTAGAAGCATCTGCTGTCACCAAGAGTGTTGGTATCACAAACCCTGCAAAGACCATTGCTAATTCTGTCAGTGTTATTAACTTTTTCTTTTGTTTGTCTGTCTTGTTGGTATCATCAACAAGACAGAAAAGACAACAAGACAGACAATAGACAATCTGTCTAATTTTGCTAACAATAGAGCAACGGACATTTGAGTATTGAAAGATGGATTGAAAAGCATTAATCACGTTTTACATTTCTTCACAGCCAATAACATCATGGCTTAACTGACAGATGACAAATAATGTCGCGTCTTCATCAACCAGTCAGGGCCCAGTTGTTCAAAGCAGGATTGAGCTAACCCAGGATTCAATTTTTATTTCAGTTTTACAGCCAAACAACAAGGATTCCTGTAAATCTTTTTTCTCATGTCAAAAAAGCAAACAAATGGGGGGGGGGGGGGGGTGACCTTGCTCGTTTCAGAAATAAAGCGTGTTGGAAATGCTGTGATGTTAGAAGTTTTGGTTATGGAAGGTGAAATCGGCTTTCTTGCTTCAAGGATTAAAATAGGTTACGTGGAGGACTCTAGACAATGCTTATTTATTCATTTCATTGCAAATAGGCCTATTTAGTACATTTTTGCTTGTAATATCGTTTCTTCAGGTAAAATTAGCCTCACCGAAGGATAATTGAAAGTCACATATACCTGCATTAGTAGAAAAATTCGATTGGAGTTGAGTAGAAATAGCAATAAAATTAAAACTCCTCACGTTCAGAATTTTTTTTGTTTTTGGACAAAATGTAGAGAACCAGTAAAGGATGTGATTTATTGAAAAAAAGAATGGGGTCACCAGGCATTTAAGAGAGTAAAGCTCGTTTATAGATAGCAAAATACCGACCACCACTGTATCTGTCTATCTTTCTTATTCAGCGCGTGTGCTTGATGCATGACGCGCGTGGCATGACTTTGCTATGTGAATTACGTGCGCAGTAAGGATGCGCACAAACAATGAGCGCGAACGTCCTTAAGTATGAAGTTGATAGCAAAAGTCATGCCTTTTGTGATTATTCGAAGATTTTTGTTTTGGCATCTTAATAACAAGTTTGTCATGATCCAGGGAACATGATACATAAACTAATGGCAAACGTCTGTATGCCTTGTTGGGTGGACACTTATCTATGAGAAATTTTCATGGAATAATTGTTTATTTCTATATAAAGTGCTGTTCACTTTAACAATAATTATTTAGTTGTTTTTCTTTCTTGCTCAAATTATTTTAGAATGGATGAATGTGAAAAAACTGGTGATAAGCCATACAAATGTGACATGTGTGGAAAGTCATTCAATCTAAGAACAAGACTCCGAAGACATGAAAAGAAGCATGGTGATCCCTATAAGTGTGCTGAGTGTGATGCTTGCTTTACACAGAAAGGCAATCTCGACAGGCATGTAATGACTGTTCATAGGAATGAGAGGCCCTTTGCCTGTGACAAATGTGACAAGAGATACAACCTTAAGAGTATGTTGTTAGCACATCTTAGGACACACACGAAGGAGAGACCTTTTATATGTCCTACCGTGTGATAAGGATTTTAGTCACAAGTCAAGCTTTAGAACACTCAACAACAAAATGAACAAAGTGAGCTGGAATTTTTTTCCTCGCCAGCAACCCGGCGAGAAAAATAGACAAGAAAAATCACTTGGCAGCGAATTTGAATTAAGCAGAAATTCCAACAGCGTCACTAACAGCGTCGTCTAACACAAGTCAAAATTGTTTGAAGAACCTGTGCAGAAAAAGAAATTAGAAATTTAAGCATTGAGCGTTGTGTTTATGATTAATTTCTTTCATCGATCGTCATGTCGATCATTAAAATTGAACAAACGGTAGGTTTTATTAGGAAGCCTTTCCACTTCAAAATATCAAGACAAGACAAAATAAAACACAGTGAAATGGGGCAGAAGCATTTAATAACAACTGTCACACATTCATGACGATTCGGTGCGAAAATCATGAAGCAGTCTAAACAAGTACTAAACACTCGGCAAACTACAGCTGCAAACTACCAAGAAGGCCGAGGAAGGGCGAAAATTTTTTTCGGCTTTAACACGCAAAATTGACACTGGTTTACCTGCACTCGTTGTAGCTCTGTGTTCCAACAGGTCCAAATGCTCAGATAGAAATCGGATGCCATGTAAACGGAGTTGAATCGCTTTTCTAGTTGTTTGAATGTTGTTTTTACCATTCCGTCCGCAACCTCTAAACCGAGAACAACTGCATTTTGTGCTTTGCATTAAACAAACTATGATGGTGAATTCTAATGTTCCTCGCTACAGTAATCTTGCTTCTGAGCTGCATAGAAATTACTTCTTCAAGTTCAAATTGGTTCTGTCTTCATTTCGATCAAACACGCACATGATGGCTCCGTTGTGCGAACAGATTACAAACTTGTTCAGTTTCAACTCCAGCAGCTATTTTACAGCTTCAATCCGCTTTGAACGATGATTACAACAATGTTCTGGGAAAAATCAAACATGTACCATATTTCAGAGCCAATAATTAGAAGATTTTTTTCCCAAACTTGTGCCACCACTTCGTTCACTTTCGAGCAGTTTTCATTGATTCATTCAGCTTTGCAATGAAACGCTGCAACACTTCGCAAGGTTTTGGCACCTTTTTCGTTCAGTCATGTGATCGATTCTTGCTTCCTCTTTATCCCTTTTCTCATTTTTCTCTTTCTTTCTTGATTTTTTTTAACAAAAATAGTAGTTAAGTTTTTAATAAAACAATTATTCTACTCGGGCTTGCTGGATATGAAATGATTATAACCAACAACAGGCTTACCATCCTCCGTTTGTGTGGTGGGCTGTGCGTTTTGGTTTATCAAATTAGCAAAACTAAAACCGAAGTTTAGGAGTTTTAAAACTGAAGAAAATGAAATAAAAACTCATAAAATTGCTGCCATGGTGTTTTGATTTGTGTTTCTGTGTTTATTTTGGTGATTAAAGGCTCGTGAAAGCGATGTTTTCAAAATAACGGTCGGACTCGCTCAAAAGTAGAGAAAGAGAACAAGGCATGCAACTAGGCGACCCGGAAATTACACTACCAGTCGAACATTTCGCCAAAAAAGTCATATTTGCCGTATTCACTCACACACAAAAATCTTGGCCCTCAAAAGAATAGTCTTCGAAGAAAAATTAGGCCAAATTTGAGTTAGATTCGATCGCAGATAGACCTTTAAATTCGAGCCCAAACTTTTGAATACGACCGTCAATTTGCTTTCTCCCTATGATCTGCAAGAAATCCGAACTCAAAGGAATTCGAAGAATGCATTTTTCCGTTAAAATTTGAATTCACGTACGACAAACTGCCGCGCCTGGCCTCCCTACGCGAAAATTTTGGTCCGTGACAAAATCTTCTCTGTAGTCACCCGAGTGGGGAGTTTGACCGACAAAGCGGGAACCCAGTTGAAAGACACGCGATTTTTTAAATTTCCTCTGCGCGTAGACTAAGGGTCGCTGGACGTAAAAATTCAAAACAAAACAAAATGGAAGACGCGGAGTCAGGCCGGCCAAAGGCCAAGAAGAAAAAGACCGAAAAGGGAAATGAAAAACGGTGGTGGTATGTTGAATTGTTTTTTTCTTTTTAATCTTGTGTGTGTGTGTGTGTGTGTGTGTGTGTGTGTGTGTGCCATTTACCATTGCCAAACAACAGCAGCTGTTAAGATCATGCGAATGGCTTCGTTACGTTAAACTGGTTTGCATTTTTCCGTTTTCATAACAGGTTAACACAGAATTATGAGTTAAAATCCGGATAAAAAATTTCCTTGGGTGAAAGCGAAGGATTTTCGTTTCACTTTGAAAGGAAAAGAAGTTTGCACCATAGTAACAGAAGTGTTTGGTTAACTGCTGAAAAAGTAGGGGATCCATAACTCAACTTTTTGGCTTTTGTCTGTGACTAGGTTTAGGAAATAATACTGAAAGTAATCGATGGCATGGTAATGAACTGCTGAGTAGTTTATTCCGTTCAATATAGTAGAAGCTCGAAAATGTATTTTCATCTCACAGAATTCTTTGCCCTGCAAAATAAGTCTTCTTCCCCCAGAAATGTAAGAATTTTAAGTACTTAAATATTTCTGGTACCACCACCGTTTTTCATTTCGGAGTTGGACCATGATGCCGTTGGAGTAGGATCGTTCCGCGGGAGCTCCGACAAAACCCACTAAAATCGAAGACTCTATGGCTTATGACTTCGAAAAGAAAACACAGATATTCGACTAATTAACTCCAGTGGTAAAGAAAGTGAATCATCCTCACCCATTGACAAACGGTACAGAGCAACAGAAATTGTGTGGAAAGTTTCTCCAGACGACGACGAGGTATTCACATACCATTCCAACATGTCGGCGGACATTGCTGAGAGTCTAAAACTTATATCTCACAAGTTAGAGAAGCTGGATAACTTAGAGATTTTAATCAACAAAACTTTAAGTGAACTCGAAGCGGTAGAAACTCAAGTTAATCAGCTAACACTCAGGGTAGAAAGTTTGGAATCTAAGAGCCGCGTCTCCGAGAAAGCAATCGGCGAATTGAACGCATTAGTGTGCAGTTTATGTCAGACACCTTCGAAAACCTGAAATCAACTCAAGCAGCGGATAAAGATAACTCGAAGGCTGAAATAGCACGCCTAAATAAAGAAATGGCATATTTGGAAGCGTACTCCCGACGTGAAAATCTACTGTTTGAAGGTATAAACGAAGCTTCGGCAGAAGAGGGAAATTACGAAGATACAGCAGCGGTGTTGCAAGAGTTTGTGGCTAATCAGTGTCTTAAAGGTTGAGAATCCTAAAGAAATTGAGTTTCAAAGAGTGCACCGCCTGGGCAAGAGAAACGCTAAAGGCCCTAGAGTGATAATAGCCCGATTTCTTCGATTCAAAGATAGGCAGAGAATCTCAAAGCTTGGAAGATCGCTTCGTCATGAGGTGATACGCATTTATCCAGACTTTCCTAAATCTATTCAAGATTCAAGGCGCCGCCAAATGCCAAAATTCAAAGCCGCCAAAGAGGCAGGTAAGACGGCCTTTTTTCATCCAAGCAAGCCGGATTTACTGTATATTAATGGGGAACTTATTCCAGAATAATATCCTTATGAGACACTGAATTGTCATAATTTTGTGACCGATTTTCATCTCAAAACACATGATATTTTGAGTTGTTTTGAATTAATCCAGCATCTCGCTAGTGGGTAAAGAACGGAGCTCCAGTAGGAATGTTAGATGGAGTCTTCTTATTTCCATCTTTCATTCTCAGAGGTGGGTTACATGTATTTTTGTTTGTATGTGTACCTTTATTATAATTCTGTCCGTACCAATTTCGCATGTTCGTATTTAGATCTTACAAAATTAAATATATTTGCTTTCACATCCTCTATAGAAGAACCAAGCATATACTTATTATGGTTCTTAATTTCTTCGATCCTTAGCTTACTCGGAACGATGAAACTTAACCGGTTTGGAAATCGTTGTTTACGTAAGCTAAATTCTGGTAGGTAATTTGAAAATTGTTTCTCTAAATGTAAGAGGCATCAGTAATTTTAAGAAGAGACGCACAATTTTCACCTGGTGTCGCCGAAAGAATGCAGATGTAATTTTCCTACAAGAAACACACTCGGTTTTAGCGTCTGAAAAACAATGGAAAAATGAATGGGGTGGTAAAATGCTTTTTTCACATGGTATTCCCAACTCATGTGGGACCGCAATTCTGATAAGTAACAAAGCTAATTGCACGGAACTTTCTACAACTGCAGACCCCTTGGGGCGCTTTATTATCTCAAAAGTTCAAGTTGATGATAAAGTGTATGTACTCGTGAACATTTACGCACCAAACAAAGATAAAGACTCGACCTTTTTTTTTTAGAAAATTGCACACTTTGCTTCAAATCGAAAATTTAGATTCTGAAGAAAACATTTTCCAGGTGGAGACTTCAATTGTCCTTTAAACCCAATTCTAGACAAGCGAGGTGGGATAATGATCCCAAGGAAATCGGTCGTG
Organism: Siderastrea radians; assembly: GCA_964017195.1. Lineage (NCBI taxonomy): Eukaryota > Metazoa > Cnidaria > Anthozoa > Scleractinia > Rhizangiidae > Siderastrea > Siderastrea radians. The sequence goes on along the minus strand of OZ024890.1, from coordinate 60,002,209 downwards.
GAGAGTATAGGAACCCTGCAAAACGAGTTAGATCTTGTTGATATTTGGAGGGTTAAACATCCTCTGACAAAAAGTTACACGTGGGGCCAAAAGTCCCCCACAATATTATGTCGTTTAGATTTCTGGCTAATTTCTAATAATCTCTGCGATTTTGTCGACTCAACTGATATTATTCCTGCAATAAGAACTGATCACGCAGCTATTAGCATAGTCTTCGGTAGAATTGGAGAAGCAAAAGGCCCTGGAATGTGGAAAATGAATGCTTCTCTGTTAGATGATGAAGAATACTTAAAATATTTGGGTGCCAATATACCTCGATGGACGTCTGAGGGCGAAAATCAATTATCTGACAAACGCTGCGTTTGGGATTGGGTCAAATACAATATCAGAATGCACGCAATTAAATACTCTAAAGAGAAGGCCAAGAATACGAAGAAGCAACCAGGCTTTATGAAAATAATCCTAATGATTTAAATAGATCGCGTTTAAATGAAATCAAAGAGAAGTTGGAATTGCTTTATGAAGAGAAAACAAATGGAATCATCGTACGTGCGAGAGCCCGCTGGCATGAACACGGTGAACGAAGTACTAAATACTTTCTGAATTTGGAAAAGAGAAACCATGTCAAAAAACATATTAGAAAATTGTCAATAAGCGGTGTTATAACAACGGATCCATATCATATACTATCAGAACAAAAGAAATTTTATCGGAACTTATATCAAACAAAAGCAACAGACTCTGATCGTGTAAAGTCGTTTCTAGATGATTTGAACATTCCCCAATTATCTGAAGAACAAAAGCAATCATGTGAAGGCGGAATTACAGCTGAAGAACGTAGTGAGATCTTGGAAAGTTTTCAGAATAATAAGTCTCCGGGAAATGATGGAATACCAATTGAATTTTATAAGAAATGCTGGAATCTTATTTGCGAACCGTTTATTAATTGTGTAAATGAGTCCTTTAAAAAGGAAGAAATGTCCAATTCCCAGAGACAAGCTGTCATTACTTTGATTGAAAAAAAAGGTAAAGATCGCACGTTCATAGAAAATTGGAGGCCTATCTCTCTCGTCAATGTAGATGCTAAAATAATCTCGAAAGTAATTGCCACAAGAATAAAAAATATTCTGCCGCATATCATTCATTGCAATCAAAGCGGTTACGTTAAAGACCGCTATATCGGTGAGACGATCAGGTCTATTTTTGACATCATGGATTTTACAGAAAAGAATAATATACCTGGCCTGTTGATATTTATTGATTTCCAAAAAGCCTTCGACTCTTTAGAGTGGAATTTCTTGTTTCATTGTCTGGATGCTTTCAATTTTGGTCCCGAATTCAAATGTTGGATAAAGACTTTTTATAAGAATATTCAAAGTTGTGTGATTAATAACGGCCTGTCTTCAGAATACTTTTATCTCACTCGCGGTGTCAGACAAGGTGACCCTTTGTCACCTTATCTTTTTCTTCTAGCTGTAGAGATATTGGCAATTGCGGTAAGGGATAATGGGGAAATAAAAGGGATTGCAATTAAACAACAGGAAAGTAAACTCCTCCAATACGCTGATGATACAACTGCAGTTCTTTCTAATATAGAATCGGCACATAGACTCTTTCAGCTGTTAGACGAATTTAAAAAGTTGTCAGGTTTGAAAATAAATAGATCAAAGACGGAGGGGATGTGGATAGGCACGCTGAAAGATAGTGAAATGAAACCCCTCGGTATTAAATGGCCTCAAGATCCAATAAAAGCCCTCGGAGTCTTCTTCTCATATGACAAACAATTGCTCTATCTGAAAAACTTCTCCGATAAACTTGACGACATAAAAAAGTTGATCAATATTTGGTCGTCCAGGGGGCTATCCCTCTACGGAAAAGTTACCATAATTAAAACTCTGCTCCTCCCAAAAATTGTATACCTATCCTCTGTGTTGCCTACACCCAAAAATATTATTAAAGAACTGAACGGTTTGATTTACAAGTTTTTATGGAACGGTAAAGATAAAGTGACCAGAGTATCTGTAATTAATAATTATGAAGGTGGAGGTCTTAACATGGTTGATATTGAAAGCATGATTAAATCTCTCCGCCTCTCCTGGCTCAAAAGAATTTTTGGCGAAAACTCGGGAGCATGGAAAAATTACTTAAACTAGCTCTTAAAAGAAACAGGTGGCTTGGCTCTTTTCAGTTGTAACTACAACACTAAAGATCTCAATATTAATTCGCAGTTCTACTTAGAACTATTGGAATGGTGGTCTCAGTTTCGCGAAGACAATGCAGTTGACAACAGATGGCAATACATTATTTGGAATAACCAGGAAATCAGAATCAATAATAAACCAGTATTTTATATAAAGTATTTTCACTATGGAATCCAAACTACAAGAGACCTTCGATTTGACCTCAATAATATCGATTCTTACAAATTAGTTGAAAAACACTTAGAAAAGACCAACTTTCTGGAATGGACTGGTTTGCGTCATTCAATTCCCCCTAACCTACGAAATCCCAATCTAGATTACGTGTATCAATTCCAAAACCCATCTTTTAATTTGGTCAATGACCTTTTTGACGTAACCAAAAAAAAAATCAAAAGATTACTATTCCCTGTTAGTACTTAAGAAGGCACGTCTTCCTAATCTTGCGCAAAAATTGAAAAGTGACCTAAACTTATCAGACGATGCATTGAAAAATGCTTTTTTACTCCCCCATTCTGTCACTTTTGAGCCATATGTAAAGGCTTTTCAGTACAAAGTGTTGAACTCCATACTCTACACAAATTCAAAATTACATAAAATTGGTTACATTTCAGACAATCTGTGTTCTTTCTGCAAGCAGGAATCAGAAACATTGCAGCATTTCTTTTATGATTGTTCACATTCAAGCTCTTTTTGGAAAGATTTTGAGTCCTATTATCTGTCTTGGACAAGTCAACAAATACATCTTAATTGGAAAGAAGTTTTAATTGGTGTTCTAACACCAGGATGCCTCTTACTTAACTACCTGTTACTCCTAGGAAAAATATATTTATGGGATTGTAGAAGAAATAAAGAACTTCCAAACGTACGTGGCTTTAAATTTAAAGTTAATTTAAAATATGAAACTGAAAAGTATATTTGTACGAAAAATAACAATTTAGATAAATTTAGAGAAAAATGGATATTGTAACTCTATTATAGATTTATTTAGTTTATAAAGGTATATTCATACATTGTAAGGCTAAAACGGATATGCAATAATGTAATGTTTTTATGTGTTGAGAGTGAGACTGAGTTATTGTCACTGAGTGTTAGAGTGAGTTAATATGCTATGTATGTATGTAACTGTATGTGTGAAATATGCAAATAAATTTAATAAAAATAAAAAAAAATAAAAAATAAAAAAAAAACCGTTTTTCATTTCCCTTTTCGGTCTTTTTCTTCTTGGCCTTAGGCCGGCCTGAGTTCGCGTAAAAGAAGATTATGCAGGTATCCCATGATGCAACGCGGATCAACTATATTATCAAGTTGAGTTTGACACGTGACCCCTCATTTACCATGGAGTTGCTCGATGTAAACGCTTCGTTTCTCTCTGCTTCGCCCGTCGTGTACGTCCACTGTCTTGATTTTGATAGTCAATCACACATCGTGGCATCGAATTTAGCTTGTTGTAAGTTCCTAACGGTGTTGGGACACGTTAGTTTTCCGAAAAGTCTGCGAGAGCGGCGATTATGTCTGTTTGTAGAAACAGACAAGCTGAAAGACCTCGGGAACAAGGCTTCACCGGCGGTGATTAAAGTAAAATCGAGCTGTATTCACAAGGTTAGTAAGCTGTTATTCGCTCAATTGCTTTTTCCTTTTCCAGTTAAAGTTCTGGAATTCAAACTTGTAAACCCCCATCGATAAAAATGTTCGAACGGCGGTCGCTTGATCGAAGAAATTAAGCCTTTTTCTCATTGTTTTGAGCAATTTTTCACACGTATTCGAGACAAGATTTTAAGTGTATGTTTGTTTTTTTTCGTCTACTTAGCTTGAAAATGAAGACGACGATGATTACGGTCGACATGTCCTTGTTATCTTCGACTACGAAATCCTGACGAACCAAACCAGTGTTGCTGTGAGCCTCCAGCCATACGACGACTACGAAGGAGAAAATAACATCATAGAAATGCCATGGCTCGACATTACGCTGGTCGATTGCAACTGCAGTCAGTTTCCAAACAAGTCCAACATTGCTGTGCAGAATGGTACGGGTTTCCATGCCTCAGGTCAGTCTGATTCGAGTGATTCAAATGACAGTAACGCGAGTGAACGAGAGCTTTCCGAATCAGAGGATGATCAGACAAGTGCTGCTGAAAATCCGGATTCCAGCGAAAATGTTGAAGAAGAAACGCACTACACTGAATACTTCAAGGTAAAAGGAAGTACTTACCATGACCACTTCCAAAAAGCTTTAAGGAAGTGCAAGAGACTGTTGTTGGACCACAGGCAGCCCAGACGCATTGTAAGTGGAGTTCATTTAAAAATAGAAAAGGGTGAAAATATATGTAATAGCACGAAATAAATCTTTAATTCACGAAATAAATCTTGTTTACTTCTGCTTATTTTGTCCTGTTTAATTAATTTCCGGTTAATCTTGCAGCGCTCTCCTAAATTACGCAATCGCTTGTGAGCGTCGCTGCTTATATAACCCGTTAAGCCTAAGGTTTGCAGAGATTTATTACAGACTAACCGGTGATAAAAGAATCGAGATATCTTGAAATAAATCGTGCCTACCTTCAGCTCAATGTTCCCCTGTTCGTCCTGGCTGGTTTAAATGACATTTTGTGCCTTTTTTCATTTAAACCAGCCAGGACGAACAGGGGAACATTGAGCTGAAGGTAGGCACGATTTATTTCAAGATATCTCGATTCTTTTATCACCGGTTAGTCTGTAATAAATCTCTGCAAACCTTAGGCTTAACGGGTTATATAAGCAGCGACGCTAACAAGCGATTGCGTAATTTAGGAGAGCGCTGCAAGATTAACCGGAAATTAATTAAACAGGACAAAATAAGCAGAAGTAAACAAGATTTATTTCGTGAATTAAAGATTTATTTCGTGCTATTACATATATTTTCACCCTTTTCTATTTTTAAATGAACTCCACTTACAACGCGTCTGGGCTGCCTGTGGTTGGACAAGGAGGATGTTCCCGTTCAGCTGCTCATTGAACCAACGAATGTAGCAGACGAGAATGCTATCATAGTGCAGGCAGAGCTGGAACACCAGTGGCATCCAGTTGGATGTATTCCCGGTGTTAAAGTGAAGAAAACAATGGATGCATTGAACAAACATGAAATTGCTACCATCAAGTTCAAGGCAATTGAATGGAAGTACATTTATGCACTTGGTGAATTTAGATATGTTTCATCAATTATTGTAACAAAAGTAAACAAGTGGCTTCCATCAGATAAAGATTATCAGTACAATGATATTTTGTAGTAGAAATTACTATATCTTCTGGATAAAATCGATTCGATTTCAAATCATTGTTCTTATAATCTTTGTGTAATGACTCTTCAGACTCTTATTTAATGCTATGTAGTGTTACAGTCTGAGAAAAAAGTCGTCCAGTCATGATCTTACTGCTCAAGAATTAACTTTTATTCAAATTCCCTGATAAAGTGCATTAGCAAGTTTTCTCAAAAAAATTGACAAGAAAGTTTTAGAACTGATAATCACAATAGCAACTGCTACCTTTCATTTTTGGCAGACCTGCTATTTATACTCAGCTACTTTTAATAAATTTTTTTTGGTGTTTTCAAGTAAACTTTTTCAATTAAAAAAAAATAATAACTCATATATTAAGAACAAAGAAGTTGAAGTTACAGTGTATTTTATTACCCCCACCAGCCCAGTTTTCCTGGCTGTCAAGAACTTCTCTGATCATAATTATAAATAAATGTTTCTCTTGCACACAATGTCCTTGTTTTGTATGTAGTATTGGAATTAAACTACTTCACTTTTTCAGCACCTGTGCAATATTTTCACATGTTCTAAAAAAGACTTAAAAAAATGACAATTAGGCTCTAATATACAAGAAGTCTTGGGTGCCCAGCTCTTTAAAGCTTTCATGATAGCAAAGTTACACAAGTTACCCAAAGACAAAAGTGAGTTGCCTGTAGCACCTGGGCTCTGCTAGAGCAGAGCTCTGCCTATAAACTTTGTATAACTGAATGACAATTTGTATGACTGAAATTGCAATTTACTGCTGCAAACATTATTTTTGAAAGCAATACTCAAACAGTTGCTGTGCAATCACTATTGACTACCAAACAAACCATATTATCTAGTCTGAAAAAGGTAGCCTGCAATGACAGTCTTCCCTGCCAGTTTATACTGACAATTATGTTACACTTAAATTTGACATAGCTCCCCTTCTGTAATGATCTACTAGATTTAGTTACATTACATGGTTCAAATTGATGCTGGACCTCAGACAAATTCCATGATTATTAATCTTGACAAAATGCCTGGGATGTATTTTTTAAACCCAACTTGATTTACTTGGTGCTTATTTGAACCTGGTTTGTGTTTTTTGACATTTGCATGTACATAAAAACATAGACGCATACATAAAGTTTTCATTCATTTCATTTACAGTCATCTCCCACCTCGCGGACACCTCGATATTATGGACACCCCATTATTACGGATATGAGTTGAAGTCCCAGCGAATAAGAATAAGTGACAATAACTCCCACTGCTATGGACTTTCTTTGTCGTGGACACCAAATTGTGGTCCCGAAGGTCAGTTGGTAATAGTGGGAGTTGACTGTATTTGTCCATTCATTTATAATTGCTAAAAAATACCAAACATTTTAACAGCCCTTCGTAAATGATTATCCTAATTGATCCTCATGTGATAAGGAACAGGAGGGGCTCCCATTTCTGGCCTGTGCAATCTTTGTCGAAGTGTGCCCCTGTGTCTCGCTGGTAGAACTGCTCTGGCTGGGACCAATACTGAGCCATCCTCTCGATTATTAATCCGGAGGCGATGCAACCGCAGCGGGTGATTTCGCTGATCCACCTCATGATCCAAATCAGGGCATTCGTCGAACGATGGAAGCTCTTCATCAGTGAAACGTTCGTTGATTGTCCAGTAATAAAAGGGTAAATCCTTGTCCATTCGTTTGGTGAATTCCCTACAAACAAAGCAATAATTATTGGTCATTTACTAGTCACAATTTTATGGTTTATGGGACTTGCTTTTTACAGAAAACAAATTCTTTTAATGCAACCTTTGCTGTCTCCAATTAACACCTTCTGGTAATAAATTCCTTTTTCCAGGACAAATATATAAATTTTGATTAATAGCCACCCAGTCGGTAAGTATTTGTATCCTCAAATTAAAACAGCTTATCCACTTTTCTCTACAGGGGTAGGGCGTGGGACAGGATAGAACATTGCAATTTAAAGGAATAAATACCTTACAATCTTGGGCCACATTTCCTTGAATTGTTTCAGTGTAAACACTGGTCCAAGGTACCGGTGGAACATGGCGAACAGGGTCTCTAAGTCATCTGTGACACCAGCTCTGGGATGTTCTGGGTAGCCAAGCACGCTGTTCATTCTTCTTCTATGTTCCTGACTTTCTATGTTAGTGGTCAGTTCCACCAACGTCTCCCTGGAAAACCCCCTCACACAATCAACAGGCCTTAAGTATGTCAAACAAAATAATAATAATATTAAAAAAAATGTTTAAGTACCAATAACATGATTTTTTTATTGTTTTTAATACAGATGTTGTAGTATAAACTGATCATTGGTTTTATAGTTCTATTTTCCTTTTGTCTCAGATTGTGATAATTATTATGAGGCAATAAAAAAAAAATAGAACTGTCTTGAAAAGATATATCTTCAGATATAGTTAAACCACATTTTGACAGAAAACAGGAATGCACTGCCCCCTTTTTTTAACTCAAAATTAATACAAACAGTGAATATCATTCCTATTCCTTCTAGTAGAATGTATGTTATTACAACTGATACATGTACATCAGCTCTCCCTCACAGCCACATTTATAATCTGGGTTCACTGATATTACAGACATCTTGATAAGTTAAACAATTGGCTCAGACAGCACATGGTCATAAGGGTTGACTGTTTTAATACCTGTTGATGTCAATTGTAGAAAAGTCATAGTTTTCACGGTGCCAAGGCATCCAGTCATCCAATACATAATTAAGCATCTCATAATTATATTGGGCACGCTTCAGCTGAGACAGGCCACGACCATCAGAGGCTTCGTGCCAATTCGTCATGAGCTGCACATGTCTGGCCTCTCAAACATGGCCTTTCCTCCTCAAAGAATCTGCAACGTGGATGGATAGAAGTCGTTCTGCATCCTTCAAAGATTGTTTTCTTTTTCCAATCAGTGCAGCATAAGTTAAGCCACTTTCTGGATCATGCAGGGCATCATTGAAGGCTTCAAAGTTTAGTTTTGGATCTTTGCCTTCTCGAACACTTTTTGCCATCCTGCGGAAAAGGTGGTTGTGGTCACCTCTGTCATGCCTTTCTTCCTCAGTAACAGGATCACTTTCAGGGACATACAGATGGCTGGAGAAGTCAGCACCCCTTTCTTTCCAGTACTCAATATTGGCTCTGAATCTGCATGTTGCAACCACGGACCTTAGTTTGTCCAGAAGTGACTCACGCGTGTCTCGTCTGAATGGTATGGGGAATGTCCTGCCGGTACTTGGTGTCCTCTAATGTTGGTCACTGCATCTTCTAACGACAGGTTTTCTTCATTCCTTAGTCGATCCAGCTCAAGGATTACTGCATCTGGTATGTCTGGGTTAGGCAGACTCACAACCGGTTTTCCATCAGGAGCAACTATTTTCATGGGGAAACAAAAATTAGGGAAAACATAAGCACGACTGTTTTGGATGTGCTGGGAGACCTCAGCATTAACTTGTTCTTGCTAATAATTGAAAGCAATTAAATAAAATAAAAGGGTTGAAAATGCACTAGAAACGTAATAAATAATATATTATTATTGCCTGTAAGAATTTCCATATTTCTGGGTCTGATTGTTTTTTTTTTTATGGTGCTTTATTAACAGTTGACAGTAATCCCTGAAAACTGATCTTACCATATATTAGTTCCAGCATTTTCAGCAGAGTAGTCTTACTCATCTTGCCAACACTGTCCCTGGCATCATGAATGATCTGTCCGCGTCTTCCATTTTGTTTTGTTTTGAATTTTTGCGCCCAGCGACCCTCAGTCTACGGGCAGGGGAAATTTAAAAAATGGCGTCTTTCAACTGGGTTCCCGCTTTGTCGGTAAACTCGCCACTCGGGTGACCACAGAGAAGATTTTGTCACGGACCAAACGTTTCGCGTAGGGAGGCCAGGGGTGGCAGTTCGTCGCACGTGAATTCAAACTTTAACGGAAAAATGCATTCTTCGAATTCCTTTGAGTTCGGATTTCTTGCAGATCATAGGGAGAAAGCAAATTGACGGTCGTATCCAAAAGTTTGGGCTCGAATTTAAAGGTCTATCCGCGATCAAATCCAACTCAAATTTGGCCTAATTTTTCTTCGAAGACTATTCTTTTGAGGGCCATGATTTTTTCGTGTGAGTGAATACGGCAAATATGATTTTTTTGGCGAAATGTTCGACTGGGTAGTTTAATTTGCGGGTCGCCTAGTTGCATGCCTTGTTCTCTTTCTCTACTTTTGAGCGAGTCTGGCCGTTATTTTGAAAACAGCGCTTTCGCGAGCCTTAAATCACCAAAATAAACACAGAAACACAAATCAAAACACCATGGCAGCAATTTTATGAGTTTTTACTTCATTTTCCTCAGTTTTCAAACTCCTAAATTTCGGTTTTAGTTTTGCTAATTTGATAAACTGACACAGCCATTACAAACGCACAGCCCACCACACAAACAGAGGATGGTAAGCCTGTGTAACCAACTCGGCGCTACGCGCCTCGTTGGTTATCTATCATTTCATATCCAGCGCGCCCTCGTAGAATAATTGTTAATTATACTGATAAACAAGGGCTTGAGAACCTCTTAAGGCGACATACTGGAGAAAAGACATTCAGTTGCCTTAAGTGCAACAAGCAGTTCCGGAACAAGAACAGTCTTGCGTATCATGACCGCAGGTGAATCAGATCTCAGGAAGCGTTAAAGAATACACACTGATGTCATGCCCTACCAATGTACTGAGTGTGGTCGACTTTTCCGTGAAATTTCTAACCTTTATCGACACCGGAATTCTCACCATGCTGGGGTGGGAGGATATAATGTGATAAGGGAATGTTGGATATGCCAAGAGAAATTTGAAGATTTTGCAGCATTGCAGGGGCATATTGATAGTCACTTTGAGGAGACCTGCTGAAAATGAGTGAACTACCTACACATATTATTATAGGTAGTTAGGGCGTGCTGAATTTGCCTTCTCCAGGTACAAGACTAGCTATAAGAGCAAATGCATTGAGCAAATTAGTCTTGAAATCATTTCAGAGATCTTACCGGTATTTTGAACTGTCAGTGATGTGTGACAAATCCTGCCAACACACGAAAGTCAAGACATGTCTATTATGTTAATAGTTCTAAAATACTAATTTTAGGGATTTGTGGGAAGTTTTTTTAGGACCTTTTATCGTGGAATAAGAAGCCAATCAAAAGTACCTTTATTTATTTATTTATTTATTTATTTATTTTGATGGAATTATAATATTAAAATATTTTACTTCCATCAAAATAAAAAAAGAGTATTTAAAAAGTATTTTGAACATTCTAATTCCTGAATGGTTTTTGAAATATCTGTTTTATAAAGAAAGTATTTACGCATTGATAGATTGTTGGTTAATTCATTGATAGCTTGGTAAATTGATGGATTGATTAATTGATTGGTAAATTGAGACATTATTTTGACCTGTCAGTGATAAGTGACAAATTCTGCCAACATACAAAAGTCAAGACATGTTTATTTTGTTAGTAGTTCTAAATACTAATTTTAGGGATTTGTGAAAAGTTTTTTAGGACATTTTATTAATTGTGGAATAAGAAGCCTATCAAAAGTACCTTTATTTATTTGTTTATTTCTATGGAAGTAAAAAACATTAAGAGAAATATCTATTTTGAACATTGTAATTCCTGAATGATTTTTGAGATATTTGTTTTATAAAGAGAGTATTTACCCATTGATAGATTGGTTAATTGATTGATTGATTGGTAAATTGATTGGCTTATCAGCCTATCTAGTTAAATGAAATGCTTTTGTAATCAGATATTTCTTCGGATCCACAAGATAGAGTGATGATTTGCAAGATGAATGTGATTTATGCATTAAACAAGTTTTCACCTAAAATTGTTTCCTTAATTGCATAATTCGTTTCTGCTTAGACGGCTACCTTTTGAGTTATTTTAGCTAGAATACCTTTAAATGATTTAACTGAAACGCCCCTATCTAGTGAATGCCCTCCTCTGTAGGTACTAGTGATGGACGCCCCTCTCAAATAAATAAATGCAGTGTGGTAAAAAAATGATCCTCCCAAAATGGGGAAAAGCAGTTCAAAGCATCCTGTAAATCCCTCTTCAAATAACGCATCGACAAGGGCAACAAGATGGACAAATAGCTAATGCGCGGAACGTTTTCTCCGTTTCCCAGTTTCTATGGTTAAAATGAAGAAAAAAATCATTCTCAGAAGTTTATGATTTGGCAACTCAGTTGTAGAAATGACGTCGTCAATGTTAAGACGTCTATGGAAGAACGGTTGCGAAACAAAAATAGTACTATTGGTTTAAGTTGCCTAGTTCCTAGGCCTCCTTATTTCGTCGCGGTGGAGCCGTTTCGGGTCACGTGGTCCGAGCGAAAAAGTGAGGCCAGGCTTTTTTCGGCCCTTTGTGTCGGATACGTCTGCACGTCACTGAAATGGATTGACCGTGAAGGCCTGGAAAAAAGCCGTACAGGAACTGGGCAATATTGCTTTCATAGCAGAAACAAGTGCTTGGGAATTCCGGCCAGGGAATCATTCGACGTTGGAGTTAGGCAACTTTTTCTTTCGCGCAAGATCGAATGTCCGTGACTTTTTTGTAGTAGATAATAGATGAATATTCGTGTTGTCCAAGTGGTCTATCCCCTGGGTGGTCTATACACAGAAGTGCAGTCAAACCTCCCTGTGCGGCCAGTGGCCCGTTTCTCGAAAGTCCCGATAACTTTTCGGGCCCGGAAAGCTATTTTATGTGCGCGATGTTTGCATTAAAGACTCAAATTTTGTTGCTTTTGAAAGCTGATCAATAAAATTCTAAGTTGATAAAAGAAGTCAGGCTAATATGTGGGCTAAAAACTACGCCAAATTTCTATAGATTTTAATTTTAAAATATAGCTTCGGGTCCGAAAAGTTACCGAGACTTTCGAGAAACGGGCCCCAGCTCTCTTAAGCGACCACCTCCCGTCAGTGACCACTTCTCGAAATGCCAAAATGTTCTTTGTTAATTCACTATAGTTGTAGCCACACACCCCTTGTGGAAATCAGCTTTTAGTGTTATGTTAGCTGACGGGGCAAGCATGTTTAAATAAAGTTTACCTACCTCTTGTAAGCGACCGCGGCCATTTTTGGGCTGACAGTTTGAATTTCTCCATTGTTTGAAACCTCCAATATCCGTCCACTTAACACATGATCCTCTCTCACTGCATGGGTTTAAATAGTACTGACTGAAGTTGAACGCACTGGACTGTCAATTTTTGAAATAAATTAAAAGGTATCACACTTGCGATTTTGAGTTGCATGTCAGTCTATGCATGGAGTATTGAAATTTTAAAACCTCTGAATCTAGCTAGCTAAACTAAGAAATGGTCTGATCTCTTGTCAGCGACCACCTTCCGTTCAAGCCACCACTTGAGCTTGACACTTTCCATGGTCGCTTACGTTAGGTTTAAGTGTATTCGAACTTATACCGTAACATCGTAGCTCCTAAAGAAATAGGCATAGCCTTTAGTAAATTCCTCAAAAGCAAGCAGATCAGAACGGTGCAGTCAATGCCAGAACATCGGAAAGTTCATTCTTATTATGACAGGCAAATTTTGCCCATTTCCTTAGGTTGGTGTTCCACCATATCAGTGATTTGGTTTCAGTGAAGCCCGGGGGTACTTCTCGAAGATTTGGGTGGGGTAGTGCTGCGCGCTTCTGGAAACCCTTACCCTATTTCAGACCAAAATATGTGATTTTCCCTACCCTATTTCAGACCTGACCCAAAATTCGATACCTTATTTCAGACCAGAACCTAACTCTATTTCGTTTGTGTAAACATTTGCCGGAAGGGCTTCAAATTCGCAACGTTAATCAAAACTCAGTTCTTTGGAGAAGAAAATTACAAAAAAGATTTCATAGCTTCTTGTAAGAACAAACCATACCAGATCCCATATCAGAGTCCAAAATGGCCAAAATCTATACCCCATTTCAGACCAAGAAGGCTCAAAAACCATACCCTTTGGCGCCGCACATAACTCGATAGCTTGATATAAGGGATCCCCTGCCCCCCGGGCAGTGAAGTAAATTCAAACCCATTTTAGCTGCTTTCCCTTTTAAGAGCCATTTTCTGAGAATATCGAGAATCGAAAGACACTCAGAAAAAATCGAATTTTTTTTTATTTTGCCAAAACATCCCTTTGGGTAAGCTAATTCAAGAAAAAATAATCCAAAGTTCCAACGAGTTATTTAACGGACGAAAATTTAAAAAGTTCGAAAAATGCATAAAATGGCGGTTTTAGGGTCTCTAAACGGCTCAATTTCTCACTCAACTTTAGGAAGCCGGTGAGAGCGTAAAAAAGATTCTTTTAAAACGAAACAAACCACGAACATTATTTAACCTCTCTACTTTAAACCTGTGTAAAAAAATTGCCAATGTTTCGTTTCGAACATTTTCAAGCGGCGTTTTTATCGAGCCGCTCTTAACCTTGTTTATCACAAGGTAAAATGAAGGCCAACTTCGGCAGCTTAAAACGGCATCTGGTATGTATCGTTCAATAATTAAGACTACATAGAAAGAAAGCTCTGTCATTGTACTTTTCCCCAGGAAAGTTACAGCTTTGGGAATCAAGTACTTCCCCGTCAGTAAATTTTTACTATTTAGTGATCTGAGCGGGTAGAATTATATGCAAATTACAGATTTAATTCCTGGAATACTCCTAACAATTACAAAGGCCGTTTAAGATAGGCTCACCATTAGTTACACATGCACGCACAATGTTTTTCCTAAGCTTTGAAAGAAAGTTCTGCTTTCTTGAGTCTTGCTGAGTCTTATTATGTTAAAACAAAGCAGATTTTTAACGGCATTTCAACAAGACAGGAATCCAGTCATTCAACTTAACCAAGATAACATCGAAAACACAGAGAAACAACGTACTATGCCGCCTACCTTGCCAACCGAAAACGCAACAATACAACAGAACAACATTCCAAACTGTAAACAAACGAATTTTCAGTTTCCTGATTGAGCGAAGATATTTTAAACTCATCGCCGAGAGGAATACTCGGAAAGACAGGTGACCGCTGCAATGACCCGCACGTGTCACACCACACTAACAGAGAGAGTCACGTATTCGATTTTTGTTATGTGATTTGAGATGAAAACTTGGTGGAAAGTTAAAAAGAAAAAAAATCTTGCAACAGATAGCTAGTACTTTGTTGGATTACATGTTAGCACAAGCTCCACACAGGAGTTTTTACGGTCACGACTCTCTCTATTTAAAGCGCGGTAATTTCGCAATGTACCTGCTGTTGTAATTTTACTACTAATTTAATTACAGCTCATGAAATAAAATAAATGTTGCCGTAAGTTACATTCACAGTGTGTAAGTACTGATACATGGCGTCGTGTAGTTTTTCCACTCTTCTGGAGAGGGTCACTGCCTGTGGATTAAGCAGTTGTTACCCAGGACACGTTGAAGTTGTTTCCCTAAAAGAATGCACAAGACACATCTCGCGGCATCTTCAATTGCACGGACTAAGTGCAGATAAGGCGGTTGACAGTGAATTCAAGTTGTTGTTAGCCCGAGCAGGTAATGTTATCTCATTTTGTTCTGTAATTACTGTGTTCCATAATTTTGGCCACAGATACTTCATGGCACTCGGCGTCCCTTAATCTAGGTTCTGCAGAGTCGCGCCACTCCCCTGCCCTCCGAGGGTTTTTCTCCGGGTACTCCGGTTTTCCTCCCTCCATAAAAACCAACATCTCCAAATTCCAATTCGACCTGGACGTAGGGCCATAAGGGAGACTACAGTTTGACTGTAATTATGCACCCTACTGAAATAAAGTGTATTTATTTATTTTTATTTTGACCAATGTTTGGGTGTAGGAGTGACGCTGCGGGTTTGACACCCTGGCCCTGTTTAGGACAGAAAAACGAATTGGAATGTCGATCGTACTGACCATAGCCGGTTGGGGAAGACGGGCATAACATTATATACCATGCTTAGGGACAGAGACCAAAAACCGTATCCTGTCTAGCGGCAAACCCCAGTATAGTCCACATAAGGGAGTAACCCTCCTTCCGGGTGGGGGGAGGGGGCTGGTGGTGTCGTGTTTAGCATGACGATAGAACGATGTAATTTCAGCCGCCGGAAATTGAACTTCAATGCAATCTTCCTTGGTAGCAGTTCGAGCGAGCGAGACGGGGAAGCCACGCAGGCCCATGCGAGAACTCGCCCACATGATACCTTTTCTCGCTTTGCCATTTTAGCTAGCCCTTTTTTGGTTTTTGCGTCATGGGGTTGAAAGCTTAGACTCTTCTACTGAAAAAATGCCTAAATAACCAAAAATCAAAGATAAATATACTTTGAACTCGAGGCTTCCAACCTCACGACGCAAAAACCAAATAGCAAAGCGAGAAAGGGTATCATGTGGGCGAGTTCTCGCATGTGACCGCGTGGCTTCCGCGTCACGCTCCCTCAAACTGCTGCCAAGTAAGATTACATCAGGGGAAGTTCAATAGATGGATATTGTGCTACAGTTGAGCGAGTTAAGGCTAAGCACGGCACTCCCCCCCCCGGAAGGAAGAGTTACTGCCTAATGTGGTCTATACTGGGGTGTGCCGCTGGACAGGATATAGTTTTGGTCTCTGTCCCTAAACATGGTAAATTATTTTATGCGCATCTTTCCCAACCGGGTATGGTCTGTACCATCGACATTCCATTTCGTTTTTCTATCCTAGACAGGGTCAGGGTGTCAAACCCGCAGCGTCACACCTACACCCAAACGTTGGTCAAAAGACCCTTTCTCCCCCCCCCCCCCCACCCCCGGGAGCAAGAGGGCAGAGGAGTAGCGCGACTCTGCAGAACCTAGATTAAGGGTCGCCGAGTGCTATGAAGTATCTGTGGCCAAAATTATCGAGCACAGTAATTCCAAAACAAAATGCATCAACATTACCTGCTCGGGCCAACAACAACTTGAATTCACTGTCAACCACTTTATCTGCACTTAGTCCGTGCAATTGAAGATGCCGCGAGATGTGTCTTGTGCATTCTTTTAGGGAAACAACTTCAACGTGTCCTGGGTAACAACTGCTTAATCCACAGGCAGTGACCCTCTCCAGAAGAGTGGAAAAACTACACGACGCCATACATCAGTACTTACACACTGTGAATGTAACTTACTGCAATATTTATTTTATTTCATGAGATGTAATTAAATTAGTAGTAAAATTACAACAGCACGTACATTGCGAAATTACCGCGCTTTAAATAGAGAGAGTCGTGACCGTAAAAACTCCTGTGTGGAGCTTGTGCTAACATGTAATCCAACAAAGTACTAGCTATCTCTTGCAAGTTTTTTTTCTTTTTAACTTTCCACCAAGTTTTCATCTCAAATCACATAACAAAAATCGAATACGT
The DNA here is from genome assembly GCA_964017195.1 of Siderastrea radians. Taxonomy (NCBI): domain Eukaryota; kingdom Metazoa; phylum Cnidaria; class Anthozoa; order Scleractinia; family Rhizangiidae; genus Siderastrea; species Siderastrea radians. The sequence continues at coordinate 59,985,342 of OZ024890.1, read as the reverse complement.
GACTCTCTCTGTTAGTGTGGTGTGACACGTGCGGGTCAGTGCAGCGGTCACCTGTCTTTCCGAGTATTCCTCTCGGCGATGAGTTTAAAATATCTTCGCTCAATCAGGAAACTGAAAATTCGTTTGTTTACAGTTTGGAATGTTGTTCTGTTGTATTGTTGCGTTTTCGGTTGGCAAGGTAGGCGGCATAGTACGTCGTTTCTCTGTGTTTTCGATGTTATCTTGGTTAAGTTGAATGACTGGATTCCTGTCTTGTTGAAATGCCGTTAAAAATCTGCATTGTTTTAACATAATAAGACTCAGCAAGACTCAAGAAAGCAGAACTTTCTTTCAAAGCTTAGGAAAAACATTGTGCGTGCATGTGTAACTAATCTTAACGGCCTTTGTAATTGTTAGGAGTATTCCAGGAATTAAATCTGTAATTTGCATATAATTCTACCCGCTCAGATCACTAAACAGTAAAAATTTACTGACGGGGAAGTACTTGATTCCCAAAGCTGTAACTTTCCTGGGGAAAAGTACAATGACAGAGCTTTCTTTCTGTGTAGTCTTAATTATTGAACGATACATACCAGATGCCGTTTTAAGCTGCCGAAGTTGGCCTTCATTTTACCTTGTGATAAACAAGGTTAAGAGCGGCTCGATAAAAACGCCGCTTGAAAATGTTCGAAACGAAACATTGGCAAATTTTTTACACAGGTTTAAAGTAGAGAGGTTAAATAATGTTCGTGGTTTGTTTCGTTTTAAAAAGAATCTTTTTTACGCTCTCACTGGCTTCCTAAATTTGAGTGAGAAATTGAGCCGTTTAGAGACCCTAAAACCGCCATTTTATGCATTTTTCGAACTTTTTAAATTTTCGTCCGTTAAATAACTCGTTGGAACTTTGGATTATTTTTTCTTGAATTAGCTTACCCAAAGGGATGTTTTGGCAAAATAAAAAAAATTCGATTTTTTCTGAGTGTCTTTCGATTCTCGATATTCTCAGAAAATGGCTCTTAATTTGGTAGATGGAAATTGACCCTTTCGCGGTTTTTTCAACTTTTCACATGGACCATGGCCAGTTAGCAAAAACGTTTGAGAGTGATAGGTTGAAAACTAAGAAAGATTATGGCTCTGCAAAGTCGCGAAACTTTATAGACGTTTGTATGGTGGGGGCAAGTCTGTGCCCCCCCCCCCCCCACCACCATACAAACGTGTGTAAAATTTCGCGACTATCAGAATCTTTGCTCGTTTCTGACGTATCACTCTCAAACTCGGCAAGTGCTCTTTCTAGCAGTGCCGATAAATTTTCGCTAATTGGCTGTTGTCAAAGGTTGAAAAAACTGTGGAAGGGTCTATTTCCTAAGGTTGGAAGGGCAGTTAAACTGTGAAGACTGAAAACAAAAAAACAAAAAAAAACAAAACAAAACAAAACAAAAAACAAACACACAAAAAGAGGCTAGCCTGAAGCATTCCTTGGTTTACTTGGAGTGAACCCCAGACCTCTTAGTCCATGGGTCAACGATTGAGGGATCTGGTGACGAGAATAGAGTTAAAATATGATACACCGGATCTTGTTGTGGTATGAGAAACGCGCTTTTACTGTGAAGTGTTGCCTCGTAACCTTGATTTTTGATAGATCTTAGGATGAAAGAATCCTTGAATGTGAATTCGGTCAATGTTTGACTCATGAAATGACCCAGGTGCTTTGCCAGTTAGCAATCTACTGAGTAAGGTAAGAACAGAAAACCATAACCCCTGCGAGTTTGTCGTGAAACTTAATGAAAGTCCTGCATGCAGTAAGCCTAAATATGTAATTCGTGGGTTTCATTTTCTAGAAAACGAAGTTTAGATTCTAAATTTTGCTCCAATCATTCATTTCAAGGATAAATTACGTTCAGATGGTGATCTTCAGGAGTTTGCTTAACGTGCGTTTGCAAAATCAGTTGTCAACTTCCATGGTATTCTTGTAAACATGGCGTCTTGTCGAGTCATCTAATGTACGCCTCTGACTTGGCAACACTTAAAGCAGATGTCTCGGCCATCTGTGTTTTCATGCAGTGTCTGTTTTATTTTTATTTGATACATGTAGCGCTTGACACGATAGCCAATTTTTGTTTTTGTTTTTACGTACGAGGACTAAAAGGATTGAAGTGTCCATTGAAATTTCCGCAGTGAAAATGCCTGCTTGCATGGGCAAGTTAACTTCAACGAAACTAAAACAGTTGAATTAAATCAAATAAGCTGTGATGCTTCCGAAAGTGGTTGCATCGTTCTTTGTTTACAACTCAAGACTATACTGTACGTACAGCTTCCATACTTTCAGGTACATTCAACCAGCTAGCAAATATGATGAATGCAAAGCTCGTCATATATTATTATTGAATTAGTGGGTGCATTGTTTTTGTAAGCAATATCATTGAACAATATTTGGCTAATGCACTGTTTATCAAAGAGCAAGGTTTTCCTCAGTAAGTACTATACTAAATCTGTTTATTTCAGTGAAAAAAATTGAAATTCTCTATGACATTATGAAGTAAACATTTAAAAATTAACACATTGACAAGCAATTTTGAGAAGTATACTTTCTTTGGCTGTTTTTTAGTTGTGACTATGATGACTACATGTATAGATCTGTATTAATGCAATAAAAGGTTGAGTAGTACAGAAGTTTGTCAAATTGTATTGTTATGTACACAGACCTACATGACTGCAGATGTGTATTAGAAAGTTGCAGGAAGAATGCTTTGCTATATATATCTTGCCTGTGAGGTTGTTGAATGGTTGAGGACAGTGAAATAACTTTTATTATACCTCTACCAAACCAGTAGATAGTTTTTTTTTTTCATGCTCTGATTTCAAGACTATTCTAACTTATGATAGTATCCCTTAAACCTTGATTATCCAGACTCAGTGTGTCCACTGAAAATAGTGACCTGGTTTTCGAGAGACCAGATTGTTGAAAAGAATTTAAAAATAAATATATTTTAAGTATATAACCCAAACTGAATATAACTTAGCAAATAAATTTTGGGTGAGCAATCTTGATGGTAGTCCTATGCAGGTGTTATTTGGTCGTCTCGTAAAGGAGGTTATCGTGGTGGTTTTTTTTATGGGAAGATGAGAGAGAGAGAGCTATGATAACAGCGTGCTTGACTTCATCATTTCTGAGAGTGTTCTCAGTCATTTTTTTTCCCGGGACCTAACTTTCCCTTGGAGTAGAGGATATGGGAAGCAGTATGCTCAGATGCCACTGTCCCCCTCCCTTACTGTATACATTGTATAAAGTAGACCCTACTATACCCTCCCTCGCACCCCTGCCCCTCCCCCCTGTATATACTTGTTAAGCTTTAAACATTTTTTCTTTTTATGCATAGGTATGTGTTCATACCCATGGAAGGCAGCTTTGCAAGGGCTTTGTACAGTTTTCAATCCACTAGTCCTGGGGAACTCTCTGTTCCTGAGGGAGGCATCATAAGGATAACTCAGTACATTGACAATCATTGGCTGGAAGCCGAGTACCAAGGCGAAACAGGCTTCTTTCCTATTACCTATGCTGTGAGGTTGAAAGATGAGCCACAGCTTCACAACATTGTCTCTTCAGCACCCCTGTCAAATGGCAGAGGATTTCATGAAAGCATAGCATCCGATGAACTTCATAAACAGAATCACTTTTCAGAGAGGCGACAGAACAGTGGAAGATCACTTGTTGAGGCTGCCTTTGCTTTTGAGGCTAGAAATGAAAGTGAACTTACCTTTCCCCCGGGAGCTTTGCTTGAAGTAACAAAAGATGTTGACGAAGACTGGCTTGAAGGATCATTCAGTGGTCGTACAGGGCTCTTTCCAAAGAGTTACGTCAAGTCATTAGAAAGACCATGCGCCCGTGCTATATATCCCTTTGTTGGGGAAAGTGCAGGAGAACTCACATTCCGTGAGGGTGACTGCATTTTTCTTCGTAAACGTTTGAACTCACAATGGATGGAAGGAGAAATAAATGGCAGTGTCGGACTTTTTCCGTCAAGCTTTGTTGCAGTTGAAGTTGAATTGCCACCGGAAGAGGGCACATTTTCTGATGGTGATTTCTTCTTTGTTGATTTGACTCCTAAACAAGAGAACCAGAAAGACCCTGTGGTATCAAAAATTCAATGGAAAAAGGGGATGAAAGGAAAAGCGATGTTTCATTTTACAGCCTTGTACTCTGGAGATTTAGAGTTAAATAAAGGCGATATTGTCACTGTCCTTCGAGTGGACGATGAAAACTGGTTGGAGGGTCAGTTAGCTAATGGGTTGTCTGGATCATGCCCTACGGCATATCTGGAATCTGTATATGATACATGTGAACCATTTGCAAATAAGAATTGGAATGCTATGGCTCAGAGATTTGCATCTGATAAGAGTTCTTCTGGTATTTCATCTTTTTTTGCACCTAATCCTGGTACAAATGGAACATCTAAGTACTCAAGCCGAGGTATTCTTAGTCAACAGGGTAACGATTTTTCAGAGTCAGATGTGAATACAGCGAGTAGCAAGAGATCTCTTTTAGACTCGTCATTTACACAGGACCCAACTCCGTTACTTACCCCATCCAATGTTCCTGCTTTGGCTCAGGAAAATGAAACTGGAGGGAGAAGTAAACGTTTGCTTGTGTCAAAGCCAGCACTTAAAGCCAAACCATCAGAAGCATATTCTGTGACTTATCTAGGCAGGGGCAGCAAAAATCTGCCTCCATCAAAAAATAACCAAACTACCATTAGTCCATCAATCTCTGTTCCATCACTGTCATATGGAAATGCATCTGTTAGGAACAGTTATGCATCAGACTCAAGGGTAACAACTGTCTTTAATGGAGTGTCTGGACAGTCCAATATGATAGGTTCATCATCAAGTTGTTATCATGATTCTGCTGGAACTTGGCCTCGCAAAAGAACAGGGATCGGTGAGTGTGTTTTTCAAGAAAACAAAAACAGACAGCCTCTTCTTGATGATGATGATGATGATGATATGTTATCTGGTAATTGTACATCATTGCCATCTCCTTTGCTTCCCCTGCCACTTGGAGATGTGGATGATGATAACATTGAATCCAGTGCATCTGAGGATTCTCCAATCACACCCAGGAGACCAGCACCACCACCTCCCAAAAGAAACATCAGCAGTATGAACCAATCGCGCAGCAGCACTCTGCCTGCTACTAGGTCAAAGGGTAGTGCACAAGGTCAATTAAACCAAGAGGCTTTACCATCCAAATCCAAAGACTGGCAAATTTCAGGTTGTGAAGATGTAAAGCGTGCTGTAAGTACCCATGAATCGTCTCGAACAAGGGCTGAAAGGGACTCTTCTCCTTCCCCTAAGGGATCTCCTAAGTTGAGAACTGGATGTAACATAAAGAATAAGCCACTGTCCAGACCACACTCTTTACACTGGAAGGAAAGGGGTACTGGTGCCCCATTAGAGAAGGTGGGTACACAATTGTGAACTGTATACAGATTCCCAAAGACCTGACTCACCCAGTCAAAATAATTGTGTTGCATTGCTAACAACATTAAGTCAATTAAGTGATCATTACAAAAGTTAATATTTTGTTCACGTCAAGTCACAAATGGCAGTTTATGTTACTTGTTTTGATTCAGAAAGGACTTCAGAAATTTTTCTGAGGTCCAAGGCCTGAAATAAATTTGGCCTCCTTGAGGATAATACTCTTTGATTCTTACATAGTGTCTTTGTGCTACATGTATGTTGAATTAAAAAAAAGAAAGAAATTAAAACATTTATTTTTGGATTGAGTGACAAATCAAAACTCTTCTTTCTAGGGCCCCCAAAACCTTCCAAATAATGTGTTCAGTAGATTGATTCTTATTGGTTTTTTCTTTCCTTAAGACTATTACAGCTTACAAGAACTACATGTACTGTCAAAAAACCTTTTGGGAAGGTAGAACATATACATGTGCATTAAACTATACTGTAGTTGGCAGTGGGGCAGTACAAGTGTGGACGGGTCAATTTATTGAATTTACTTACATGTACATGTGTAGCTATTGGAGTACTGTTAATATTAACAAGCTGCAGAACCCATGGATGACATACTTAACAATTATCCTGCGAAATCGCGCGGAATATCACCTGATACTTAGCCGACGAGGCCGTAGGCCGAGTTGGCTAAATCAGGGGATATTCCGCAAGATTGAGCAGGATAATTGTTTTATTATTCAACAAATTCCCATCAACTACCATTTTCAGAACGAGAAAAACTACGGCTCTATGATGAAAACGCTAAAAGCTAGCAACACATAAGCTTAAGCTTAATAAAAATCAAAACAGAACTTCAAGAAATCGAAGTTTACTACCGTTCACTTAAAAAGACTTATTTACAAACTCATGTTTGGAAATGACAAGACAAAGTAAAAAAAATATTGCTACCTTACCGAGAATAAGTCCTCTTCCTGTGAATTAAAGTCTTTCAGTTCAACTTAAGTGTTTACAACTTTCCGTGAGCAAGTGTGCTGCTTCATTCGCAATAGCATTTTCTTGGTTGAGTTCTCACTATGAAAATTCCAAGTCAACCTCTGGATATCTTTGTGAGCTGAAGCAAATACTTGTTGACTTTTTGAGAGCATTTAGTCGTGGAAAGTTTCTTCCAGGGAGTTAAAATTTCCGGAGAACACTGCTAAAACTGCCTCGCTTTTCAAAATGGCCGCCAAACAAGCAATGAAAGAAAATCTGCAGTGCACTTCCAAATATGGTCATTTACGTATATCGCAGGATATCTGTCATGTACGGATGACAGATATTGAGGGCTTCCTTACCATATATGGGCATAGTGACAATTTGTTGAATAATAATACCAAATATCCCACAGCTTTCCAACTATCTTATAATCTAAAGCTATATGCTTGTAATGGTATTTTTGAAATTAATGTATGTGCTTGTTGTTTGGTTTTTTTCAGAGTCTGTCAGCATCGAGACACTCGAACAGTTTAGAAGAGTTAAACCAGAATAAGACCAGCAGTGTCACAGCAGTAACTGGTAGTGCCTCACAAGTACTTGTGAAGTACAATGATGAACATGTTGCAAATGGAGGTACTGTGCATGACTGTTTGCTTACTAAGTTCAATGCATTTTACCATTCTGTACAGTACCATTAACCTTAACGTTGGGTTATGCTATTAGTTTAATAGATATATGTGGGGTATACTAACAATGACTGCTACAAGGTCGTTGCATTAAAAATTATTTCAATTTAAGGTGATTCCATCGAAATAGAACAAATATTTGGACTTGGTCTAACGGGTAATTATGTTCCGAACATTTCAAAAATGCAATAAAAAATAGGGGTCACCGAGCTTGTTTTGGCACAAAATGGATAGCCATTGATAGTAACTATACGACCCGCAAGGTTTTCCTAGGAGACCCTGGTAATCAGAAATGAAAACCATAATTTCTTAAAAAGTCATAACTTGTATTGAAATATTGGAGCAGTTCAACAAAATGGACATTTATCTTGCATTGTGTACTATTTTAGTTGAACAGGAATTAAGGACATGAAAAAAAGTGAAAGAATTTGCCGCATGCGTACATACCCTGCTGTACCTAAAGACGTGTTCTTTTCAGCATTTAAATAACAATATCTCAAAGCAGAATTTTTAACTTTTGTTGAAATCACAGTATATTGTATTCGACCGTGTGCCATTTGAATTTATGCATTAAAAAATGGGGGTCACCGAGCTTGTTTAGGAGAAAACGACCTGTTATTTCTCTGAACTGCTCAGCTTTCACAGAAAACCTATCAAGTTCCGAACGAGCGCGCGCAGATGGTGCGTAGAAAGGACGCGCAATGCAATTGAAGGGAATCACCTTAACATGGATTAAAGATCACCTCCAGATTAAAAAAGGAATGCAGTATTTATTTAAAGGAATGTAGTATTATTGTTATTATTATTAAATGCAGTAAATGCAGTATTTATTATAAATTAGCATTTATTATTAAATGCATTTATTAGCATTTATTATTAATTAATATTATTAATTAGCATTTATTATTAAATGCAGTAAATGCAGTATTAATATTTCTGCATGAAAGATTATGTGGAAGCAAAATTTATTGTTGCCAATTAAACAACGATGCAGTATCTACCACTATGTGTCTCCCTCAACATTACTGGTGCAAGGTTTTATCCACATTACTTAACATCATTACATAACACCCCAGTAATTCCTGAGATATTTTTGGTATTTCTTGGTTTATCTGCATGCTGTGACTAGTTTAACTTATGATGTCATCAGCTTTCTAATTTGTCAAAAAAAAAAAAAAAACTTGAATATCAGTGGAATGAGTGAAGATATTTACATGTAATACAAAAAAGAAAATACCTTCCTTCTTCATTTTGAAATGCCTTTCAGATCACCTTAACATGTTTTTCAATCATGTCAAACACACTTTCGGTTATATCAGAAATTGTGTGTTTGGTCAGTGTTAAATAATTATGGAGACTATACAGTCAAATGAAACCTTTTTCATTAGGAAAGTCACCAGAGGAAACCAATGTCCCAGGCTTAGTATCACTAGAAGAAAGGATTGCTGAGACAGAACAGAACCTAAAGGTAATCTGATCATGCCTTTTATCATATAAATTATCCAGACCTCTTCTTTTCATAACTATTTTAATGTATTTGCAATAATACTGTACAGTTATGGTAGTCACACATGTAAGGTTCCCTCTGAGAATAACCACAAACTCATTTTTTCAATTCATCTGGACTCCTGGTTATATGTTTCTTGACTCACGTACTTTTGACTGTGTACGTATATATACTCTATGTGCAAAATTTTTTATTGAATAGTAATTAGTTGTGCTAATAATGTTTTTTGTGCTTGACATACTATTTTAAATCTCCTTCTCAACAGAAAGAAATGAATGTTCATGCTGGGTTCAAGTCTATTGCTCAGGTATTACAGATGGACACTGTATATTAATTTTAAATGCAATGTACTAATGTTATGTTCCCCATGATTCTCTAAGGTGATTTGCTGGATATCAGGTGCCTGTCATTCAGATGGTTGTGTGGACCACATTTCCTTGTTAGGTTTTCTTTGTAAAAGGACTTTTAATAACCGCAGAGCTAATCATCTGGCCCCAGTTGTTCAAAAGTTGGATAGCGCTATCTACCGGATAAATCTCTATCCAGTGGATAACGCAATTGGTTTCCTTAACACTTATCCACTGGATAGTGATCTATCCGGTGGATAGCGCTATCCAACTTTTGAACAATGGGGGCCAGATTTCTCAGTTGTACAGTGTATAACCACTGCTACACAGCTCAACACTGATTCCATGTACCCTTCACACCTTTATTGCCACTTATGCATGATCTAAATTACCCACAACCTGTCCCTGTGTGGCCTCGTAGCTCAGTTGGTTGACCTTCGGTAATCAAAATCTGAGAGTTACCTGACTTTGTATGGGTTTGCCGAATCCCTCTGAGGTCAAATAATTTTTTTTTTACCTTACCTGGACACATTTACTTACTGGGTAATGCTCAGTAGGATATTTAGTGAGTACAGAGTTAATTCTCTGATTTCTCAGTTTGAAAATTGTTGGCTCAGCAGAGTTAAAACTCACATGACATGTTATATATTAAATTATTTTCAATTTCAGCTTGTGATGACTGATCCTGCAAAGCAAAGAGAGATGGAAGTCAAAGTGTCACAGAGTCAGCAAAAGATAACAGAATGGCAGGAGGAGTTGAAGCATCTCAAAGGTTTTACACACTACTTAGCATTGTATTGCAAAAATGGTTCAAGCATAGTTCATCGACTGAGATTAAAATCATTGAATGGTAAAAGTGAATGTAGGACAACACGTGATGCAATACATGTGCATCGTGTTGCTTCATTTTTGCATTTATATATATAGTGTTTCTCATTCTCAACTAATGATGGTATATAATACTTTTTTGTAAATTAAATTTTATATATTTTCCACCGGTAAACTATAAAAGGCGACAGCTGAACTGTCAAAACGTCTTTGAAACATGAATGTGTTGTTTTTACTTTGAAAGTACTATTGTTACCATTTTAAAGACAGTTTTGCAGTGTAGTACTGATCAGAAGTAGTTAACCCCCTTAGTGTAAATTGTTATTGATTTATATTTCTCTGCTAAATGGGCCGGTATCTTTTTTTTTCCAGATGAGAAAGTCTTTCTGATTGAGTCACACCGGAAAAAGACACTGAAGAACAAAATAGCCAAACTAGAGGCAGATTTAGAGGTGCAAATTTTACATGAAATAATGTAAAACTCCACTTAGGATTAGGAAGCTGTAAAACAGAGTTTGTAAGGGTCTGTGTCATTGGGATTTTGCTGGTGTTTTCTCAAAACTGTTCTCAAGCCGTACTTGATCAAACATACAGCTCATGAGAATAAAAGGAAATGATGCCCAATGTTTAAGCAAATTCTTCCAAGTAGTAGTAAGTACCATGAGAAATATAGAGTGGTTTTCAATTGAGTGTCGAAAGCAATTCACGGTTTGCTTTGGTTTTGCTTTACTTCGCTCTGTGATTGGTTAAAAAATCTCGCGCCACTTTTGCGACCAATCAGAAGTAAAACTCAAACCAATCGCCACTTGCTTGCACGCGTTTTCCCGCGCTTGGAGCCGGTTACATGTATTTGCTTCGAGTTCTGATTGGTTCATTGGATAATTTGTGTTTGTTGTGATTGGCTGGGGTAATCACTTTGGTTTTGGCTTTACGACACTCATTTGAAAAGCGCTCTAATGAGAACAGTGAGGAGAATATGTATGCTGATATTGGGGTTTTAAGGGTTATGTTTCTGTTAATCCTGCGTTAGCTTTTTATGAACATCCAGATTAACGGTGCACAGTATCCTGAATGTGTGTCACCAGCTGGTGTGGAAATTGAAGGCAAATTGGTTTGAGTTGTGTTGGGGACTCAGATTTTGTTCTTTGTAGTTTCACTCGCAAGGTAAACTTAATGCTGTTGGGATCCTTTCAGTGTATTAGCCGTGAGACTACAAATTCGGACTTCTTCCTTATTTTTAGAAACAAGCCAGGAGTCAAAGAAGTCTTGAAATGCTGCTGGGTGTAGTGGAAGAGAACAGAAAGAGTGAAGTCATGGAGAACCTTGGAGTGTGCGCGCAACTTGTGGAGAAGATAAAGAACGAGTTAACGCAGTTAGAAGGTGGGATAATAAACTCACTGATCCTCCGGCCCCCTCCAAGGAAAAATAATTTATTCATATTTTGTTTTGTTACAGCTTCTCTACATTGCTTAACAGAAAAGCCTGCAGCATCAAGCCAAAAACACATGGCTGAACAGAGACAGCGAGTGGTGACTGAACTTGTTAATACAGAGAGAGATTTCTGTAATGACTTGGAACTCTGTGTCAAATACTTCCTGCTTGAACTGCGAACCGCACAGGTTGGTTTTTCTGTATCAGATAGATCAGAGTTTTCACGGGTGGCTTAAGGACCTTAATGGTTACATCTTTGGTGTACTGAGTGTTGGATTGAGAATTAGTAATACGTTTTTACAACCTAATTGGGGTTTTGCCCTAGACCAGCATTGATCACAGTTTGTCTTGAACTTGAGACTTACTGTACCTTAAGGCTAGCCTGCGTAGCAGGCGTAAACAGGGAAGGGGAAAGGAAGCGAAAAATGGGGGTCTGGGGGCTAGGTATTTCTCGGGCGTTCTTGCTCCCCTTTCCCTTCCCCGTGTACGCCTGCTTCGCAGGCTACCTTAAGGCTAGTGAGGCAGATAAATAAAGATGGCTTTCGGTTGCAAAATATTTTCATATTTGATAAGTAAAAATTATCTTCAACGAGGAAGCTTTGTCACCTGGACTTGCTTTCATAAAGATCCTCGTAAAAAAGGAAAAGTCGAGTAAAATAAGAAAATGCGAATTAGGATTAATAGCCGGAGCAGTTTTCTATTAAGTGTTGAAATTAATTTGTATTTACTTAGGTTTTGCTTTACCGTGCTGTGTGATTGGTGCGAAAAAAAACCCTTTTTTAATTTTATTTTGTTTGAAAACTTTTATTCCCTCCATTTTTGATAGGTTTTTATACTTGTTTGTTTTTTTAACTTTTATTAATACAAACCTTCATTGAGGAAACGAAGAATACGCACATAAAATAAACTGAGAACCACTTACAGTTGTCACTATAATGCTTAATTACAAAGTACAGTCGAAGCTCTCCTTGCGACCACTCTCGTAAGCGACCAGCTCTAGTTACGACCAGCATTGTGAAACCCCGTTTGAATTGTCACTTAAACTCTGTGTTTAAAAGCTCTCGTAAGCGACCGCTCCCGTAAGCGACCGCGACCACTTCTGTGAATTACCGACTTGTCTTCTCCTTTGCATTTTAGCTCCCGTAAGCGACCACTTAGTCAACACTTCAATAAAAGCATTCACATCTTATCAAATTTAGCGACGATGGTCCGTTGTCCTGTACATTCTCTATACGCAATAAAATACTATCATATTTTTACTACAATACAAGTGGCAACCAACAACATATGCCAAACTTTCTGCTAAAAGCTCTCATAAGCGACCACCTTCTATTGTTTTATCACATGGTCGCTTACGAGAGCCTATTCTTGTAAGCGACCAGCTCTAGTTGCGACCACTTTTCTGAATTCCCGAGGTGGTCGCTTATGAGAGCTTCGACTGTATACGGTGCAAAAAACTCGTGCCAACTTCTCAACCATGCTATTATCGTAAATCTAGAAGTAAAACCAATCGCGACATGCTTGCACGCGTTTTCACGCACCTGACACCATTTGCAGGTACTTTTTTCAGGTTCCGATTGGTTGGTTGGGTTGTTTAATTATGTCTGTTATGATTCGCTAACAGCGATTAATATACTCCATGCGAAAACCACGCTTATTTAATTTTCTTTTTTGGTTTATACAGGTAAAGGATCTTGACTGTGAAGGCTTGTTTGGCAACATTGAGGGTGTCCTGGAGACATCACAAAAACTGTTAAAAGGCTTAGAAAGTGCCATTGATAACAAGGAAGGAAAAGATCAGGAACTTGGTAATAATGACTGAATAACTGCTGACCGCGTCCCTGTGCACATATATCCCGCTTAGAGCTCACTACGGTCAAACGCAAGACGCGTGCGCAGTTCCTGCTATAATTTTACAGGGGAAAATACAGACGAATGTTGGAAGTTTCACTTTAACCGCAAAACTTAACGCCGTTTCTGAAACCTTAAGCTTTTTACGTGGAGTGCTCGTTGGAAATGGAGTAACTGTGATGCACAAGTTTTGCCGGAGGGAAATTCGGTTTGCCGAACATGTTCTGCATCGTTTTCATACGAACTTCGCGCTCGTAAACTTTTGAACTGATTCAATCTTCAAGGCTCCGAAAGACCGGAAGTGACGTAGCTTTTTGCATTTGACCGCTGTGAACGCTTAAAGAGGTTCTGCACAGTACCGATTTAGATTTAGATTAGAATGAGGGTACAATGTTGTGTCAGTTTTATCTTTCTTGGTATGAACCTTGACCTACATGTACGTTTTTGATAACCTGTTCCAGGCTCAGCTCCAAGGTTGTAAGAACGGCGCAATGTTATAAAACGAAGCGGGCACAGGAATCTAGCGCGTGTGAGCAGGGCAGAGATCCGTGCATCTTGAGTACCGAACAAACGGATGCAACATTTCCACTCAACAACGCTTAACGCTAGTGAATTCAACATGTTATGGCAATTAAATGTCATTCAACGCGGTCCAACATCATTCACCATCGTCCGGCATCATTCCACATGGTGGCGAAACGTGTAACATTTTAAATTCAAGAGTGTTGAACGTTGTGTGTTTGAACATTGTTGACTGGAAAAGTTGAACACGTTTATCCAGGGCCTTTAATAGTTTTGCTTACCTTTTCTACTTAATTTTGGCCTGGACAGGGTTCGTTTTTACAGTGTTTTTGTTTCGTTTGACATTATAATTTACCTTTATTTATATTCTTTATTTTGCTAGGGAAGTGCTTTGTGGACATAGCTGAAGAAATGAAGGAAGTGTATGCTGTGTATTGTAGAAATCACGATGATGCTATTTCACTCATGGAAAAGGTGTTACTATTAAAAAGTTTTTTTCCTTTTTGTTAAATCAAACACTCCCTCACTGCGAAGCCTGTGTGCTGGAAATCTAACAGTCAACTGTTATTATTACTAAATATTGTAACGTGCCAATTCACCTCTTGAAAAATTCAAGAGTAGTGGCTGTGGTTATTTAAGCAAGCAAATTGTTGCCATTGTTTTCAAGTTCTTGGGACGAGGCTACTCTGGATACTTTGGATGAAGGCTCAATTGCTCTCAGAAGGTAGAAAGTAGGTCTTGGGCGTGCAGGTGTCTTGTGTATTTTGTCCAAAGCAGAAGATAAAAAGAAAGTACATTTTTTTATTTGTCATGATGGTGTGAAGTATAAAGAGTGGACCACCAATGAGTTGCTCTTTTGTGACATGAAAGCCACGAAAGAAACATGTGAATAAAGGCCACTCCCTGTTGCAAATCTTGGTTACTTGTGAATGTCCTAATTACTTTTTGGATTAATTCATTTTGACCTTTGTTTCTAATTGTCAGTATGAAGAAATGCTTGAGATACAAGATGCCTTCTCAAGATGTTTGGACAAAATTAGGTAACATAATGTCAAAAATAGAATTGATGTAATAGCTCCACACATTTCTGTTTTAAAAACTAGGTCGTGATTTACGAGAGAAAGGCAATTAACTTTGAAATCGATGCTACCAGGCTACAAAGCTTCGGCAACCAGTTTATCTGGTGTCATTATGAGAATTGTTCCATCGCATTATATGTGTATTGTTCACAGTTGTAACAGATCGCATCCGTTCGGGGAAGTTAGCATTTCGTTTTGATTTCATTTGCTTTCTCATTTAGGGAACATACCCGCTGTTGGGACTTGTCGTCATTTCTCATCAAACCAGTGCAGAGAGTTCTTAAATACCCGCTGTTGTTAAATGAACTTTTCAAGGTACGCTACATGTACGGTGCCATCTTTGTGTGTACATCTTGTGTACGTTGTCAGGTTGTTTGCCAGTCTGTTGCTTAGTTTACTATGATTTGTCATTTGACAATGCTCCATGTAGTTAATGACTTCACGTACTTTATCCTTCTATAGTCAGCGTTTAGAAACGCGTTTGTTGATAGGCAACCTCGTACCCAAAGTCCTTTGTCTTCTTGGTCAGCAGGCGGTCGCCAGGAGAGGCGCTGGGTACTGAATTTTACCACAAAAATCCTGCGTTACCGGTTCCGGCTTAGTTTCGTTACAGTAAACTGGCAATAAAAAAATCACATTTTTTACTGTGCCAGAGTCTCTCCCGGCGTCCACCCGCTGACTAAGAAGCCTCAGGACTCTGAGAGCGAGATTGGTTGATAGGAGATTCGTCTCCAGTGGGGCAGGTGGCAAATGTGGCAACCAAGTATGTTGTATTTTGTAACAAGGTTTAAACTGTAGTTGTTTTTACTATTGTTAATTACTTTCTCACAGTACACTCCAGAAATCCACCGTGATAAATACAACTTGCTGAAAGCGATCTCAGTCATGACTGATGTGGCAAATGCAATCAACGAGTTCAAAAGAAGAAAGGATCTCGGTGAGTTTGTATGTACTTACTGCAGTGGTGTTAATGTGTGGGTGTATTATTTAACTTGGTAATTCACGAGAAACTGCTTGACGTGAACAGTGCAGAATAGTATATATGCTGTTTTTACAGCTGTACATCACCCTCTGCTTGCTAAGTATAAATCCATGAATTACTCCTTGATTGACCTGTAATCAAGACCATATAGAGCTGTTTTCAATTGAGTGTCGAAAGTAATGGTGTGTTTGCTTTGGTTTTGCTTCACTACGCTTTCTGATTGGTTAAAAAAGCTTGCGCCACTTTCTCAACCAATCAGAAGTAAAATCAAAACCAGTGGTGACTTGCTCGCACGCGTTTTCCCGCGCTTAAGGTGATTCCATTCAATTGCATTACGCATCCTTTCTGCGCATCATTCCTTGCGTGATTAGCGCGTGCACGAGCGCGCGCACCTTCGGAACTTTATAGGTTTTCTATGAAAGCTGAGCTGTTCAGAGAAATAAATGGTCGTTTTCTCCGAAACGAGCTCGGTGACCCCCATTTTTTAAGACATAAATTTAAATGGTACACGGTCTAGTACAATATATCGCGATTTCAAAAAAAGTTAAAAATTCTGCTTTGAGATATTTTTATTTAAGTGCCGAAAAGAACACATCTTTAGGCGCAGCAGGGTATGTACGCACGCGGCAAATTCTTTAATTTATTTCATAATCTTGATTTCTGTTCAGCTAAAATAGTACACAACACAAGATAAATGTCTGTTTTGTTGAACTGCTCCAATATTTCAATACAAGCAATGACTTTTTAAAGCAATTATAGTTTTCATTTCTGATTACTAGGGTTTGTCAGGAAAACCTTGCGGGTCGTATAGTTGCTATTAATGGCTATCCATTTTGTGAAAAAACAAGCACGGTGACCCCTATTTTTTATTGCATTTTTGAAATGTTCTAAACATAATTACCAAGTGGACCAAGTTTTAGAAAATTTTAAATATTCCTTCTGTTTCGATGGAATCACCTTAAGGCTAATTACTCGCATTTGCTTCAAATTCTGTTCGGTTCGTTTTGTGTTTTGTTGCCGTAAGGGTTGTGATTGGTTAGAGTAATTACTTTGGTTTTAGTTTTACGACACTCATTTTAAAACCACTCTTATAACTGTGGTTTATTCTGTTTGGTCCTGCCTTGGACAGTTGTGAAGTACAAGAAAGTAGAAGACAGTGGGCTGACTAACATGATACAGAAGCTGAGCTGGCATTCAGTGGTGAAAAAAAGCACCCGGTTTAACCAGAGACTAACCCAACTTACCGGGCTAGTGTCACAGGTACACAGCAATAGTGGATCTTTACCAAATACGCATACAACTTAATTAGGTTCAGTTACCATGTTGTTATGAACAAATAAAGAAAGAAAAAACCATTTCGCTACTGATGTCAAATGCCTGCATTGAATTAGCGGGTTTTCGAAGCTTTCAAAGCTTTGAAATTACCCTTATCAATTCATAAAAAACTCAATTTGTTTCAACCAAACCTTTTTCTAAGTTAAAGTTTGAGAATTCTTTCATTTTATTCTGTTCTCTTCATCGATATTTGCTGTTTGGGTTTGCACTCCTCCTTGTAAAGGTTTTAACCATATATTTTTTACTGTTAACGTTCCAGACTGTCGACGAGAGATTCATCGAAGAGGAGAAAAGATTTCGTGGAATAGAGAAAACGGTGAAAATATTATGGAAAAACGTCTCCACCTTTCTGGAGGAATTTCAGGTAATAATTATTTACCGAGCGCAAATGAAGGATAAGAAGTTGGGACTGACCGGATAGCCTTTTCGTTAGCGCGTTTAACATTGTTCTAGATCGATGTTGAAATCATTTGGTATAGATTCGACTTCCCTTTACGTGAGGTAGCCTTCGTTGAAATCATCTTGAATCAACTTCGATGCCGACCAAACCTCTTCAAGCCAGCGTTAAAGGCCTTATGAAACGGATTCAACAGTCAAACATTGCTAGTGTCCTCTTAATAGAGGTGTCCGCTAAATACAGGTTCATTTTACAGAAACGACTGACTCTCGTGTCCGCTTAATACTGGGTGTCCACTTAGAGTGGTGTAATATGGGGTCCGCTCAGTACAGGTTTCACCGTATTTAACAACATTAGACGTTATTCAGAATCATCTGGCATCATTCAACAGGGTGCCCGAGACCGTTTAAATTACCGAATTCAGCAAGGTTGAACGGTCTCGAATGAAAATGTTGAATCCCTTGAGCCGGGATGTTAGTCCCTCCTGACAATCCAAAGATATGTAAATCGAAAAAGTATCATACGGAGAGGGTTTTTTTTGTAGCACTCAGACTAGATAATTTGTTTTTCTCTTTCGCTATACAGGAGACTATGGAGTTCGGACAGGCTTCAGGGGAGAATATTAACGACTTTTATCAAGATGCTGCTACTTCTACGGAGGTGTCTACGTTTCACAGAATACAGAAGACTATTGGAGAGACTATCCTTATTCGATTTGTGAGTATAAATGAAGATGACAGCTCTAGTTGTTTGATCAGGTTTTAGTCAGGTGGTGGCGCTTAGAGTTGGTCTCTGTAGGCTGAAGCAAGTTAGCATTACTACTCCTCTCAGTGAGAGGTGCTAGACCATTGCAGAGATAACTCCTCTCAGCATGTTGTTAAGTTTCGTTGACGGTTCCTCTTACCCATTAGACAACTTTTTCTTGCATAGCACATACTCTTTAAGTTCTCAATTTTCTGTAGCCAACCCGCCCAGTCCGCTGTTGCAGTTTCTGCTTCGTTCCGTGACCTCCATCCAGCGCTGTGTCTTTTCCTCTCCACCATCCTTCCCCATGTCGCGTTAGGTCTGCCTCGCTTGTCCTTCTACAGTTGTTGCCTTGTTGTTTCCGCAAAATATGTCTGATGAACTGACATCGCTGACGTCACCACTGAGTCTCTTAAAAAAAAATACTGAGTCTCTTTACCCCGGTCCACTGCAGGGCTTCTTCCTTTGAAATTCTCTCTTGACATGGTATTTTGAGGGTTCATCCTCGATGGTTCGCTGGTGTGGTATAAAGTTTGGCGCCTTAGAAAAGCAAAACTATGGAAGAGACCTGCCATAGTGCCACAGTGCCATAAACCGATGGCTTTCTAATCGAGTGTCCGATGTGCTGTCCACTGGACCACCGACCTTGTCAGGAAAAAGCATCTGAAAAGCTTTTTGTGAGAATAATTTAATAAATTTAATAGCACTTTTCCTTGTTTTTCAAACCATCATACATTCATGTGCTAAAGTGTAAATACAGTATGGGTGTCTCTTCTCCTGGAGTATATTCAATCCTTGAGGAAATTGTGGTTTGCTATGTTTGGCTTTAAATTATAATTTTTTTTTGTTTTCCGTTCATTAGATGGACAGTGTTCAGGTGCAAGTTTTGTCTCCGTTGAATTCCTTGCTCAGCTTATTTCAAGGTCCACAGAGATTGATCCAGAAGCGAAACGACAAGTGCTTAGATTACGATCGCTGGTCAAACAAGATCGACAAGATCAAAGATAGGGACAAGTTAAAAGCGGTGAGTTATCGTTGTTCCTGTTGATAGGCCCAAAAGTGTCAAATTCATTTTTCTCTAACTATACCGGTTAGTCTCCCATATTCTATCATTCCCACACCTGCCTCTCTCTCTTCTACACTCTCACTTCCTCGTGGTACGGCACCCAGTTATACAGATACAATATCTCTGCTTTGGGTCAATTCCTAGCCTGCTTGCAGGCGGTTTGAGGGTGTTCTTATCGCGGAAAACTCCCGTAAACGCGGAGGTCGCGATCGCCGGCGCCATCTTGGACGCGCGCAAAAATCGGTCTGGGGCGAGAGACCAAATATCGCGTGCGTCCAAGATGGCGCCGGCGATCGCGAACTCCTCGTTTTCCGGTTTTTCCGAGATAAAAACACCCTCAAACTGCCTGCAAGCAAGCGTATCTTCACACAGGAACAAAATTGGCTGCAACTTACGTTGAACGGCATGACTCCTGCCCATCCATACACAATAAATAATGTACACAAATTCCCTTTCTTATGGAATTCAGATGCTTAATTGATTGGTTTTTTTTTTTTTTTCGTTTTCAGGCCAAGGAAGAACTTGAACTGGCCAAGAAAAACTACGAAGCGCTGAACACCCAACTCCTTGAGGAGATTCCTGGTTTTAATGAGCAGTGTATGGCTTTAGTAGTGGATTGTCTGAAGAACTTTGCAGTTGCACAGAACAGATTATACCATGAAATACAACAAGAATACGAACAGCTCTTACAGGTACTTTATTAAGGTTGAAAGGTATTATAACTTGACAGCCGAGTTGTTCAAGCTTATGTTGTTTTGCTATGAGGGCTACTTAGTTGTAACTTTCGTAGTTGGGAGGTAAATGGTCTAGACAATAAGTTATGTAACTCTACGTAAGTCGAACCGACGTCAAACACAGAAATTCTGATTCTGTGTTTGCTTCTGTAGAAAATCTTGCAAGCATTATTTGGCACTGAGGTGAATTGTCTATGACTTGCACGGCAATCATGTAAAAAGGAAGTGGCAGGCGGAGTGAGCGAATTTGCCCCCCCCCCCTCCCTCCCCCCTCTCCAGAAAACACCCTAACACTTGGACATTTTCTGAACTTCAAGCTTTCCCTCGTTCTGCTCAGGCACGCGAGAGAAAGACGCGAACGCGCGCGAAAGTAGGCTGCCGCGTGCATGGCTCGCCTACTCTAACGTTCTCCGGTCTTGTCTTTTTTGTTTAAGTTACCAATTTTACAGACTGTGGATGGCGACATTGTTGAACACCACAACAAAAGATCAATGCAAGTGATGGAGCAGTTCTCAAACCTGAGCTTTATACCGTGCAGTTTTGTGGTGAAAGACAGTTCACGCAAGAAAAGGCGATCGCTAAAGAGCCCGAACGCGCCCTCGAATGATCCAGTGAGTACCCCTTTTACATTAGCCTAAACCTTCAAACTAGGGATGTTACTACACTCCCCCCCCCCCTCCCCGTCTCCCGGATGGGAAGAAAATGTAGAAACCAGATAAGTCGTCTGGTTTTTACAGGTTTTTGGCTGCAAAAACAAAGTGCTGTACATGTTTACCAGCCAGGGTTTTTGGTAACATTTTAAAGTACAGGATTCATTGGTAAAACAAGCAGACGTGAGCGCCGAAGACGCAAACATGGGTGCCACAGGCAGGAGCTTTTGGGGTTGTCCGGGTCATGCCCCAAGGAAATATTTGAAATTATACTCTCTGAAACGCCATTTTCTGCGTTCCCTGGACCGGAATGATCATTCGTTCCCAAATGTGTGAGTTACATTTGTGAGGAAAATAAGGCTCAAATCTATCCAGCTTTGATAAACACAAGATTGTCTGATTTATTTACACTTCAGAAAATTATTATTTTGTGTAAAAGTACCTGACCTTATCTTTCAAACGACTGGACGTTACGTACGGCGTCCGGCTTCAAACGAAACCCCTGACCAGCTTTTTTTGTTTTGCTTAACCTGTTTCCATTCAGGATACAACAGAAGATGATAGGGGCATCAAAACTAACTTGGTGGATTACAAAGAAGGCGAACTTGGAAAGGACAGTGGGGTGGGGAAAACACAGCATGCTCATCCACCTCCTTCTACCATTCTTCAACCACGGCCAGCGCCGCGACGCATGAGTGGCACAACGCGACCCGTGAGTGCACTACAGATATTGTTTCTAGTTGATGTTGGGAGAATGAGCTTTCTAATCTTTTCCTTCGATAGTCTGGGACCTTCATTTCAAGGGAGGATGACTTCGGACTTTCTGAGAGTTAGTCTTTCGGTCTCTTTGCCTGCTTCTCAGGCCGAGGTGTTGAGCAGATGGCAGTGAAATGCCTCAGAATTTATAGGCTTTCATTCTCGTACCTGAGCGAAACAGCGGTGTAATACGGCACCACTGCATGTGCGTTTCCCCTACCAAAAGATTTTTTTTTTTTAGGATTCCTTTAGTTTATAGGAAATTGTGTTGATTCGCGAGAGCTTCTAGAACCGGGATATTATAGGAAGCTGATTGAAATACACACCGGATTACAAAATAAATGAATGTTTCTTTTCTCTTGCATGTTTATTCCAAAATCTAGCCATTTTAATGAGAAAAAGAAAATGAAGCCAATTCTGAATCGAGATCAGACTGCGTTTGCCAGTTTTAAATATAATATATTTAAATTTATTTATTTATAATAATTCGGGCCGGAAAAGCTATGTGATGTGGATAATGTTCATCAACAAGGATTCATTTGCTATGCAAAGTACCCTGCGCGGAATACAGCCGCCTCTCATCGCTCTCTCTCTCTCTCTCTCTCTTGCACGCAGTGCCCCTAGCGGCCGGGCCTAAATAGCAAAATCTTAGGGTGCATTCTTTTGGGACTATTCTGGCTATTCTTATTCCGGTTTAGGAATAAGAGAATACACGGATATTTCAATTTCGAAAAGAACGCTCCTTCTTAAAACGGAATACCCATGACGGAGGTGATCTGAGAATTACTACTATGTCTGCGGCTGCGTAGGATTTCGTGCCAAAAATTTCCCAAAAGAATGCGTATTTTGTCTATTCCGAGTAAACCGTATTCCTTTCATTCTGTTCACTCTGCTGTCGGGAGCAGAATGAACGAAGTGATATCCTGTTCATTCCGAAAACGGAATAGTTCCCAAAAGAACACAAATACCGTCTATTCCGAGTATTCCTATTCCGGAATAGTCCCAAAAGAACGCGCCCTTAGTTATTTCATGACATTCATTGGTCTGCCATGCCCATAAATCTTTCGCTACTCAAAAGAAACTGGATGAGCACAGTTAATTTCCGGACAAGTGAAATGTTTTCGAGAGTTTAAAGAAAGCACTTTAGAAAACCATCAGGTCACGTTTTAACTTCGTGCTACTATTATGTAAATTATGATTAAAAACTTCTTTCCTTTCCGTAGGACCCGAAGCAAGTAGGAAGTTCAGAGATAGTTGAAGTGGCTCCAGGCGAAGGAAAACTTTACATGGTCGAGTTCAACTTTGAGGCTCAAAATGCAGGCGAGTTGTCCGTCTCTGAAGGCGATCTTGTATCTGTCGTGCGACACTCAGACTCAAGCGGTAACCCCGAGTGGTGGCTGGTTCAACATAACGGCGCCACAGGGTACGTGCCGCAAAGCTTTCTATTTTTAGTCAGTGATAATGAGAACAACGATGGTGATGGTGTTGATAATGCTGTCGATAATGATGACAAAGATGATAGTGACATCAACAGTAAAACGACACAGGATACAAATAACAGTGCATTTGTTAGAGAGGACAGAAGCGTATCCTCGACAAACGAGACCGACGCGAAGTTGCGCTACTATGCGGAGTTTGCATTCGAAGCCAGCAGTGCGGCTGAGTTAAGCCTGAAAGAGGGACAACTAGTAGCAGTGCTGCAGAAACGGGATTTGACGGGAAACGATGAATGGTGGCTTGTTGAAGCGAACGGCCATAAGGGATACGTGCCTTCCAGCTATTTAACGCCAGCAGAAGATTAAAAACTTCAGAGCTATAACACTCACAGCAAAAGCACTGGCGTCTTGCAACCGAGCGCGGGAAAGTACAACCGGTGCCATGCGCGGAAATATAGTCAATAAATTACGCAGTAA
Source organism: Siderastrea radians (assembly GCA_964017195.1). Classification (NCBI taxonomy): domain Eukaryota; kingdom Metazoa; phylum Cnidaria; class Anthozoa; order Scleractinia; family Rhizangiidae; genus Siderastrea; species Siderastrea radians. The sequence goes on along the minus strand of OZ024890.1, from coordinate 59,962,091 downwards.
ACAAATTTTGTTACAGTGTGCAGACCCAGGTTTTTTCAAACGTGATTCGCTACCTATGACTGACGGTCATGATTCGACCGAGAGCTTTCCTGACTGGATGCAAGTCAATTTGTAGCCGATTTGAAGCCATTTCGGCGATTTAGCGGATCTCGTGGAAACTCCAATAACCGCTAAATCGCCGAAATGGCTTTAAATCGGCCTGAGAAGCTGGCAAATGACAAAGAATATAACAAGGAAACGGAGCTAGTTAACTTTATTGTCAAACAACAACAATTTCTACTATTTTTAAAAAACAAATCCGTTGGCTTCCCATACAAACCTTTATAATTCAAACCGTTGTAACACAACATCACCTTATACGCCGATACGATAAAGTCAAGTTCGTGGCGTTTGTCTCTTTTTATCTTGAGCATGGGCCGCCTGTGAATAGTACCCAGGCGTTCTCTCGCTCACTCGACTTGCCGCGAAATTTCGTGACGTCATGATGTTTCGCGCCAAATCGAGTGAGCGATAGGAGAACGTCTGGGTACTAGGCTGCTCTTTGTCCAGTCATGGCTAGGTTTGATTGCCGATGAATCGCGACTTTAATACAAATCCGAGGCTGCAAAACAATCACTGAACAATATTATTATTTTAATTTTCTGCTATCTGAATCAAAAATTAGAAAACAACACTAAGAACAGTCATTGTTGTGCACCCTGAATGAACAGTTGTTAAACTGAAAATATCGCTAAATGAAACCTATCATCTGAAACCACATTCAGAAAGTCACCCGGGCGATCCGCCTTCGTACGTGGATCGTTGGGATTTCAATCCAGGATTAGGTTTTCCCCAAATGGAACTGAAAGTCAAAGTAACGATCCCAAGATCTGGATTAAGAATGAACAATGCAAAGGAACTTTGCCTCATTTTCTCTAAGGTGCGGGATTGCAGAAAAACGCCGCAAACTCATTTGCATCTTATTGAACAACAAAAGAATAACAAAACAGGACATTTGTAAAATACCTCGTTCTTTTAAACTCTGAATTAATTTTCCGCAATCCCGCACCTCACTCCTCATTTTCGACATGCGAAGAACAGTTAAGCCTGTTAAGGCCCGGAGTTAAGGGTAATCTCGAGTTTTACGAAAACCAAAAGGTGTTATTTTACAACTGTTCTCAAAGGCAAGAAATAATCTTCAAATAAAGACACACGGTTTTAAGTTTGAAAAACATGTTTCGGATGATCTACATCCATCTTCAGTTTTGAATGCAAATTAGACCGCTAGTCGACTCGCTAGTGGCTACCGATCAGCGGTCCGATTTGCATTCGAAACTGAAGATGGATGTAGATCATCTGAAACATGTTTTTCAAACTTAAAACCGTGTGTCTTTATTTGAAGATTGTTCTCAAAGGAAAATTAAAGTACTATTGTAAAGGACGTTTCTCGAATGAGTCCTCTTTATTTGCATAAAGAATGTGTTAGGTCGAGGTGAACTTCAGAATTTATTCACTTATTACTAAATTATTTGTACGTACACTGTAGATAATTAAAAAAAACACGCAAGTGCAATGTCTGTACTCGTTGTCACAAATTAACAGCGTTTTGTATGAAATAGAATTCGATAACATTGAAAGTTAAGTGCAGTATTATTGACAGTTATTTGGCTATAGAATTAAAGGGCTTAAATTCAGTTGCGCTTTAATAATCGTTTTACTGACGATTGCTTACGCTGAAAGTTATGTGAATTTCTTGATTTTGTAATAAAACTGAATTTTCATGGTGCATGGTGTCATAGCATCATTTCTTGTGGTAAGTTACGTGTCATCTCTCCTGGGCCAAGTGTATGTTGGAATTTGTTTCTCTCCTTAATGATGGGCTTACCTGCCTTGAACGCGAGAAGCGCACGCTCAGATTTTTGGAAAAGGTTTGCTGCAGTACAGTTAGGAATCAACTTTCTTTCTTTATCAAGAAGAGGCATTTTAAATAGCCTCAGGAAGTGCAAGGCCCGAAATGTATGCCTCATCTTTCAGTTGCCGGCATTCGGATAAGCCTTCTCTTTGGGGAAAATGCTATATTCTGTCCTGGGACAATTCGTTGCTTTGAGCCCTCCAATGTCTAGGTCATTTGAATCGAGTCATCTAGAGCTTTCCGATTTGTTTTCACCTTTTAATTGGCGTATTTTGATCCGTATAGTGTCCAAAACCCTCTTTAAAATTGTTCGGTACAATCCCCTAAAACCTCCAAATATAAGCCTCAAGGAGACATTGCAATACCCTACATTGTATCCCTGTCCCCAAGAAAACCAAAAGCTAAACATAAGCCCTCTTTCCCCTTTCCCCACCCCATAATTAAGCAACCAATCAATCATCATGTGACTTTGGACAACCTACTACGACGGAACTTTCGTAGAACTACATGTATATGACGGTGCCATACAAGCCTGTCGCAATAAAAGATTGCAAATGGAAGAACCTCATTTTATTTAAGACTTTTGACACTAAGGTTAATCAAACTAAAACAAATCAATTCAGATCCTATGCAACAGTAGTTACTCATCTATGGTAGTTAATTATTTATGTACTATTTAGCTTCTGCTGAGACAAAAGACAACTGCCAGCTAAGAAAAAGTTTTCAAGACCACAAAATAGTCTGCATCAACCAAAACAGCATTCGCTGATCAACAGCATAGAACTTGTGCTAAACGTTTACAGTAAGGTTCACATTCGCTATCAGCAACCCAATATCTTTCTCTAGCCTTGGGCAGCTAGAATAGTGGAGCTTAGAACAACCTGCTGTAATAAGCAATGCCTTATTCACACTACTGTAACAATAACGTGTTTAATTTAACAATAGAATAATCACAAAAGAAATAGCTCTGAAATATTAATATAATACTTTTATATTTTTGTCAAAACAATAAGGCATATAACAGTCCTCCTTTTTGGGTGATTTACACTGAAATAGGATTTTCAGCCACTTTGTTTGCTTTATGATTAATATTTTGCTTCACGGACTTTTGTTTTTGCAATGTTTTGAAGCAAATTTATTGCTATGGCAGTAGCCATTTTTAAAATGTCAGCAATTTTTCATGAAAGTGAAAAAAATTGTTCATATGGCTTGCTTGGGAAAATTGCTACCTAAAGGACGGTAACTCCTTTTGTTACTGCACATAAATTCTGTGCATCTTGGAATGGTCCGAGAAACTCGGTTTTCTTAAGAATGGTACTTGCTAATACAAAGGTTTATGTCTATGTGGGAAAAGTGGATCTTACCAAGGGCTCTTGAAATCCAAAAGACAATTGGGGGTAATCATGCATTTTTCAGGGGGAAAGAAAATGCCATACATTGTTTTGCATTTTAAAGCTTTTTAGAATTATGGTGAATTATCATCTCTGAAAAATATGTGGCTATTCCCAATTTTCTTTTTGAATTCCAATAGCCCTTGATAAGATCTGCTTCCCCCCCCCCATAGTAGTAAACTGTACAAAAATATCTCATATTAGGAGGCACCATTGTTAAGGTAATCCAAGAAAATGGACTGCAGTAAGACAGAGTAAAGAACTTATCTCAAACACAAAATATTAATAAAACATTTTCGAATTTGAAAGTTAGAATAAAACATTTTATAAGTTTACAAGTCCTGTTTTGACATACTTATGTCACCTTCAGTTGGAAATGTTCATTACAATTATAAAAATTAATTATTAATTTGAATTTTTCAAATATACATAAAGAAAAACAAATAGGAGTTTAAAATTGCAATGATTTCAATATTCTTAGAATAGCTATGACAAAAAGAAAAAATAATTACCTAGAATTACTATTGCTATTCTTTTTTTTTCATTACATATTTTGAAAATTCAAGTTGTAACAAACATTTGAACCTGAAGATGACGGAAATGTGTCAAAACAAGTCTTCTAATGACAGACGTATGCCAAAACAAGTCTTATTAACTTAAAAATGCTGTTTTATTCTTTTAAGTAATTTGAAACTATTATTGTTGTTAACAGTTAATTGAAATATTTGCATCATTTTACCATCACTTTTGACTCTGTTCATTTTTAGTGTATTCTACAGCAGCCCTATTGAACCAAGCACTCTGTCCTTGATGAACGGGTCAAAGCACCCATAACAGTTTTCAAATAGACATTGTGGTTTATTGTACTCCAGAAGCTTCTGAGGACCGCGAACCAAGAAATGCTCCAAACTATATGCAATACACACAATGCACTGTTCTTGGTAATCATCGCACTCCTGACAAACGTAAACACGGCCTGATGACTTCCCCACAAACACACCCTGTGAACATAAGGCAAACATTTGGTGCTGACTAACTAGATTTAGAGATGCTTACATGTATCTTAACTTGAATGAGCACACCCTTTTGCCCAGGAAGGAGGGAAGGGAGGCTTCACTTTGAGCTTCAAAACTGTACTCTTTAATGAAAATGCATCAAAAGCAAGCCAGAAATGGCATTGTCAATACGTGACAATTGTTATTATCGATCTCAGAATCTGTTCCATGCTTCAGATCTGGCATTGTTGCTAAGGGATTCTTGTAGATGGTATTTTGTAAAATGATGATTTGCAGCATTTTGTGCTGCTAGATTGGTGAAATCTATGAGGATGAACATTTGAATTTTAAAAATCGCGTGTGCGTAGCTAGTGCCAGTCCCCAACCACGTGCCTTATGTTAAAAAGAAAAATCCCTAGTAAAACTTGGAGGAAACGAGGTAGAGCGTGGATTTTTTTTGGAAATCGGACATAACTCATCCTTCTTTATAATCTGACATAAGCAATTACTGTTATTATAAAGAATAGAAAAACTACAGTACAAAATATACATTTACATGTACTTATAACATCATAGCTTCCATAATATTGCGAATTTCAAGAAATCGATGGGTCACGTTTTGCATCTTGATGATCGTTACATGCTGGCACTGTTTTCAATAACCAAAACTGTATGCCATTTGAGTTTTAAACTTTTTTCCTGTTCAGGTCATGTGACCTGCCAAACATGGTTGTGACTCGAAAATCTTGAACAACTTTCCCATAGAACAAACATGGCAAAGCAGCTTATCTGTGGAAGTAAGGGTTTCCAAGATATGATGATTAGGAACTTCCCACAGCAACAATATGGTAGTTAAGAGTCTCCCTCCTTAATCTATACTAGTTGACAACATTATCTTCAGGAAAAATTCAGGAAAAGTGTCATCTGCAGAGATGAGAAGTGATGGGGGGTAAAATTAATTCACTCATCGAAAGCTAAGTGTTGCCAGTCTTGGGTCAACAAATTTGCCAAATTATCGGGCTGTCAATAAACTTGTGACTATGTGATCTTTTTTTTTTTCAACCTGCGAAGTGAAAAATCAAATCAATGGTCCGTGAAGCAGGATAAAAAAATCCCCTCTCATGATCAATGGACATCTGAGATTGATAGCAAGCATTTAAAGTAAATATAAAACATCCAGACTGGGTAAAATTGACCTAGCTTGAAACATAATAAGACTTACATCATATGAACAAATAAGCACAAGTCAAATGCCCTGAACCTCCCCAGTTGATAGGTGAATTAAGTATACTTCTGGCAAAATGAGAAACTGTTCCCAGTCAACTGTAATGACGTTTGTAAAACGGAAACACATAAGAAGGGATTTACACATTTGGATTTGTTTGTTGTGTTATTTACGAAGAGGAAGGGTGGATACAAGCATACATTAACATTCAAGAAATCTCACATAAAGCGCTATATTAACAACAGGCTTGAATTCAGGGACATTGTAACTGAACATTTTACCCTTAAAGGTTTTGTGAAATGATACTGCCCTTATCCTTCAACTTTATTTTATAAAAGTTTTTTTCTTAATTTTTATATTATTTTATTTTATTTATCATTATTTTTTTAAGTAAAGAGCGTAGTAAGCTTTAGAATGTTAATTAAGTTTCAGATTTACTAAATCATATATTCTGCAAATAAAGACAGGTTTATTTGTTTGATAATTTAGTCTTACCTCTACAGGGAAAGACAAGCTTCCCTGCAAAACACCGATCTGTACGACATCTTCATCAATGTAATATTTCTTCCACACTTGCAGCGTAAAATCATCGAAGACGGTCGATTCGTTACGGCCAACAATCACAAGGTCTCGATTGAAACCAGCGACAATAACCTTTCGGTACTTGTAGTCGTCGAGAAACGACGCCAGTTCGCCTTCGTTGTTGACATTTAACTTCCGGAGGCGAGCAAAGAACTGTTCCTTGTCTGTGGGGTCTGCGAGTGTAAAGGCGCTGGAGACATCACTGTCATCACACTCCGCCATGTTTGTTCAAAGAGTTCAATCCCGTCCACTAAATCGTCGAAATTGATGATTTAAACCACGATGTTTTCCGCAATGTTGCAACGCCGACCAGATGATTTGTTTATAGCCAGTGGTCTCGCTGTTTAATGCGTATTTTCACGCTCCACATCGCAAAAGCAAGAACTCGAGAGCATCCGTCACTTTTTGACGCATACCACAATCTCACCCACTCCTCCCCACTGTGTCACCCAAGTCGGCCCATGTGGGTGCAATCCAATCTCGTACCCAGAGTCCACTGGCTTTTTGGTCAGCGGGAGGGCGCCAGTACTGGCGCCCTCCCGCTGACCAAAAAGCCAGTGGACTCTGGGTACGAGATTGGGTGCAATCATTCAGGCGTGATTCAGCGGTACAAGGCGGCTCTTCGGTAACTACGTCATGTAATGCAACTTAAAAAATTCGTTCGACGTGATGCCCGTCAAAACACGTGTCACTGCATTAAGGTAACTCCATTTTTGTTCTTGCTTCTTTTTGGTTGTGGTTGTTGATTCCTGGCAATTCGTAATTCAAGAAAGAATCATTGAAGACCTTTGTAACCCAATTTGCCCCCTCAATTCCCTGCTAGCAGAGGTCTCTCATTTTTCTCTAGCCGTGAGAGACCTGTGCTAGCAGGGAACCCCCTCAACAACAATTAATATGATTTTATACTGGATTCGTTTGGATGGCTTGTGTAACATCGTTTGACTCACTCACTCACTCACAGAAAATGTTATATAAACGCAGACCCATAAAGAAAAGCAGTAATGAGTCATAGAATTTCCCTCCATATTGTAGTTGAGCTTAGAATGGTTGTTTTATTCAAGATTATAATCGATTATTCTGGTACATGTGACTTTTATCCATGTAGCTTTTTACTCCACAGCTTCCAACCATGCTTCACTGATAAATAAAGTTGATGTTGATGTTGTTCCGAAATGCAAACTGAAACTGATTGGCTTCAAGAGAAAGCCACTCTTCTCAAAAGTATAAAACAAAAACAAGAAAAGCTTAGAGATTACGAACAAGTAAGTCAACAAGAAAACAAGTTGAAAATTATATTTAGTGGTTATAAATATGGATATGAGTTTACATAATTATATGTGCCACATCAAAGGGACGGTCAGTTGTTGCAAGAAAAAACAAACACTTTTATTAAACTTATCTAGAGCAAAAACAGGTTGCAATGTTTGCAAAAAAAAAAAAGAAAAAAATTAGTATAGTGTAGTATATTGGTGGCTTAAATTACATGTATTACAATTACATTTCCTGTAGTTTAAGCTCTTATTTGTTAGGTACACCAGTCTACGAAAATTGACCCACAGTGTCAAAGTCAGATAGAAGTGTCTTATGTGATTCTCACAGCAATACACTGAGGGTGCTTCCCATTATGTCACACCGAGCGGTCAGAGACCAGTGGAACTAACCAAGGGAAAATGGAACCACATTGTTCCAAAGGAACAAAATTTTTAACTGGACGGGAGCTTTTGAAAATGGAATGGCAAGTTTCGGTCGGACTGGACTGACCCACTCGTCAAAGAGGACCACCTCTGGAGGTGAACCACTTTTTCCAGAAAATTTCCACCTGGACCGAAACGTTCCATTTATGTTTGAACTGAAATTTCCGGAAATTTTGGCGTAATGGAAAGCACCCTGAAAAAGATAACTTGCAATTGATTTTAAAATTATAACTAGAAAGCAAAGTGTTTTTAATGTTCCCCACATAGGGCAGCCATCCTGATAGGCATAGCTCGCTAGCTAAACATTATCATTTTTCACTATTCCAACTTAGTCTACTCAGCTGTAACTCATCAATTTGTTTGTTAGCAATACTCAAATTCCTCCACATATAAAGTTTGGGCAGTCCTGCAGTATTTCTTGGGATTTATTCATCATCCCCATGGCTCAATCTTTATTGACTTAACATTCAAATCCTGTTAGAAATCCTATGCAGAATCCTACAAGATTTTGTAGGATCCACTGGCCTCCTGCAGGATCCTATATGGGATCTTGGATTTTAAGTAGGATCTTATCAGGATTCTGGGTTGGGGTACTACAAGATCCTTCTTCCGTGGAATTGGCTAATTGTACAATTACAATTTAAAAATTGTTCTATTGCTTTTCAGAGGTTTTTACCCACCACCATTGATGAGGAAAGAGAGGTGGTGAAGGTACATCCAGTGTAGCTACTTATAACTAATTATCAAATAGATTTCCCTTTATTTCTGAATCCTTTCACTTCCAAAGTTATTTACTAATATGGGAAATGAAATCCATTCTGACATTAAATCTATTGAGCTTTACGTAAATTTTTTGTGCTGTCTTATTCATGTAAGGTCATGAGAGTCTGTGAATAAAAATAAATTATGTAATGTGACCTTTTATTTGTTGTACTGTACTGAGCCATACTTTTCTGTGGTGTTGATTGTTTCTGGTGTACATGTACCATTGCTCACCTCCTTTTGGGTAAATAATTGTTTTACTGTACCACACAAGTGTATAGCAGGCCCCAAAGAGTTATTTCATTTTTCCGATAAACAGGCAAAAACTTGGTCAAGGAGACTGCTGATTTGTTTGGAGCCAGTGAATACCAAATGCCATTCCAAGTTTGAGCAGCCAATCTTTTGTGGTCTATAATCATTATCTATCAATTAAATGATTAACCAAGAAACTTAAATTTGATCTAGGTAATTTAATTTTGACACTTAGAAGAGGCCAAATACATACATGATTTTAAGCATTTATAGAATATTCAGGTCATGTGTTTCCTATTTTGTTCAGGAGAAACATCTACAAAAAGACATTGAGATGCTTAAATCCAAGGTAAGGAAAAGCTGTTTTAAAATGAGTTTCATAAGAGATAAGTCATTAAGTATTTGTACATTTATAAATTACAACAAAAATAAGTTTAAGAACTAAACCCTTGGAAAATTTATGACCGAGCAATTTTTCTTGTACATGTAAGACTGCCTGGTTCTAAAAGGTGATCTAGGTCAACGTTCAGAAACTGATATTTGCTATTAATTTTTAAATAAATAAAAAAAAGAAGTGTTACACTCATATAGTTATATAGTTAGTTTGCGACAGATAATGCTACTGGACCAAGAGTATTAGACAAAGTTTGCATTAGTAATATACATGTCACATTGATGTGTCTTTATTATGAGCAATTGAACTCTTGTCAGGGACAATGAAATGGAATTCTTGTAATAAATAATTTATAAAGTTATATGAACTGCAGCAATGTTTTTCACAGTGAGCAAACAATTCAGGAATTGTATGTATGCTACATGGGCTGAGTTCGTACGTGATCATTATGATGTCCAAATATTTCTTTTGGAAAGACATATATAACAGCCTGTGTGGAAGGTGCCAAAAGAGAAGAAAAACAAGGAATCACAAGTTTTTGTTCTGTGCATGCATCTTGTGCTTCCCAATTCTCTCTCTCCATTCCCTTTTAGTGCCTTCCTCGTACTGGCTTTGTGAATTCGGGAATTAGGAGCTTGTGTTCTGTGCATGCATCTTGTGCTTCTTAATTCTCTCTCTCTCTCCCTTCCCTTTTAGTGCCAGTTCCTCACAGGCTTTGTGAATCAGGAATCAGGAACTTGTGTTCTGTGCATGCATCTTGTGTTACTTAATTCTCCCTCCCTTTTCTTTTGGTGCCTTCCATGCATGCTATGTGTAACTCAGAGTGCAAGGACTAAATGAATACAGTTGCAGCCTTAGATAAGTTACAAGCCACTCACATCACTGAATGTGGTATCATATGTGTTCAGTTTTCTTTTTTAGATTGATAGGGTCAAGAAAGAAATTGAAGTACTTAAGTTGAAGAAGGAACTGAAGGTTTGTTTCATTGTTTGTTAATTATTTTACTGATTTTACTTCTTATTTCATTATATTGTCAGTATTTTTTTTATTTTGTCACTCCTATGTTGTTTTCACTTGCCATTTATGTAAAGCAAGGCAAATATTGCAACCTTGTAAGAAACAAGAAGGGTCTATATAACATAAAGAGTTTGACATTTATTAGCAGATTATGCTTACTGTACAATTTTCAAAGTTTAAATCGTTTGTATTATTGGCACGAATTACATGTACCTGATCCACCGCCATCACCTCCAAGACTGCTGGTACCAAAGCCACCATTATCATCATTATCACCTTTTGTTTCATTTCACCATCATCACCGCCACTACTACTTATCAAATGTTCTATTGTTGATTTCTAGGAGCTGGAAGAGGAAAATGCTTCATTAAGCTCCCAGGGTTCAAAATAGCAGCCGGCACTTTAACAACACTTGCCGGTGATTTTTCACCGAAGAAATAGAAAAAATGAGATCCCTGATCGGGGAAATCAACGTCGCTGGGACAATTACACTTACACTTACACGCATACCTAAAGCGAATTGAATGACTTTTTAAAAGCTTTCTAAATTGTAAAACGTTATCAGCAATTGTTTCGGTTTTCGTAAATCACCACTTCGTTCTAACTACTCTCTCTATTTGGTGGCATTCCTTTTTCCGACGTGGCATCATACGCGTTAAGTAACTCGACCTAATTGAGGAAATGGGCCAGGCACAGGATTGCAGTGCCGCAACAATTCAGTTTTCTTTTAGAAACCGAGCAAATTTTCATTCACGATTTTCTTTGTTACCACTGACTGAGTGTTTGATCTTGTTCCTCTCAGCACATTGTCACTTTTTTGTGTGTGATTTCGCCTTCTCGTCCACTTGTTTAATTTGCCGGAGACTGAAGCAAATATTAAGTGTTTCACTGTGGCGGCATTTGTTTTTTTAGTCAAGAACTGATCCAATGTGCAAACTGACAAACAAACCAAAACGTTGAAACTTCGGACAGGAAAGAATCATTAAATTCCGATCAGGATTTGATTTTTTTCATTCAAGTGAAAAGCGTTTTCGTTCAGTACTGAGAAGGCAAGTTCTTCGATGTAAGTTTTTGGAAAAAAAAACTAGGATACTATTAAATTACGCTTTGCACACAGTACATCTCGGGCAGTGTGTTTTTGCAGCAAACTTTCGAAGAAATCGTGAACTTTTACGAGAAATGACTCACTCTACAATTAAAAACAGTACACTGATAACCGTGGGACTTTCGTAAAGGAACTAGATACGATTGGAAGCATTTTATTCCAATGTAGTTCATCGTGTCGTGCAACGTGAGACAAAAACTGTTGAAAATGGCCTTTCTTTATATGGTGCTTATCCATTCATCTTGACAGCCGGCTAAAAACTTAGCCTTGAGAAAAAAAGCCGACAATTTCAGGCTAAGAGCACTGATTTTATTTTGAACTTTGACTGCTCCTCAGCAACTTAAGTTTTGCAACATCCAGTTTTTATTGTAAATACATGTTAATGTAGATTTTATAACTGTAAATACTATTTCTTATACATGCACCACATGTATATAATAATATCCTTGGTGAATTGCTTTTATTGTAGCTGCTGCAATAAAATACTTAAATTATTTATTATAAACTGTGTCCTCTGACCAGGCAGCAGGTAAATCTTTTGAATGTTCTTAATTCGTTAATTACCTGGACCCAGTCTTTGTACACCTTACATGCCAGTAGATGGCTGCTAGCTCATCGCTCCTCCTCCTCCTCCTCCTCCTCCTCCTCCTCCTCCTCTCTCCTCCTCCTCCTCCTCCTCCTCCTCCTCCTCCACCTTCTTCTTCTTTTTGTGCCACTTCAAAGGTCTAAGTGTTGATTTCATACAGTACCGCTCAAAAGAAAGTTACCAGTCGCGTCTCGTTTCGCGCGCTACGCGAATCACGTAGCGCAAGATTCACTGAAGCGGCAATTTTGGCATAAATTAGGATCGATTATCCTGCGCGAAACAATCTCGCGAAGCGCTTCTTCCCAGAAATGTGTAACAAGATGCGTCAAAAATATAATTGTAACATTAACATTTTCATGTGGGATGTGATTGATTCAATATTTGCTTCTTCTTTTTATCTTGTGGTTGTGACAGCAACTACAAGATATTTTTGTGGAGTTGCACATTCCTGTGGTTATTTTCATGAGCTTTTGTGAAGATTCGCCGATATTTGCGAGCTCTTCGGTATTCCCAAGAGCGCAGCACATTAAAATAACCCGCTGTATTATCGGGCTGTGTCGGAGACACTCTCGTTAATTTTAGGCGCTGATGTATCAGATATCCATGATATCTGGTGATCCTGCTGTTCAGAGTGATAAATTGTGTCGTTTATCAATGATTTCACGCTGAGTAATACTGAATGTGTTGCAGTAAAATTTAAGAGAAATAGTGTTACATTACAGCTATTTATTGTCAGTTTCAGTTTCCTTACTAAAGTGGTCTACTTGTGAACCTGGGTGTCCTGTGCAATAACCACGAGATCTCGTCAGTGGGACGGTTATTATAACATAAAATAACATAATTTCCCCTTGCCCTACAGATGGTCAGTCTACTGTCTTTTGAACATCGTTGCCGTTGCCACCTGCCATCTTTTCTTTCGTTTTAAACATTGCAACCTCCTTAATTTGGTTTTGGCTTGGAATGCGTCCAGAAGGCATCGTTCAATTATTAAGAATTGGCTTCTCATTACATTTTATTTCCGCCCACCTATTCTGCCATTCAATGTGTGGCTAGATTAATGATTGAAGAGAGCGTCCAGTTGAGATTGCAAAGCCATGAAAATTAACTGACAATATTATTCATATTGCAGGCGGGACTAGCTATTTTCTCAACCACATCCAGACCTTTCGGGAAAAAAACCTTTAAACTAATAATGCTCTACGAGGAACACAAACTAATCTGAACCAGGGCCTTCGGTCACTTTTAAAGGAACTATGGCACGGTATTTTCATCCATTTTTTCGATCTGACAAATTATTTTCCTATTGAAGGGAACCTCAAAATAATAGTTTCCTAAGGTGGAAAACACCAAAGAAGTAATAATAAATCAAAACTAAAGAAGGATGGTTACAAGTGAGGGAGATTAAGACGGACTACAAATGACAAAGTTGAAAAAACTTGTCAATTTTTTCAAGATGCGTTATCCGTGACGTAGCTCCTTTAAACATAGCTTTTTATGTGTTGAGCATTATAAAACGGTTAGCCTTTAGAAGCCATAACTACTGGTTTGCCAAGTACGACTGTCCGTGTCGTTTACTTTTGTTATGGGGGAATGTACTTTTAACAGACAGACGATCTTGCCAGAAGCCCTTTCAAGAGTGAACTGGAAATTTGAAAAATAACCAAAGCGCATAGCAGTCACAGTCCTTGTAATTTTTGTTGTTGTTTTTTTGCAATATCCCACACAAATCTTTAGCCTTGTCATTTTTGTTTAGCAATATCCCACACAAATCTTTAGGATATTTGTCCACTTCTTTCAAACAGCAAACGTTGCTAAAACAAAAAGAAGAGGACGAACATTTTTGGTAGAAATTGGTTTCAAAAGCTTGTTTAATTTTATCTCTGCGTTCAAAAGAAGCTGTTTTGTTCTGATACCTGATACGAACACATTTCGACACAAGGTTGGCGAGAATCGGTTGCTATGGATACAAGTTATGGCGTCATAAGTAGCGAGCGCTAAAGCTATTTTTGAAGAAAAATGCGTGTTTTAAGGATACATCTAGCGAGGAAATGACCATATGAATGTATAAATTTAAAAATTCTCGAGAGACGAATATTACAGAATAAAATTACTTTATTTTGGTAGCGAAGCTCGTCTGTGTCTACTGTTACGGAAACTGGCCGTCGACACGTGACAACGTGTGAGATGGTCTGGAAATTGGTTTTACTTTCCTTGACCACTGTGGGTGGCAACAATGAAATAGGTCAATTTACTCGCTGAAGTTTATAGAAGGTCGATTTTAGCCCCCGCAAGTTAACAAAATTAAGTTCTGCGCGTAAATTGACGATTCCAGTTTTGCCACCCGCAGTGTTCATAAAACTCACAAGGCACGTCGGAATTAATTATGATGTGTCCACCATTACTTAGTTTACTGGAGAATTCTCTTTCAGCGAATCAAAGAAAAACTTGCACGTATTTAACCTGCATATTTTACTCAGGCAAACGAATTCTACATGTATTGTCGGAACAACACAAGCTGAATTGAGGGAAATTGTAAGATGTTGGATGAGACTAGCTGTGAAGTTATGAACTAAAACGTCAACTCACAGTTAATTAAAGGACATGTCTGAAAGTTCCAATTTACATTTTTCAAAAACACAGAAGGGCTATTATCGTTGTTTGCTATTGTTAGAGTTTCTCTCCTGCCAAGTTATTGCTTTTACGCTTATTGAACAGCAAGACACTCTCAACCAGTTTAATCGCTTTCAGTTAGCATCACCAAACAACTTGAAGAGGGAACAGCACCTGCCATTATTGTTTTTACCTGAAAATTTTCGAGAATGGCGCTTGTAATTGTTAAATGTCTTCTTGTGTGTTTCCTTTCTCGAGCTTTTGCTGTTTGGTTGCAAAGCTCCCTTTACCGACATCAACGCAAACTTCTCTTATACGGAGACTTCACGCCATATTTTAATCATCACTTAGTAGTGACAAAACTTTCCTCTTCTTTGGCGGAAGATCAATTTGACTGCACATTCAAGTGCATTGGCGAACCAAAGTGTTATTCGTTCAACATGGCAGCCTATCCAGACTCTAACGGCTTTTATTCGTGTGAGTTGTTAGCTACTGACAAGTACAGAGAAAAAGCAAAATTCCACGCTAATCTTACCTTCCATCATTACAGCCCGTGGGTAAGTCGACAGTAATTTATTTTGCCACTATTTAGCCTTAAAGAAACTCTGTCGAATTTCTTCACCCCTGAAATGGAAGTTCCTTTCACCAGGCCAACCTCTTAAAAAATATTGGTGAAACATCCAATTTAAATTACAAACTTTCTCACTAAACTATGAAAGACATTTGGCCTGAGTACTCGATGGCAAAGTTACCAGTCGTTCAAGCTTTCAACTGTTGTAGTCCTGTTGAGTGGTTCGTTTTATTGACTTTTTTTCAGAAAGCTCTCACTAGAACATTTATTCTTTGGAGGAGCTGCCAACAATTTTAGGTTCTCTGATGTAGCACTTTTTCAAAAGCATCTCATATTTTACTTATTAAATAATGTAAGTGCTCTCAAGTGGTTTAGATGATTTATTCAAGAGAACTTGTGACGTCGATTAAAGATCGACATGGGCGCAATGTCTGCATGGGGCTCTGTTTGCATGCTCGATTGATTCGTCAACATTGTAAGAAATTTAAAGCAATCATGTTTCAGTGAATTCAAAATACCCTATCTTTGGAAAACTATGCAAAAGCAGAGACACCGCTATTTGTGTATGGTGTTTAGAGGTTAAGTACTTCAGTTTTAACAATTTTATCAAATTAATGATACCCATCAATCACGGTTCATATCAGCAAGCATCCAAACATGGCATCATAAACAGTGGTGCTATGCTATAGGAACCAGCAGGAGCAGCAAATTTCGTAAAGATTAAATGTTCTAATTCGGGGCCATTGAAGACAAAACAGGGTGGTTGTCGCATTTCTTCCGTCAACAGAAGACCTAAACTAGATTAAAATATGGAATGCATAATTCTAATAATCTTTAACTTATAACACTGCCTTTATTCACTTTTGTAGACTGCCTGCCAACGAGGTCCTTGTCAGAACAACGGTGACTGTATTCCTGACTTTGAACTGAATTCTTATCAATGCGATTGTCATCCAGGATTTGCTGGGATTCTCTGTGAGCGTACAGGTAAAACAGCCTTATATACTTCGCCTATTAATACGGAGGGGAGGGAAGGGGGGGCGGAGAGGTTGCTGATTGTGCCATGCCGTCTTTCAGCGTTTGTAAGATTTTTTTTTAACATTCAAACAAAATCAATAAAAATTAGTGACTTCGCCAAACATTTATCTGGTACTAATGTGGTATGAAACATCATCGTTTTCGGAATTTGATGTTCGCGTGGTAACCTTAAATGCACTGGCAGGGTTTTCAAACTTTTATTTTTTTGGAAAGCAACGTTTTAACTTTTTGTCTTAACTTTTACTTTTTTACAGTATTTTGTTTTTTTTTCTACTGGTTAAGGCGATTCTTAAGTTAGTTTGGACGATTCTCTTAAGTTTTGGAGAAACCCAGAAATCCATGAAAGAGGGCGGAAATAAAGTAACTGAATCACGTCATGTGACGTCATCATTCAGTTTTGTGGACCCCAAAAACAACTTGAACAAACAAACGAAAAAGAAAGCCCACTGGCCAATTACCTCGGCTGTCGTGCCCCACCTGGCCCCTAGGGTAAAAATAATATTAGCTTTACTCAAAATACGAGGTTAGGTGACGTCAATCTCGTTCCCAGAGGCTGCATTCCCTTTGGTCAGCACCAAGGATGCAAGGAGTCCGTGGCATTTCGATCCTGCTGACCGTAAAATGCGCGCAGGCTCTGGGGACGAGATTGAGGTGACGTTTGTTCTATATGATCTCAGTTGGGTACAACAGTTAGGCACCATTCCCGCTGGCATGCTCTTCCTACCCTTCTTTCCGATAGCACTGAACGTTGCAACCCTTTCCCCATCCCTGCCTGAAGGGGATCGTGACCACAGGGTGACTAAGTACCTTCGTGTTTAAAAAGTGGCAACTTAGCATTAAACTACCTTTTCGCTTTGAATATTTAGTTTGTCGCGGTCGGTTCTAAAAAAAAATCTTGATCTCTGTTAAAACTAACCAAGTATAAGAAGCCAAGTAGTTTTTTAATTTAACTGCACTACCTTTCTTGTTGCTGGCGTTTTGGAGAAGGGCCGAACCAGCCACCACTCTGTGCAAGAAGAAGCCAAAAGGCTCGGTCTCGGTCCCGTAATTTATGAGGTGCCAATGTGAGATGTACAATAATTAAGAGTGAAATATTTTGCTTCTTCAGCAAATTAAAACAAAAGCTTAGAAAAACAATCAGGGCTCATAGGGTGGGGGTGGGGGGGGGGGGCCTTTCCCATACAAATTCGATTAAAAGTTCTAACCAACTTAGCTGTCAAGTCTTCTGGGAATTCACATACAGCTATTTCAATTAACGTTGCCGGAAAACCTACGCAATAAGACCGTAAGGTGTTATAGGTAATTTATTAATAAATTTACCAGATTTAGCTGTACTTCACCCCTAGGGAAACTAAATCACGTAGCAAGTGTTTATGACACTTTCACCCATCCCATTGCAGTGAAAACCGTGATATTACAGTCGAATCACAGAAGACTTGACAAATACCCATACTACATTTCGGTCTTGTCGCGTAAGCTCGAGACCTGAAAATTCGACAACGTTAATTGAAATAGCTGTATATGACCGTTTTATACATTTGCATTTTATGAATGACTGTTTAATAACACTTAATACTTATTTGTTCTATCATCTAGCAAGAACTTGCAGTGAATTAAAATCGTACAGTTCACGAGGTACAAGTGGCTCTTACGTCATCGACCCTGACGGTGAAGGAGGCTACGAACCCTTTACTGTCTACTGTAACATGACAGACAAGAATGGAATTGGCGTGACAGTTATAAGTCATGACAGTGAAGATAGAATGCTGGTTAATGGTTATCAGGGGCGGGGAACTTATATGCGCGCTATTACTTATTCTGGAGAGGGTCTGACAAGTGTTGCACAACTGGTCAACCTGATAGACATCTCGTCCCACTGCGAGCAGTTTATCAAGTACGAATGTTATGGTTCTGTTCTTCTAAGAAATGGCGATGCATATGGGTGGTGGGTGTCACGTGATCTTGTTAAAATGACTTACTGGGGTGGAGCTTCACCGGCGGATTCCTACAAGTGCGCATGCGGGGTGACCAGCACATGCGCAGATCCCAGTTACGGATGCAACTGCGACGTGAATAATGAAGTGTGGCGTGAAGATAACGGTTTCCTGACAGAAAAATCCCACCTTCCCGTCCTGCAGCTCAAGTTTGGAGATACCGATCTCTCTAATGAGAAAGGTTATCACACCCTAGGAAAGCTAAGGTGTTATGGAATGGATTGAATTTATTTGGACTGTGAACCCCTGTTTACGATAAAATGATATTTGAGAGTGATGCCAGCTTCTTGCACTACCGTGCGAAATATGAGAAGAAATGAAACACTTCTCAATAAATTAAACTTCACTTGATTGCACTGCATAGTAAATACACACAGCTCGAGAATATTTTGTAGCTCCTCCTGTCTCCATAACAAGAAGTTGGATGTACTTGGCAGTTTTACACAATGGCTTTGACGTCGAACTACTCCTTTGTAGATCGAAAACAAAGAAACGTGTGACAGGTGTTTCAATGAAAATAGTAGATTTGTAATCTTATGCGTTCCTGAGTTAAAAAAAAATAAGAAGCGAGTAGTCGGCGTGACAATCGCCAGTTATGACACTGAAGACAGAAATGATGGTAAACGATTTTGGGACCAAAGAAATTAGTAAAAACAAGTAAACTCTCTCACATTCCGGCACGCACACACACACACACACACACACACACACACACACACACACACACACACACACACACACCCCTCTACCCATGTTTGGGTATAGGGGTGCCGCTGTGGATTTGAAACCCTGACCCTGTTTAGGACAAAAGAGGGCCTAAAGAATCCCAAAATACCTGCCATGTTTAGGACAACATCCTTCATTTTAGGTCCCTGTTTACGACAAATGACAAAAAACACACAGACACATAAAAAACTATATACCCTGTTTAGGACAAAGAAGCCAAAAACCATACCCTGTCCAGCGGCACATCCCCTTACAAGCCACATAAGGGAGTACCTCCTCCCCAGTTTCTAAAGCATGAAGCAGCTAGGAGAATTTCAGGGATGAGACGTTTGTCCATAGCAGGGTTACCCCTGGCAGATTTTCGCTGGGAACGTTTAATACACCTGGAAGGAAAGACAATGCAGAGTTAAGTTTCTTGTGTGAGGAAACAACACAACACGATGTAGAGACCAGCTCTTGAAACACCAGCCCTCTGTCGACACACACGAGGGGACTACTCGCAGGGACTTGTTGTAGCGACGAGTCCCCTGTAGTGTTTACACGATGGGGCTAGTTGCGGGGACAAGTCCCTTGAAGAGTTTATACGCGGGGACCTGTTAATAGCAAAATAGCAAAATTTAGGACGCTTTTACTAAAATTTACGGAAACGTGAAGGTGGAAAATGGAGCGGTCCTCAACAGTGAAACCGAACTTAGTAAATTAACAGCAAACCATAAAAGTAAATCGGCTCAATAAAACTGCATACTGTTCATCCATAACTCTATGAGTGTTTTTCATTTGCAATTTCGATAAAGCATTTTTTCCAGTGTCCTATTTTACTGATACAGAAGCGTAAAAAGGCGACTGTTCGATCAAGACTCCCAATACAGACAAAGACAAGATTTATTCTCCAGGCCAACTGGAAAAATGGTGAAAGATCCGATGAAATATTTTCATATGGTTGCAGGGACTTTCCTCACGAACATTCACATGAAGGAGCCAAACGTATTAACCACTACACCACCACTCTTTCATAAGGAAATTGGCACGAAATGTTGGAGGCAAGCAATAGCAGCATTACTCGGCTGGTTGATATCTTCTTCCAATACGAGCAGTTCATTAAGTAAGAATGCCACAATTCTGCAACCCAGACGGCTGGTTAGCATCACGTGATGAGGGAAAGGTGATGTACCAGAGTGTAGACACACCAGCTGATTCTTAGTGTGCATGGGGGGTAACATCTCCAAACTCATGTGCAGACACCGCCCGAGGATGCAAGTGCGACAAGAGGACAACGGTTTACTCACCGAAAGGTCGCACCTTCCCTTGGAGAAAAAGTAATGGTTTTCCTTTCAGCACTCAAATTTTTAAAGAACGAACGAAAAACCGACGTTATTCTCGTGGGTGAAATTGACTGGAAGTATGCAATTATTGGAACTGAAGATTAACGAATGAAAGTTCCTTCAATATACACTTACTAATAATAGCATATCAGAGTTCAAAATTGAGGTAATTTTACCTTTTCACTGTTCGTTGTTTATCAAAACAGTACGCTCTAGTGTCTTGAGGTATTATGTAAATTTCGCACCGCGTCAATACGAATGTCAATGAGAGTCGTCAATGCTTAGTTAAAGTTAGTTAAACGTGAGAAGTCTTTTTCGTTCATAACTTTGCGCAAATACTTTTACGTTTACGGTCCATTTCTTTAATCTCTTTCCAAAAGAAAGACGTCAGCTTGATCTGCCTAACTAAATAAAAAAAACTTTATAGTTACTTCTTAAAAATCGTCAAGTTTGGGGTAACCTGCTACCATAATAAGCAGAAGTCCGTAAATGCCGCGTTTTGGTACGAATTCTCTTCTGTCGCGACGGAACAGAATTCGTACTAAAACGCAACATTAGCCCAAAGGTATTAAAATATGAAATGATGCATGTTAACTGGACGGCAAAAGGGTGGTTTCAGTTCTCTACAAACAGAAATGCGATTCACCTCTCAGTGTACTGACAGGAACAACTTCGTCCCCAGGGCCTTTTCCTCGTTCAAAATGGCGGTCGGAGAAACCCCTGGCCAAGGCTGCTAAAATACTCCACGAATCATGGCGTATTTTGTCACGTGACACATGATAAAATGGCTTTTTCGGGCGTTGTTTCCAGTGTCTAGCGGCCCTGTTTGTTTTCTGCAATCGGAAACCGTTGTTCAAACAAAGCGAAGTCATTTCATCGTGTTTGCGTGACGAAATTCTAACAAACTTTTGGAGCCACTTCGGCAGCCTTGGCCAGGGGTTTCTCCGACCGCCATTTTGAACGAGGAGAAGGCCCTGGGGACGAGGTTGCTGACAGGAATGAGTAGTTACGTTTACTGACCTCAACAATTAAAGGTGTCGAAAATGACTTCTGCAAGCGCGCTGTGCGACATTTTAATGAACTAAAAACCTAAAACGCTAGTTCAGAAGAGCATTTATTACGGACTTTATATTGGTTTTTGTTGATGAAGCTGTCAATTGTACCCAAAAGCAAATGCTAATTGGCGCTTATGCAGTTTTAAACATTTATTATTATTATTCATAGCTAGTTAAATCATAAACATTAACAAACATCTTAAAGGGGAAACGTCACCTGTCATCATTCATTTCTTTTAGAATATTCAATAATGACGCATGCATTTTTTGCGTTCGTTCTCTTGTCGTTACTGTCTCAAGCTATTGCTGTTTGGCTGCAAAGTGCCCTTTACCGCCATCAAGGCACCCTTTTCTCATATGGGAACTTCACTCGGGATCTTCACTGTCACTTGGCCGTGACAAAAATTACCTCCGTCTTGGTTGAGGATCAATTTAGCTGCACATTTAAATGTAATAGCGAGCTAGAGTGTTATTCTTTCAACCTAGCAGCTTACGCGGACTCTGACGGTCTTTATCTGTGTGAGTTGTTAGCTACTGACAAATACCGTGCCGTTGTAAATGAGCTTCAAGCGAACGCTACATTCCATCATTTCAGTCCTTGGGTAAGTAAACTGCACTACCGTCTTATAGAAATTTGTTGGAATTATTGCCTGCTCAGCTTTATATACTAGTAACTCTCTTTTTGAGTAACGTTTTAAAATAATTGCTGCTAAAGTACCTTCGTTGTATACTTGCCCCAAGTGAAAAGAATAATCGCTCCTTGCTGTCACAAAAAATTGGCATGCAGTAAAATTTTAGCTAAGGCATCAAACATACTCATAATTCTTGAGCATGGCATATGATTGAGTACCATATATCGCGATTTTCAGAAAAGTTTAAAATTCTACTCGAGATATTTTTATTTGAAAATCGAAAAGATCACGTCTTTAAGTACAGTAGGGTATGTGCTCACGCAGTAAATTCTTTAATTTATTTCTGTTCAACTCAAACGGTATACAATGTAAGATAAATGTCTATGATGTTAAACTGCTCCAATATTTCATTGCAAGCAAAAAAACATAAAATAAAATAAAACAAAAATAAAACGTTCCTGCCAGCTGGAGTTTTCGGAAGTACAATTAGCACCTCTAGTCCCAAAAGCCGGTTCCTTTAAAAAATTAAAGGCCTGAAAATACTGGAAAATAGAAGATAATTACCTACGTATTTTTATTCAAATGAAAACGAAAGGTACGTTCCAAGCGACAATATGGTGGGTATCTAAAATTCTATTACACTATTAGGCAAAAACAGGCGCCCTTGTTAAGGTTTTAAGCATCATGGTGCTCGAATAATTAAAAAGAAAGATTACTGCTAGACTACAACAGCATTGACAGTAACTGGTGGACACAAGTAGGAATTGAAAGTAATTTTCTGCTTATCAATTATTAAATGTTATACATTATAGTTAGCAACGCTGACAGTTTATCTTCAGTAACACTTGAAATATGGTTCAAAATAGAAACTTAATTCTAATAAACTGACACGCGTTGATTTCCAGTAGCATTTTACGAGATGAACTTTGTCTATAGACAATTTAGTCCTAGACTAACAAACGCTCCCTTTTTTTCTTAACCCATTAACGCCCGTGCTGGTCAAAACCGGCCGTTGTGGAGCACAGTCTTGGTAGAATTTGCGCCGTCACTTTTTAGTTACAGCAGCTGTTTTTTATAACCAACTGATGCACCCGGCAAAATTTTAACATGCGGTGCCTAAACTAGAACGATCAGATAAATTTTTTAGAGATATACACGGAAAAGCGACAAAATTTCCTAGTAAAATGAAAAAGAAATTTGGCCTTGCCACTGGCAGCTACTTCTTGTGAAAAATTCCCACTTTCTTCAACATTTAGGCAAAATATTCTCCAAAACAAGGAAAGGCTATCAAACGGCTTACAAACCTACAAAAAATGAGCGCTTATCCGAAGTCGAATTTGCAAACATTCCTTGAAAGTGGAAGGCGGGTTTAGTTTTCACGTCGCAATGGACGTTTTCGCTGGTTAGACCGGAATTTCTACTGAGCGGAATTAAAAACTGGCGATTATGATTAAACTGACAGTGTTCTTCTGAAAAAGCCCGACCGTCAATGGGTTAAAATTCAAATTGTACATGTATTCGTATTTCTTGCTTGAGAATTTTTGTTCTATCCAGGCCGTTGCAAAAAGATGGGCTGACTTCCAAAAAAAGTACGACCTAATTTTAATTATCAGTCATTAGTAAATTCTTTATTCTACATTCTTTATTCAGCTTTGCCACACACACACACTAAAAACAGAATCATTATAACGGTAAGAGAAGAAAGAAAATGTAAAAATTACTTAAGGATTATTAGAGATTACTCAGTTAAAAGACATAGAAACAAAAACAAAACGCTACAACAATCTGGAATCTCAACATAGCGAACGTACAGGAAAACATCTAATAATAAATACAGTTACAGTATATTTAACTCCTTTTTAATCCAATTTACAGTCTCCTTGTCAACAAGCTCCTTGTCAGAACAATGGCGATTGCATTCCTGACTTTAAAATGAATTCTTATCGCTGTGACGGTCAGCCAGGATTTGCTGGGATTGATTGTGAACGTAAAGGTGACAAAATATTTTAGTGTAGAGAATTAAATCGCAATGGTAGCTGATTGAAAGCTATAGTTATGTTTATCATAATCACCGGGTAAGACGATGGAGTGAAACACTCTAGTGCTTCCCAACCAGCAACTCCTTTTGTGGAACCTGCGACCCCATTGAACTCATCAAGAGGAACCATGGCAGCCACTTTCGGCCCCTACTCCTCAATTGCATCCTGCATAGCGGGGCCCCTCCTTCAGGGGGCTCATCAAGGAGGCTGGTGCTGATTGAGGGATCAGGTGCTTAATGATGTCTGAAACTTGTTCTCTTCGATATTCAATCCAAGCTTTGTTGTCACGCTGCAGCCATATAAAATACGAAGCTTTCTCTGCTGCCTGTTGTGTTGTAAAAGCAAACCGACCACGCATTAAGTTTAGCAGGTTGCAGCTAACATAACCGACAGCCAGGTGGTAGTAATCTGGGGTCCAACCACCCTTACTACAGGGGTCAATCGGCTCCTCGTACCGCTTGTTTATCCGGTCCTCTGCACCTCTAATGTTCTCCTCCCAAGTCACTGTCAATTCTAAGATCACCCGCCTGTCATCATTGCTCCACACAACGTTGGCTACACGTAGTGGTTACATCAGGGAAGACGAGGGGACCATCTAAGTCCGTCCGCCGCTACCTTCCATGTTCCTCGCCATCTCTCATCCACCACCTGCGTCTCTGGGGGTGGCTTAGCGGCTCCCTTCTTTCCTTCTTGATGAAACATGACTTTGCCCTGACATTCTTTCACAGGTAATTTGTCTTGAATGATCCCGTTTATCTTTGGTTCGTTAGCGGTTCGACACGCACGTCACTTTTGAACGCGGCAGGCGATTTCGCACTCGCTCGCTTGTTCGTTTTCCTCGAATATTCCTGAGCGGAAAGAGAGACTGCTTGTGGTCTAGGTGTATCGCTCTTTCAGGCCCATGGGGCAGGCAGACAAAATGAGGCACGAGGTGCCAGGCTGCCCACACTGACATTTGTTCATTTCAGATATTTTCCATCGTACAAGGTTAGCTGGGGATGGTAGCATATCATATGTGGACCGCACTAGGAAACTTAAACGCACTGGCTCTCATGCCCACAGATCTTTCCAGGACAACTTCTTCTGACCACGTGTTCTTCCCACCTCACGCGCTGCCCTTGCTGGCTACAAGTGAACGTACTTCCTCTCCCGTTCACACAGCCTCACCTCGTTCACTACCGCATCTGTTCTCTCCTTAGCACTACTCTTGCAAAAAGGCTTGGAGTTCTGCTTTTCACTGAGTCCCTTCCTGTCACTCTGTACTGCACCTACGATATCTCTGTGCATCAAACTGCTCGCTGCTCTTTCGCCCTCTTCTTTTGCGTTCCATTTTTTCGATTACGTACCACACGAGGATTGCCCCAGATCTCCTGGTCCTTAGAGCATCTCAGCATCATTATATTCCTCACAATATCAACCTTGTATTCTGACTTCAAAAATGGATATTAGGGGCAGCTCTACTTGACCGTCTTTCCCGTACAGTGCAGCTGTCATTGAGCTGCCACGGTTGGCCAAGCTGGTTGATTATGTACATCTACACCCCTGCTCGATACGCTTCACCCTGATGGTGCAACCTCATACATCATAAGGGGCCACATTAGTCTTGAGCACAACCCAAACTGCAGGCACCACACCTTAAATTTATTCCTGTCAATGGCCTTACGACAGTCCTCCTCCTGATTCTGAATCTCCACACCTTGATGGCGATCATTCAGTGTGTTCTTATGCCATCTGCCCAGGCTCTTTTTTACGGCAGGTATAGCGTCTCCAGCGATGGAAAAGTGGATCTCTTCCTGTTTCTCTTCACAAACGAATAACTCTTCGACATCTTTGCCTTAAATTTCATCCTTGACCATGTGATCATTTCTTCTAGCCTTGTCGGGATCTCGCGTGCTGCGTTGTCAGACTTCACACGCACAGTAGTATCATCCAAGAGAGCCCTCAGTGGGGTTCTCACAAGGGCAATTTCAACCTTCGTTGATCTAAGATCATCTCCATGATCAACACAAACAGGATTACTGATATGGTGCATCCAGCTGCTACTCCGACCTCCAGCTGCTGCCAGCCAGTCGCAAAGCTTCTCGCTGTGAATTGCATCTTAAAGCTGTCGTAGTACTGCATATCAGCGTCGATTGCACAGTTTCCGGGAACCAGAAGTGTTCCAGTGCCATCTCGACCTGAGCCTGGGGGAAAAAGCCGTATACGTTCACTAAATTTAACCATATCACCCTCAGGTTAACCTTAGATTCCTTTTCTTCACCTTTGGCATCCCAAATGGCCAACCCATGCTCTACACACCCTCAACTGTTACAAGGCAGTGTAAGGTGAACTTAGAGGTTGTAAAAGGATCGATCTTTTTATTTTACAGGAGCCATGGAGTATCATAACTAATGACTTACCTTCCCATATTAAAGCGAAGAAATTTTTAATGACGAGTTTTTAGAATTTCGAAGGTGCTAAGGTGCTTTTTCAATGCTTAAAATGATTAACTGCAACAAGTTATGTAAAGAGCTTTAATGTTGTAAGGTACGTATTCTAATATCATCATCATCATCATCATCATCATCATCATCATCATCATCGTCATTATTATTATCATTATAGAAATAGAAAACCGGCCCAGAATACCATTTCAGTGGTTCATGCCATGGTTCAACTCTGGACCAAAAACTTTCTTTTTCACTCTTAAGTGTTAAGTTGTCCTTCTATTTTAGTAACTTGAGGTAAATTAAACCCCTAACACGACTCTTACTTTTCCGTTCAGGAAAAGCCTGCAGTGAAATTAAGTCTCACAGTTCACGAACCACGAGTGGTTCTTACGTCATCGACCCTGATGGTGAAGGTGGCTACGAACCCTTTACTGTCTTCTGTAACATGACAGACAAGAATGGAATTGGCGTGACAGTTGTCGGTCACGATAGCGAAGCACGAATTCTGGTTAATGGGTATGAAGACGCGGGAAGTTACGTTCCGGATGTTCACTACTTGGGAGCGGGTCTGACTAGTGTTGAACAATTGGCTGGGCTTCCCGATGTCTCCGCCAACTGTGAGCAGTTTATCAAGTACGAATGCTACAACGCTCTTCTTTTCGTCTCAGCTCCTCTTGGTCATCCTAGTAGCTGGTTAGTGTCACGTGATTCTATCGCGATGACGTATTGGGGTGGTGCCACACCAGCTGATTTTTACAAATGCGCATGCGGGGTAACATCTCCGAACTCATGCGCAGACACAACCCGCGAATGCAACTGCGACAAGAATGATGAAGCATGGCGTGAGGATAGCGGTTTACTTACTGAAAAGTCTGACCTCCCTATAATACAGCTTAAGTTTGGCGACACCGGTTACTCCACTGAAAAAGGTTATCATACGTTGGGAAAACTCAGGTGTTACGGCATGGCTTGAAAATACCCTCCGGGGGGGGGTACTCAATGAAGCTTTGTACGGGGAGGCTCCGCCCGGAGGTTCAAACCCCTACCCTTTAATATTCTAATTTTTACCAAAATGGTACCCCTTTCATATACCTAGAGTAAAATATTGCACCCTTTTCTTATACCTCAAGGATAAGCCAAAACACTAGAATTTCCTGGAATCGCCACATTTTTCCCGGGTTTTCGTTCGTTCTGATTCAGTTGCGTAGTCATTTCTGCCAAAATGTGGCACCCTTTGATATACTTCGCTTTAGCCGTCATTTCGTCCACTTTGTAGCTGATTTTGTTACCATTTCGTATACTAAAATGAGAATTTTCCCTACCCTTTAGTATACTTCTGCACTTCTTTCCGGCGGAGCCTCCCTGTACAGCCCACTGAGTACCCCCTTGGGAAAATACCTCGCAAAGTCACCATAGCGGCGAACGTCAAATCTGCCGATTGCCTTCGATCGTCTAAAATAGAACATTTCTTTTCAACCTTCGCGTTAACTCATTAAAAGCTAAAATACACAACGAGTTTTTAGCTTTCTACCATCAGCTTATTATAAGCTTCAGTTACCAGATGATGTGGTTTTGGTGGGAGGTTTTAACGAAACTTGACAATTGTAAACCGCGGCCTTTTTCGTGTGAAGAATTGACAGCCTTTGCAAAGGTGATAGCCAAATATATACTTCTTTTGGTACTTTTTCTTTCTATTTGTGTAAATGCTGATAGTTGACCTGTCATTTTACATAGAATAATAATTAAAGCACCATCGGGCTAGAACGCAGGCAAATGATGTCGTAGTAGAAGGTCAAAAAACTCTAAGTCAATACTTACGTTGTTCACGAACGCGAAAATATGACTTATCGCGTTGAAAGCAGCAAACGACAGACGTCAAACGCTTAAAATGGCTCCAAAATCATTATCACGCGTCATTTCTGTCGTTCGATTTGGATCTAAACGTGATGTAAATCTCTCTAGAGTGTACGTTATTTTCCGGTCTTTTTAGTTTTACCGATAATAACGATGCAATCAACACTCTTTGAAAGGTTTTCCCAACTTTCGATTTTCTTTAAAAAATCTTGAGGTGCTGTTCTCGATATAAATTAAATTGTTCGTCAGTTGCAGTCGGATTTGATTTGAATAAAGGCTGAATAAATTTGCGGATTCTTTTGGCTTTTTTTGAAGAACATAAACTAATACGTTACGCTATGGAAAATGTTCCATTTTAGCTAAAACAAATAGAAAAAAAGAAATAGTTAAGAGTCAGGCTGGCTTATCTTAGCCTTTTCATAGATTCTAAGCATGTTTTCAAAATTTTAGCTTTTCTCAGCCTCAATATTCTTATCAAAAAGTTTCCATTAAATGTAAATGGAAAAAGGAAATTGTAGAATTACCCGCACACACACATAATTGACCACTTTATTTAAACATCACTGAAGGAAGGGTTTTCTTTAGCTTATACTGGACTGGAAAAAATTCTTAGTAATCAATTTTACTGTCACGTGATTTCCAATTTAATATTACTAGTCTCAACAAAATGATGTTTTGTTTCGAGAGAACGTAACTATATGGTAGCCAATTTTCCTTCTTTTGTTTTAAACTTTTGAAGCTCATTTCCTGGGTACATCGGCGATGACAAATCCAACGAGGCGTAACAATCACGCAACCTCGTTCCCAGGGAGAAAGAGAGAGGACCCTGGGAACGAGGTTAATAATCACGAGGTAGGTTAAAGAAGGCAAAGTTTTCTTTTTACAGTGACGTTTTCTTTGGCGTTGCTGTAGTGGTTGCTTAAACTACTTTAAACAGAACTTGGTGTAAAATTAAACCATTGGTCGACTATTTCGTATACTACGGTCACTTTACATAAACCATAGATTCAGCAAGAAATTAATTACTACAGTATTCTTCGTCTCTTTTGTAAATTTGTGGCCGGATTGACCTCAGTACACCGAACATAATAACACTTGACAAATTATTCTAATGCGTGTTGTTAGATTTAGGAATTGTTTGTGATATTTTCCTCGGGGATTCTTCAAAAGATTATTAACAGGGATGATTACTCTTGGTTATTTTAGTTCTTAAAAATAAAGAACAATAAAGCTCTCAGGAAAGGAACAGTTTGTTTGTTTGTCCGTGGCACACGTATGGTCCAAGAGAAAATAACACTTCATAAAGGAACGAGGATAGATAAAAGGCGGGTTTTTATAATTATATTATGTTGCCTGCAATGAATATTCTTGACAAACAAGCCTGCTAAGTCATGTTTTCAGCTTAGAGTACGAGCCGTAGAAGTGGCAATTTTAAATCCAATCTCAATTTTTGGATAGCTTCCATATTAGAATAAAGACAGCTGAAGTTTGATTAAGGCCCCTTATATAATTTCCTGGCAGCCAATATTCTCATTAGATCTTATAAAGGTATGCGAGTCAATGAGAAGTGGTCACACGTTTTCGTTTCGTCTCGCTGGCAACAATACACGTACTGAAGCTTGTTGACGATTGCTTGAAAACGAAAAAAGAAAACGATATCGCGTCAATAAACAAATAGTTATCACAAGGAGTACTTAGTTCAAAGTTTAAACAAAAGGAGCTTTATTTTTGTTAAAGCGAGATCCCACTTTAAACATGGGCTTCTCAAGTCTCCGGTTCTCGGGATGTCTTTTTTTGATCGGAAAAAGGAAAGAGGCGCAATGTCGCGAAAAAGAAAGTCCACACCTTTTTACCAGAATTTATTTTTGCGGAAATTTCTAAATTCATCACGAAATTGTGAAGTGGCGGATTATTAATTGTCCTTCCAAATTCATTCCAAAAATTTCCGTTAAGTATTCGCAAAATTCTCCCCGTAATATGGTAGTTAACGAAGTTAGATCATTGGCAAATGCTCGGTCAGTGAGAGGTTGTTGTATTCTTTGTAATTTCCTGTTACAGTGGCTTCCGAAGTTCAAAATTTAAATTAAAGGCCCACGACTTCCTTGGCTCAATAGGAAGCGCATGGCAACAGTTTATTGAAGTCAACGAAGACGAAAACTAATGAAAACAAAACATTATATCTTTTTTCTAGAAGCACTTCCTCAAACAACATTCCCCTTTGAAGTAAACGACACGCGGGGCAAAAGCATAGACTGTTAATAAGAATAAACGAAAAAACAAATACGTGTTTCAAGCAAATGTTCAAAATCAATCACTTCTTTTTCGTCTTGTCGCTTTAGTCTAAAACAATAAGACTTTACGCACAAATTTACCAAACAAAGTTGATTCATACTGTGTAAAAGCAAAACATGGATAATTAAGAAAAAAAAGCAAAACAACCATATTAATGTTGAAAATAAGCCCTTCAATTTTACTTTGTAATTGTATACGCAACTGATGCATGGATCGATCATGAATGCACATCTATAGCGTTAATAATTACTGATGCTACAATGGAATCATAGAAACCAATTCACGTAATTAGGAATCTCATGCATAATAAAAGACTTAACGACCCCATACGCTAACAAAACGGAGCTTAATGTTTGTTTGGTGAGTGCCATAGTTTAAAAATTGTAAGGTACACAGCTTTCGGAAACGGTTTATCAAAGTAAACAAAGACAACTAAGGAAAGGAGAACACCACAATGTTAAAATTATTATTTTGTTGAATCACTTCTCTATAAATAATTTACCTTTTACTAAGTAAACGACACGCGGGGGCAATAGCATAGTATCTGTTAATGAAAATAAACGAAAACTAACAAAACACGTGTTTTAAGCAAATGCTCAAAACCAGTCACTTCATTTTGCGTTGTAGCTGTCAAGAACACTAGGGCCACATGCACAATATTACCAAACAAAGTTGATTCATACAACGCGAAATCAAAATATGGATAATTAAAAACAAACAAAAAAACAAACAAACAAAACAAAACTAGTGAAACACTTGATTCGAGCAAAGGTTCAAAACCAGTCACTTTATTTTGCTTTGTAGCTTTCTAGAACTTCAAAAATTTACACTAGGGTTTTATGTACGATTTACCAAACGAAGTTGATTCCCACAGCGCAAAATCAAAATATCGATAATTAAAAAAGAAAGAAAGAAAGCCAAATGTAAGGTAAAAATGATGTTTCAATGCTTAAACAAGAACCCCTTCATTTTTACTTTACAATTGTATTCAAGAGCATTTTCCTATTTTACGCTTAGGATGCATGATTGGACCGAACATGAATTTACATCTATGTATTTACTGATGCTAGCGAGTGAAATCATAGCAACCATTTCTAATAATACTCTCATACATAATAAATGAATCTAAGACCTACAAGCCTGAAAAGCTGAGCTTAGTATTCCCACTAAAACCATGTCCTTTGGGAGGTTAAGCCACGACATCTGCCAATACACATTTTTGTTTTCCTAAAAGTTTTGATCTTCGTCTAAACTTTAGAACAAACTGAGATGTTGGTTATCGTTCTAGTATTTATCAAAATTTCTTTGATGCCCACCGTTGCAAAGTTTCAGCAAACGGCTCTTTTTCGAGATCAAAAACCACACGTCAACGTTGGAAACTTCAAAGCGGATATCCACCACCAATTATCTGTCACAAAAATTACGTCTTCCTTGGTTGCCGACAGATTTGACTGCACATTCAACTGTGTTAGCGAGTTGTCGTGCAAGTCGTTTAACATTGCAGCGAATCCAGACTCTGACGGTCTTTATCTGTGTGAGTTGTTAGACACTGACAAGTACAGGACCGCTGAGAATGATCTTCAAGTGAATGCTGCATTTCATCATTTCAGCCCGTGGGTGAGTTGGAACAGTTTTTAATCACCTAACCTGGGGACTTAACTGAGGCTTAACTTTATCGTTATACGTGTAAATTAAACCCGTTTTCATAGTCGCCGTTCCTGGTCCCTTGACTGGAAGCCGAATAATCTTCTAAATTGGACCTGCTATTTATAGAGTTTAGTAAGATTAAGCATGGGACATATGGGGCAAGTTAACACGGCTTTTGTTTATAACCTTTTCATGGTGAAAATGAATTTCTCAGTTGGACTTCATGTCTGAGATCTAGAATCTCGACATACTATTTGGGGAGGTGGGAGGGTGGATGCCACACCCTTATAGCGTTGCCAAGACGAATTATTTTCTGCACCTGCGGTTTTCAGTAGTTGTGCTCATATCCTTTAGACACATTTTAACATACGTTTGTTGAGAATTGGTTGCTATGGCCAACTTGGGTGACGTCACAGGCCCCCAGCAGCGCCGCAACCCATCATATTTATCTCATCTCGTAGAGCACATTACAGGCTTTCTACTAAAGGTAAAATAAGAAAAAATAATCAGACTGTGCTGCATTTAAAGAAAAGGAAATTTTGTTTCAAATGTGTTCTTTTTTCATTAAACCTGATAAATCAACCAAAATCAGTCTCAAACGAGTAAGATTTGTCATGATAAAGGATTTTCGATAGTTTAGTTTAATTAAAGGCGAATAAAAAATAAAGTTACTCACTCATCCATTCATTCATTCATTCATTCATTCATTCATTTTGTTTGAAATACTGTACCATAACGAAAACCCAAAGGGGGGATCCATCACCCCCCATCCCCTAGCCCCCTGCACCACGGTGGGGGTACGGGGTATGACTTTGCTTGTAAGTCCGAGGGTTAAATGCATCACAGTCTGATTACGTTAAGTCATTTGTCAGGAGAACACTTTTTCGTTTGTTCACTTTATTCAAATCGTCATTTCACTTATCATACTACATTTCTCACTCTGACATAACGAAAACATGCCGCATCGCAGGCCTGTCACATTTGACAACTGAGTCTCCTACATAACTCAGTTGTAGAGCATTTATTTGGCATCCGTCTTGAAGGTCACGGGTCAGTTGGGAAAAAGAATTTTTTTGAGACGTTCCAGTTGCGAACACTTGTTCATTGACTACTTTCATCCATGTGGCCATTCTATTTATCACATACAGAATTCTGCAATTTAACATTTTAAAAAATCTAACGTTTATTGCACGGAACGCGAAGAGAAATTACGCATGATTGTTTGAATTGCTCTCGAGAATTTATGCAATCAAATTTCCGAGTCATTCCCTTCCGTTAAAAATGTTACCTTACAATCCCTTGGACTTCTTGAGGCATCATCGTTTAGACACGATGACAATGTCGGTCAGTCAGAAAAGGCAGTGTATC
This sequence comes from Siderastrea radians, assembly GCA_964017195.1. NCBI lineage: Eukaryota > Metazoa > Cnidaria > Anthozoa > Scleractinia > Rhizangiidae > Siderastrea > Siderastrea radians. The sequence goes on along the minus strand of OZ024890.1, from coordinate 59,928,620 downwards.
CTCCAAGTGCCCCCTGGTTTTATGAATGTAATCTTTTTGCAGTCTTCATGCCAGCCAGGATTGGTCGGGATTTATTGTGAGCGTCAAGGCAACTACTCTATAATTAAGCTACTCACAAATTGGCCTTAATTTGTCCATTTAGTTAAAATTATCTTGGACGTGGATTACGTGATTCAAAGATTTAAAAAAGCCACGTTAACAGGTGTTCAAGATATAAGTGTAAGACTTGTGACGCACACCATAGTGTGTGAGGGTTTTTTGATATTCCTATTTGTCAGGGTAAATCCATTTTGCCCGGGAGCAACATAATAAAAGGCGGCTGTATTTTCAGGCAAGTCAAAGAAAGTGTCAAGGTTCAACTAAAGATGATTCATGGCGAGATCCCGTTTCGTTTATAACTTTGCGTAGAAGCGACCTTTAATTTATTCATGAAACTTTTTCTGAGAGAAAGATGCGATTTAGGCCTATCTGAAAATAAGGAAAGCTTAGTTGAAAATATGGTCACTTTTTGGGTAGCCTGCTACCTTAAAAAAGATACACATAGTACATTGTCATGTGATTGTGCATGTGGCTCACGCCTTCCTTTCCCAAAATACATTTTGTGCCCGCATGTTCTTCCTCAGAGTGACATGTTCGGTCAAGACGTTTACGTTTGTTTTTTTACCCTTAAGGAAAAAGTTGTAGTGAGATAAAATCCCACAGTCCACAAGCCACAAGTGGCTCTTACGTCATCGATCCTTATGGTGAAGGAAGCTACGAACCTTTTACAGTTTTCTGTGACATGACAGACAAGAATGGAGTTGGCGTGATGGTCATCGGTCAAGACAGTGAAAATAGAATTTCTGTAAATGGTTATGGACCCCCAGGAAGTTACGTTCGACATGTTCACTACTTGGGAGCGGGTATCACAAGTATCGAACAAATAGCTGTCATAACAGATGTCTCCTCCCATTGCGAGCAGTTCATCAAGTACGAATGCCATGATTCTGCGCTCCTCTACATGGGCAGCCCAATTGGCTGGTGGGTATCACGTGACATGGAGGCGATGACATATTGGGGTGGAGCCACACCAGCAACTTCTTACAAGTGCACATGCGGTGTAACATCTCCAAACTCATGTGCAGACACCGCCCGCGGATGCAACTGCGACAAGAATGATGCCGTATGGCGTGAGGACAGCGGTTTTCTCACTGAAAAGTCCCACCTGCCCGTGACGCAGTTAAGGTTTGGAGATACAGACGGTTCTTCCGAACAAGGTTATCACACGCTTGGAAAACTCACTTGTTACGGAATGGCCTGAATTTACCATGGAAAGTAATCACTGCACACTGTACGATTTATTAACGATTCTCTTTAGATTGGGGTTTGCGGTCTTCTTCAGCAAGGAACTTTTTAAAGCAATCACGACGGCACAGCAACAAGGCATTACAAAATGGTATTGACCAGAACAATGGCTTTACATATTCAACATATATTCTTCTAGATTTTTGCCGTTCGTTGCAAAACAAGGACTTGAAAGGACTGATTTTTAATGCTTTGTGGAGAACATGACTATATATACGTTGGCGAATCGTTTTTGTCAGAGTCTTTGAACTTTAAAGCCATCTGTACGCTCTTATTTCGTCGATACGTCGGCCATAACAAATTGAACGAGGAGAAGGGTAATAATCATGGAAAAACATTATAGAGGGCGAAGTTTCGTTTTCATTTGCCTTGCCGTGGAGAGGTTGCTCTTGAAAGGATCAGTACTCTAAACACGTATAATTACTCTTGGTTAATTTAGATCTTAAGACTAATCCACAATAATTATCAGAAAAAGAACATTTTGTTTCTTTGAACTTGGCTCACGCATTGCATGAGAGGAAATAAAAATCCATAAAGGAACGAGGATAAAAGATAAAAAGCAGGTTTCCATTTGTGACTCATTTGTTACTTACATAATGAACGTTCTCGACCAACAAGACTGCCCAATTCAACCTCGGTTTTAGGATATACCTTTCATTAAACAACTGAAGTTTGGTTAAAGTCGTTGACACAATTTCCTGGCAGCCAATATTCTGATTAGATCTCACAAAAGTATGAGAATCAATGAGAATTGGTCACACGCGTTCGCTTTGCGTTTGGCTCACCAGGAACAATCATGAACAGAAGGTTGCTGACGATTCCTCGAAAATTCATCACTATTTAAACAATAGAGTTCTCCTGTCGAAGGCACTACCGTGTGATAGGTTGCCCGAGGAAATTTGATGTTCACAACAAATCAATTTTAGCCCGAGAACGTAGTTCGAGGGCTAATATGAGGTTTGAACACAGGCTGCCCAAGCTCAAGATAAGAGACAAACGCCGCGAACGTGACTCAAGCGTATCGGCGTATAAGGTGGTGTTGTGTTACAACCATTTGAATTATAAAGATTTGTATGGAAAGACAACGGATTTGTTTTAAATAGTAGAAATTATTGTTATTTGACAATAAAGTTAACTAATCCCGTTGTCTTGCTATATTCTTTGTCATTTGCCAGCTTCTCTGGCCGATTTGAAGCCATTTTGCGCGATTTAGCGATTCTCGAAGTTTCTGGAATGTTTACTCGCGGTTATCTGCAAGACATGTAACTTTCCTTATCACAGATGTCATAAGTTTCTAAAGGATCGAAGTTATTCTGAGACTGGATCGAAGTTGAAAATTATTTTGAGGCTCGCCTTCCATCACATAGAAGCTACGGCTTTTTGTGTTGTCGTTTTAACTCCACTTTCATGGTTGTGGTTGAAATAGAAATAGGATTCTAGGAGTTAAAATACTGTACCTCAATGTCTTGTTGTGTTTCTAGCATCCAACAGATAGATCTCCAGCAGTTTAATCGCCCTTAGCAACTCTGACGGAGGTATTGTTTGACTTTCCTGCATCTATTTCTAGTCCGTAAAGGATCAGTTTTCTAAACCTCCATTTCCAGTATAAATCTGCAGCAGTAAAAATGCTGGTTCGTAAGTCTCAAGGATGCATCTCATGGAATGATTAAGAATTATTCTGTTATATATATATCGTATTGAAAATCGAGCCTACGACGAACCAGCCGCCATATTGTTTACTTCAGCCACAAGAAAAAAACGCATTCCGCCTCCCCAGGTCGGGTTGTCTTGGGACTCCCCTCACCCTCCCCCAGAGTCTGTACGGACGGACGGACGGACGCTGACGTCAGAACCAAAATTTTTCGGATCAACGGGTTACCAAATTTGCTTACCTATGGTGCTCCGCGAGTTCCACTATAATGCTTACACAATTGTCATGTTTCAATACTGAATATATTCGTGGAATTATTGCTAAGATTGATGTCGTTGTAACTTAACTCACGAAGTCAAACTGCCAAACGATTTTTTACAACAGTTTTCGGCAATTTACCTCATCACCCTAATCAAGTCAAAACCAGTTAAAAGCAGGAAAATTACCAGCTTCGTAAAAATGTCTAATAACGTCGAAAATCGTCTAAAAGGAAAAATGTTGTTGGAACTGAAGATTAACGACTGAAAGTTCCTTCAATATAAACTTACTAATAATAGCATATCAGAGTTCAAAAGGTAATTTTACCTTTTCACTGCTCGTTGTTTATTAAAACAACGTACAGTACGCTCTAGTGTCTCGAGGTATTATGTAAAGTTTGTTTCATTTGTTATCAAGATTGTCAATGAAAGTCTTTTTCGTTCATAACTTTGCGCAAATACTTTTCTGTTAAGGGTCCTTTTCGTTCATCTCTTTCCAAAAGAGAGACGTCAGCTTCATCTGTCTAACTAAATAATATTAAAAAAAAACGTTATAGTTACTTCTTAAAAAATCGTCAATTTTGGGGTAACCTGCTACCGTAATAAACGCATGTCCGTAAATGTCGCGTTTCGGTACGAATTCTGCTCTGTCGCGACGGAACAGAATACGTACTAAAACGCTACATTAGCCCAAAGGCATTAAAATATGAAATAATGCATGTTAACTGGACGGCAAAAGGGTGGTTTCAGTTCTCTATAAAAAGAAATGCGATTCACCATGTAACTAAGGAACTAAGCACATACATTACTGACATCAATAATTAAAGAAATGGAAAATGACTTCTGTAAGCGCGCTGTGCGGCATTAAAATTAACTAAAAACCTAAAACGTGAGTTGAGTAGAACATTTATGACTGGCTTTATATTGGTTTTTCTCAAAGAAGGTGTCATTTGCACCCAAAATCAAATGCTAATTCGTGCTTATGCATTTTTAAACATTTTGTAAAACTCCTAGTTTCAAATAATTATTCATAACTAGTTACATCATAAACATTAACAATAATCACTTTAAAAGGGGAAACATCACCTGTCATCATCCATTTCTTTTAGAATGTTCAAGAATGGCGGATGTATTTTTTGCGTTCGTTCTGGTGTCGTTACAGTCTCAAGCTATTGCTGCTTGGCTGCAAAGCGCCCTTTACCGCCATCAAGGCACCCTTTTCTCATACGGGAACTTCACTCGGGATCTTCACTGTCACTTAGTGGTGACAAAAATTACCTCCGTCTTGGTTGAGGGCCAATTTGGCTGCACATTTAAATGTAATAGCAAACCAGAGTGTTATTCTTTCAACCTAGCAGCTTACGCAGACTCTGACGGTCTTTATCTGTGTGAGTTGTTAGCTACCGACAAATACCGTGCCGCTATAAATGAGCTTCAAGCGAACGCTACGTTCCATCATTTCAGTCCTTGGGTAAGTAAACTGCACTACCGTATTATAGAAATTTGTTGGAATTGTTGTCTTCTCAACTTTTTATAGCAACTCTCGTTTGAGTAACGTTTAAGAATAATTGCTACTGAAGTACCTTCGTTGTATACTTCCCCAAATGAAATTTTTAGCTGAGGCATAACATAGCATACTCAAAACTCTTGAGCATTGCATATTGTTGAATACCATATATCGCGATTTTAAGAACAGTTAAAAATTCTACTCTGAGATATTTTTGTTTGAATGCCGAAAAGATTAAGTCTTTAGGTACAGTAGGGTATGTGCGCACGCAGCAAATTCTTTCATCTATTTCTGTTCAACTCAAACAGTATACAATGTAAGATAAATGTGTATGATGTTAAACTGCTCCAATATTTCATGGTGAGCAAAAAAACATTTAGCACCTCTAGTCCCAAAAGCCGGTTCCTTTAAAAAATTAAAGGCCTCAAACTACTAGAAAATAGACGAAGATTATCTACGTAATTTTATTCAAATACAAACAAAAGGTACGTTCCAAGCGTCATTATGGTGGGCATCCAAAATTCTATTATACTATAAGGCGAAAACAGGCACCCTTGTTAAAGTTTTAAGCATCATGGTGCTCGAATAATAAAGAAGAAAGATTACTGCTAGACTACAACAGCCTTGTGTGGGCACAAGTAGCAATTGAAAGTAATTTTCTGCTTATCAATTATTAACGTTGCTATGGTTAGCAACGCCGACTGTTTATCTTCAGTAACACTTGATATATGCACTTATGTCCAGGTTTGCACGCAGCTGCGAAATTTGCGAGTTTTCGTGGACTTGCGAAAAATCGCAAAAATCGCAAGGTCGACGATTTTTCGCGTTCACTTGCGATTTTTCGCAGTTAGTCTTGTTAATGATATAGGACCGATTATCCTGCGCGAAACCGATAATTCTCGCGGAGCGGTTTTCACGGTTTAGCAACTGCACTTCGGTGCCTTACCATGACACCGAGACAGAAAGATTTGATGTGTTTCTGGTTTCGTTTACGCAAATATCTTTGAGCGTATGAGTTTGTGAATTTCATAATTCCGTAGTGAGCGACTTACAGTATCATACGTCGCTTCAGTCGCTTTCAGTTCGCCATAAACAGTGAATGTCTCTGAGGTTTCAGAGGTTTCTTTCAGCAAGCGACATATCTTACCTTAAGTTCGCTTCAATAAAGTAAACCGATTGTAAGCAAACAATTTATATATATTTAACCTTCAGTTTACTAATAAAACCGATGAACTACACAAATTGACTTCACATCACAAATTTGCATAACTTCAAAACAACTGGCGCGTGTAATTTGAAACTGTCATTTACGCATGTCATGATGCCATCCAAAATCAAGAACTTTCGAAGGTTAACGGAGGAATTTGTTAACTCTCAGCCTATTCTTACATCGCTTTCAGTTCATTCACTATAAAACTTATTTCCATCGAGTGAAAACATATATACCAAAGCAAGTTGACGAGCCATTTGTTGCATGTTGATAACGCAACGTGTACGCTTCGGATCGAAAGATCGGCAAACTCTTCTCAGTATTCTGCAATCTCAATTTCTACTGATCACTGTCAAATTTAAAACGTAGACACACGAGAGCACTAATCCAGCAGATGTAACATCAATCTATGTATATCCTTCGTTCTTAAAAGCACACATCGCGAGATAAAACATAAATCTATGAATATCCCTCGTTCTTTAAGCTCCCAGCGCGAGATTTACCAGGCATATACGAATATCCCTCCTTCTTTAAACTCCAAGCGCGAGATGTAACGTGAATTATGAATACCCCAAGCTTTCTGAAATATCCCTCGTTCTCTGGGGGTGGACGTAGGGGAATGTACGAGCAGAGAATTGGGGGCGATTTTATCCCAGTCTCTCTCAAGCAGGCCTGGCAGCTTGGCAGCAGCCTGGCAGATTTACGCTACTCTAGCTTGTTTGAACTCATCAGTGGCAAAGGTTGAGCCATTTCAAGTGTAACAAAAGCCATCAAAAGGAACAGGAAACAACTTCAGTCCTTTGTGATAGTCTTAAGGGATCATAAACAGGAAAACAAGCGAAAAGAAATGTTTCATCACTGCCATATGTTTGCTATAATCTATGATTCTTTATCGACAAGCTGGGAGCTGAGAAATTCTGTTCTACCCATGCTTTTTCAGTCTGGAAATGTGAAAGACGTCTGTACAAGTACTTCCACAATTCAAGGATTTTTTTTTCTACTGAGTGGCCTTCAATTCAAACATGTCAATTGCACCAGTAGTTTACATTCGGGAGCTGAGAAATTCTTCTACCCATGCTTTTTCACGGCTGGAAATGTGAAAGACGTGCTTTTGATTTCTACCCGTACTTCCACAATTCAAAGATACTTTTTTTCTGCTGAGTGGCCTTCAATTCAAACATTTACATCATAAACATTTACATGGAAATGATAATCTTCCTAACGAAAGACCATATGGGACATGAAACAATCTTAGGGAATGCGAGACAATAATTATCAGCTGGATTTGACCAAAGGCCCTTCACACATATTGAGTGCTGTAAATTACAAGTCATTGCTGATTTGGGGTCAAGGATATTGAGCAAGACAATATTATTTTATTCTACCGACTATCTTTCCTTCATATAATTTTAATTTTCACTGATGCAGCATCACAGGAATTTCTGATCTTGGTCATATGCTTCCATGACCACGTAAAACACCACACAAAGGACAAAAGTGTAACAGTCTGAAACAACATTTTGTTGCCTCCAGCTTAATCACAAAAACAAGTGGATTTCTGAGTAAACCCATATTTATTTACCTTTAATGCTACTGGTTTTGTAACTTGCCTAACTAATTACCATCGATAGTAAGCTATGTTCTTACAATAAGCTTACTATACTAGTCATGATAATTCACTTGATTAACAACTGTGCATGGTTACTGTACCATAAAATGATTCCACTTTGTATTGTGTATGACATGACTTGTCATATAAGTGGATTCCACAGTTGCGTTTGGGCCCCAAAATTGCAATTCTCGCAGTTTTTGCAGTTTTTACAAAAATCGCAGACCTTGTCGGAGCTCTGTTTGACATGTTTACATCAACTCGACGATTTTTCCAATTTTTCGCAAAAATTGTAATTCTTGCAGTTTTCGCAGTTTTCGCAGAAATCGCAGACCTTGTTGGGGCCCTCTTTGACATGTTTTCATTGACTGGACGATTTCTCCAATTTTTCGCGAAAATTGTAATTCTCGCAGTTTTCGCAGAAATCGCAGACATCGCAGACCTTGTTGGGGCCCTCTTTGACATGTTTTCGCAGAAATCGCAGACCTTGTCGGGGCCCTCTTTGACATGTTTACATCGACTCGACGATTTTTCCAATTTTTCGCAAAAATTGTAATTCCCGCAGTTTTCGCAGTTTTCGCAGAAATCGCAGACCTTGTCGGGGTCCTCTTTGACATGTTTTCATCGACTCGGCGATTTTTCCAATTTTTCGCAAAAATTGTAATTCTCGCAGTTTTCGCAGAAATCGCAGAAATGGCAGACCTTGTCAGGGCCCTCTTTGACATGTTTTCATCGACTCGACGATTTTTCCGATTTTTTCCGCAGCAGCGTGCAAACCTGGACATATCTCAGAATTTGCGCCGTCACTTACAGTGACGGCAGTTGTTTTTGATAACCTACTGATGCACCCGGCAAAATTTACGGTGCCTAAACTAGAGCGATCAGATAAATTTGTTTAGAGATATACACGGAAGAGCGAGAAAATTTTCGCTGTAAAATTATAAAAGCAAAATTTGGCCTTGCCACTGACAGCTACTTTTTTATTCTTTATTCTGCTTTGCCACAAACACACACACCAAAAAGATTACAAGAATGGTGGTGAAAAATAAAAAATAAAAAAACATATATTTATATTTCTTAAGGATTATTAGAGATTACTCAATTTAAAAAAAACAAAACAAAAAAACGCTACAATAATCTGGAAAATAGCGAACATCTAATAATAAAATACAGTTACAATACATTTAACTCCTTCTTAATCCAATTAACAGTCTCCTTGTCAACAAGCTCCCTGCCAGAACAATGGCGATTGCTTTCCTGACTTTAAACTGAATTCCTATCACTGTGACTGTCAGCCAGGATTTGCTGGGATTGATTGTGAACGTAAAGGTGAGAAAATATTTCAATGTAAAGAATAAAATGTGTTTATCATATTCACCGGGTAGGAAGAAGTAGTCTAGTGCTTCACAGCCAGCAACTCCTTTTGTGGAACCTGCCACCCCCCATTGAAGACATCAGGAGGAACCATGGCAGCCAGCTTCGGCCCCTACTCCTAAACTGCATTCTGCCATGGCGGGGCCCCTCCTTCGGGACGCTTCAGGGAGGCTGGTGCTGACTGGGGGGGGGGGGGGGGTCAGGTGCTTAAATGATGTCTGGAACTTGTTCTCTTCAATATTCAAACCAAGCTTTGTCATTTACTAATATGCTTCAGCCAGATAAAATACGAAGCTTTCTCTGCTGCCTGTTGTGCTGTAAAAGCAAACTGACCACGCGTTAAGTTTACCAGATCATGGCTAACATAACCGACAGCCAGGTGGTAGTATTCTGGAGTCCAACCAGCCTTACTACAGGCGTCAATCGGCTCCTCATAACGTTTGTGCTTCCGGTGCTCTGCATCTCAAAAGTTCTCTTCCCAAGGCACTGTCAATTCTGATAAGAACACCTGCCTGGCATCATTGCTCCTCACAACCAAATACGGACGTTGGCTAGTGGTTACAATAGGGAAGACGAGAGGACCATCTAAGTCCACTGCTACCTTCCATGTTCCTCGCCATCTCTCATCCACCACCTGCGTCTCTGGGGGTGGCTTAGCTGCTCCCTTCTTTCCTTCTTGACGAAACATAACTTTGCCCTGACATTCTTTCACAGGTAATTTGCTTTGATTGATCACGTTTATCTTTGGTTCGAGGGCATTCACAATGATCCTTAGTACTTGGTTGTGCCGCCAAGTGTATCGCACTTTCAGGCCCATGGGACAGGCAAACAAAATGTGGCACAAGGTGCCAAGCTGCCCACACTGACATTTGTTCATTTCAGATATTTTCCATCGTACAAGGTTAGCTGGGGATGGTAGCATATCGTATATGGACCGCAGTAGGAAACTTAAACGCACTGGCTCTCATGCCCACAGATCTTTCCAGGACAACTTCTTCTGACCACGTGTTCTTCCCACCTCACGCAGTGCCCTTGCTGGCCACACTGCAACAAGTGAACGTACTTCCTCTCCCGTTCACACTGCCTCACCTCGTTTACCACCGCATCTTCTCTCTCCTTAGTACTACTCTTGCAAAAAGGCTTGAAGTTCTGCTTTCCAAGTCCCTTCCTATCACTCTGTAATGCACCTACGATATCTCTGTGCATCAAACTGCTCGCTGCTCTTTCGGCCTCTTCTTGTGTGTTCCATTTTTGCTAACACGTACCTCAGGAGGATTGTCGCGGATCTCCTGGTCCCTAGAGTATCTCAGCATTATTACAGTCCTCACAATATCAACCCGTTGTAGTCTTTAAACATGGATGTTGACCGCCTTTCCCATGCAGTGCAGTGTTATTGAGCTGCCTCGGTAGGCCAAGCCATTTGCAACCTCATACGTCATAAGGGGCAACATTAGTTGCGAGAACAACCCAAACTGAAGGCACAACAACTTAAACTTCCACGGCAATTTAGTCCTGTCAATAGCCTTAAGACAGTGCTCCGCCTAATTGTGAATTGCCACGCCTTGATTTCGATCTCTCAATCTGTTTTTGTACCACGTGCCCAGGCTCTTTATTGGTTGTTCTTTCACGGTAAATATAACGTCTCCAGCGGTGGAAAAATGGATCTCTTTCACGACAACTCTTCGACTTCTTTGCATTAAACTTCATCCTTGACCATGTGATCAGTTCATCCAACCTTGTCAGGATCTCGCGTGCTGCGTTGGCAGACTTCACACGCACAGTAATATCATCCGTGAGAGCCCTCAGTGGGGTCCTTGCAAGAGCAATTTGAACCTTCGTTGATCTCAGACCATCTCCATGACCAACACAAACAGATTACTGATATGGGGCATCCAGCTGGTATTCCAACCTCCACCCTTCAGCCACTGCCAGTCAGTCTTAAAGCTTCCCGCTGTGAATTGCATCTTAACGGGTTCCGGGAACCAAAAGTGTTCTAGTGCCATCGCGATCAGAGAGGACAGAGCCGTATGCGTTCGTTAAATCTAACCATGTCACTGTCAGGTCACCCTTAGTTTCCTTTGCTTTACGTATGGCATCCCAAAGAGCAAACGCATTCTCTACACACCCTGGTATGCCAAGAATTCCAGCCTTCTGTACTGACTTATTCACATACCGTTCAGCTGGACAAATTCTGTCACTCTCTTTGCTATTACAGTTGGCTCCCGATAACTCGAGCCTTCAAGGGAAATCAAAAAAGGTTCGAGTTATCGGGGGATGGGATTCCTGCTGACACCGCTTATCACATGTATTCTCACAGGAAAAACTGACACGTTTTGTGTACCAAAACACCAGGAAACTAAAGAAGTTGACACAAAGGACAATTAGACGCTTCAAAACTACAATGCTGCTCAATTTTCCGAAAATTGTTTCAAAATAGATTCAGTGTTATGGAGTTTGTTTTGTTTCATTACACTTTGACAAACGAGGTTCGAGTTATCGAGGGTAAGCTTATAAAGAAAATGACCTGAAGGAATTGATTTCGAGATAGCAGGAGGTTCGAGTTATCAAGGGTTCGAGTTATTGAGGGTAAAATTACAGTAAATGTATGGAGCAAATCCAGGGGAAATCAATTTTGGTTTGAGTTAGCGTGAGGTTCGAGTTACCGAGGGTTTGAGTTACCGGCAGTCAACTGTATTCGAAGCAAGATTTTACCATCGATATTGAGCAGAGAAATAGGTTTGAACTGCCCCACTCCTCAAGCATCTTCTTCCTTTGGTAGATATATTCCTTCAGCCAGACACCACCTTTCCCCCACAGTAAGTAACAACAACGCACTGGCCATACAAAGCTATTAGTTACGGGGGTTGCAAGATATAGCCAAGGCCTACAGTGTCGTAACAAGGTAACATGCGACCACGCATAACGTGGAGAAAGTAGCTAAGGACCTGAATGCATGATTTATTTGTTTACTGAAGTACCAGCAGTTTCATAGAAAATAACGTGACGCGTCAAGTGCGTCACACATCCGGAACGGTACGAACTCTGCTCTGTGATAGACACTTGCAATTAGGTTTACAAGTGAGTGGTTCTCTTTGTAAAGAAATGCCTTGATGGCGTAGTACCACCTACCTACCTACAATTAAATTGATTTAAATACTTCCGTTCACGCAACTGTTACAAAGCAGTGTAATTACATTCATATCCCGAAGGTGAACTTAGACGTGGCAAAACGATCATTTTATTTTAAAGGAGCCATGGAGTATCATAACTAATGACTTGCCTTCCCATATTAAGGGGCCGATTACATTGCGAATTTTACGCGGCTGAAATTTTAGCCCGCCGGGCTGAGATTTCAGCTCGGCATCCTGAACAACTTGGGCATGCGCACTGCTTGGGTTGTGCATGTAACCGCTTTCCTACAAACTTTTCCTGCCCAGTTTTTAAACATTGCACAAGGGATGAAATTTAGCAAGTAATCGCAAGAAAATCTCAGCGCCGTGGGCGGACCGAAATTTTAGCCCGGGGTGAAATTCGCCATGTAATCGGCCCCTTAGTCGAAGAAAAGTTTATATGAGTTTTTAGAAGGTGCTAAGATGCTTTTTCAATACTTGAAATTTTAAACTGCAACGAGTTATGCAAATAGCTTTAATGTTGTAAGATACGTATTTTAATATTTCAGGCACTTCATTATTATCATTATCATTATCATTATCATTATTATGATAGAAATTCGGCGTACAGCCACCATTTCAGTGATTCGTGCAACTCTGCACCAATAACTTTTTTCTTAAGTGTTAAGTTATCCTTCTATTTTAGTAACTTGAGGTAAATTAACTTAACTTAACTTAACTTTAATGAGTTTTATATTGCGCAATCATCAATGTAGCATTTTCGAATGCGCAGTACAATACGTTTGAAATAAAAATTAAAAAACTACATATTAACATATCGTGTAAAAATCAGGTAAATAAATGTAAGACAAATTTGAACAAAAGAGAAGCAGCCCCCCCTTCGAACTGACCACCCCGTGCCCCCCTTCGAACTCCCCACCCCGTGCCCCCCTTCGAACTCCCCACCCCGTGCCCTCCTTCGAACTCCCCACCCCGTGCCCCCCTTCGAACTCCTCACCCCGTGCCCCCTTCGAACTCCCCACCCCGTGCCCCCCTTCGAACTCCCCACCCCGTGCCCTCCTTTGAACTCCCCACCCCGTGCCCTCCTTCGAACTCTCCACCCTGTGCCCTCCTTCGGACTCCCCACCCCGTGCCCCCCTTCGAACCCCCACCCCGTGCCCTCCTTCGAACTCCCCACCCCGTGCCCTCCTTCAAACTCCCCACCTCGTGCCCCCCTTCGAACTCCCAACCCCTAGCCCCCCTTCGAACTCCCCACCCCGTGCCCTCCTTCGAACTCCCCACCCCGTGCCCCCCTTCGAACTCCCCACCCCGTGCCCCCCTTCGAACTCCCCACCCCGTGCCCTCCTTTGAACTCCCCACCCCTTGCCCTCCTTCGAACTCCTCACCCCGTGCCCCCTTCGAACCCCCCACCCCGTGCCCCCCTTCGAACTCCCCACCACGTGCCTCCTTCGAACTCCCCACCCCGTGCCCCCCTTCGAACTCCCCACCCCCTGCCCCCCTTCAAACTCCCCACCCCGTGCCCTCCTTCGAACTCCCCACCCCGTGCCCTCCTTCGAACTCCCCACCCCGTGCCCTCCTTCGAACTCCCCACCCCATGCCCTCCTTCAAAACTCCCCACCCCGTGCCCCCCTTCGAACTCCCCACCCCGTGCCCTCCTTCGAACTCCCCACCCCGTGCTCTTCAAACTCCCCACCCCGTGCCCCTCCTTCGAACTCCCCACCCCGTGCCCTCCTTCGAACTCCCCACCCCGTGCCCTCCTTCGAACTCTCCACCCTGTGCCCTCCTTCGGACTCCCCACCCCGTGCCCCCCTTCGAACCCCCACCCCGTGCCCTCCTTCGAACTCCCCACCCCGTGCCCTCCTTCAAACTCCCCACCTCGTGCCCCCCTTCGAACTCCCAACCCCTAGCCCCCCTTCGAACTCCCCACCCCGTGCCCTCCTTCGAACTCTCCACCCTGTGCCCTCCTTCGGACTCCCCACCCCGTGCCCCCCTTCGAACCCCCACCCCGTGCCCTCCTTCGAACTCCCCACCCCGTGCCCTCCTTCAAACTCCCCACCTCGTGCCCCCCTTCGAACTCCCAACCCCTAGCCCCCCTTCGAACTCCCCACCCCGTGCCCTCCTTCGAACTCCCCACCCCGTGCCCTCCTTCGAACTCCCCACCCCGTGCCCTCCTTCGAACTCCCCACCCCGTGCCCCCCTTCGAACTCCCCACCCCGTGCCCCCCTTCGCACTCCCCACCCCGTGCCCTCCTTTGAACTCCCCACCCCGTGCCCTCCTTCGAACTCCTCACCCCGTGCCCCCTTCGAACCCCCCACCCCGTGCCCCCCTTCGAACTCCCCACCACGTGCCCTCCTTCGAACTCCCCACCCTGTGCCCCCCTTCGAACTCCCCACCCCCTGCCCCCCTTCAAACTCCCCACCCCGTGCCCTCCTTCGAACTCCCCACCCCGTGCCCTCCTTCGAACTCCCCACCCCGTGCCCTCCTTCGAACTCCCCACCCCGTGCCCTCCTTCAAAACTCCCCACCCCGTGCCCCCCTTCGAACTCCCCACCCCGTGCCCTCCTTCGAACTCCCCACCCCGTGCTCTTCAAACTCCCCACCCCGTGCCCCTCCTTCGAACTCCCCACCCCGTGCCCTCCTTCGAACTCCCCACCCCGTGCCCTCCTTCGAACTCCCCACCCCGTGCCCTCCTTCGAACTCCCCACCCCGTGCCCTCCTTCGAACTCCCCACCCCGTGCCCCCCTTCGAACTCCCCATCCCGTACCCTCTTTCGAACTCCCCACCCCGTGCCCTTCGAACTCCCCACCCCATGCCCTCCTTCGAACTCCCCACCCCGTGCCCTCCTTCGAACTCCCCACCCCGTGCCCCCCTTCGAACTCCCCACCCCGTGCCCTCTTTCGAACTCCCCACCCCGTGCCCTTCGAACTCCCCACCCCATGCCCTCCTTCGAACTCCCCACCCCATGCCCTCCTTCGAACTCCCCACCCCGTGCCCTCCTTCGAACTTCCCACTCCATGCCCTCCTTCGAACTCCCCACCCCGTGCCCTCCTTCGAACTCCCCACCCCGTGCCCCCTTCGAACTCCCCACCCCGTGCCCTCTTTCGAACTCTCCACCCCGTGCCCTCCTTTGAACTCCCCACCCGGTGCCCCCCTTCGAACTCCCCACCCCGTGCCCCCCTTCGAACTCCCCACCATTAAAATCTCCTTCTATCCATTAAAATCTATATAATTTATAATTTAAAAGCTATCTTAAATAAATATGTTTTCACTTGAGTCTTAAAAATGCCAACGCTAGTGCTATTGCGTATTTGTTCGGGGAATGCGTTCCATAATTTAGGGGCAGCATACATAAATGGTCTGTCTCCGAGGGTTGTGTATGACTTCGCAGGTGGGAGTGTTAGGAGCAGAGAGTTATTTGATCTTAAGTTGTAACTACCCCAGTCCTTTACTTTTAAAAGCCTACTTTTAAAAATTAAGCTCCTAACACGATTCTTTCTTTTCCGTTCAGGAAAAGCCTGCAGTGAAATAAAGTCCCACAGTTCACGCGCCATGAGTGGTTCTTACGTCATCGACCCTGATGGTGAAGGTGGCTACGAACCCTTTACTGTCTTCTGTAACATGACAGACAAGAATGCAGTTGGCGTGACAGTTGTCGGTCATGACAGCGAAGCAAGAATTCTGGTTAATGGGTACGAAGAAGCAGGAAGTTACGTTCGGGATGTTCACTACTTGGGAGCGGGTCTGACTAGTGTTGAACAATTGGCTGGCCTTCCGAATGTCTCCGCCCACTGTGAGCAGTTTATCAAGTACGAATGCTACAACGCTCTTCTTTTCTTCTCATCTCCTCTCGGTAATCCTAGTAGCTGGTTAGTGTCACGTGATCTTATCGCGCTGACGTATTGGGGTGGTGCCACACCAGCTGATTTTCACAAATGCGCATGCGGGGTAACATCTCCGAACTCATGCGCAGACACAACCCGCGGATGCAACTGCGACAAGAATGATCTCGTATGGCGTGAGGACAGCGGTTTACTCACTGAAAAGTCTGACCTCCCTATAATACAGCTAAAGTTCGGCGACACCGGTTCCTCTACTGAAAAAGGTTATCACACGCTGGGAAAACTCAGGTGTTACGGCATGGCTTGAAATTACCTCGCAAAGACACCAAATAATAGCAAACGTCAAATCTGCCAGTTGTCTTCGGTCGTCTAAAATACACATTCTCCTTAAGTTTTGGTCTAATTCTTTAAAACGTAAAATACATAGAGAATTAGCTTTCTAACAATCAACTAAAGCTTCAGTTATCAGGTGATGTGGCTTCAGTGCGGTACTGACAGTGGACCGGTCATTTTAAATAGATTAGATAAAGCACCACTGGGCTTGAACACGGGCAAATAATTGTAATAGAACGACTGAAAAAACTTCAAGTAAATACTTAAGTTGTTCACCAACGCTAAAATTTAATATATGACTTCTCAAACGACAGACGAAAACTGGATCATTATCACGATTTTGCCGTAAGCGTGATGTAAATCTCTCTACATGAGTAGACAGTATGCTATTTTGCAATCTTTTTATTTTTATTTTTACATTTTTACGGATAATAATGATGTAATCCACACTCTTTGCAAGGCTTCTTAAACTTTCTTTGAAAAAAAATCTTGTCAGGTTGTTTTCGATATAACCTTAATTGTTTGTCATTGGTAGTCGGATTTTTGATTTGAACAAAGGCTATAATAAATTTAATTTGCGGATTCTTTTGGCTTTTTTGAAGAACATAACTCAATATTAAGTTACATTGTGGTTACGTAGCTAAAAACGTATAGAAAAGAAAGAAATAGTTAAGATTTGTTGGCTAATTTCAGCCTTACATAGATTCTAAGTAAGTTTTCAAAATTTTGTTTTTTTCTCAGCCTCAATATTCTTATCAAAAAGTATCCATTGGATGTAAATGGGAAAAAAAATGCAGAATTACCCGCACACACACGTAATTGATGATTTATGTAAACATCATTGAAGCAAGGAAACTATACCGTTTTCTTTAGTTTATTCAGTACTGAAACAATTCTTAGTAATTACGAGGTAGATTAAAGAAAGCGAATTTTTCTTTTTGAAATGACCTTTTCATTGGCATTGCCGTAGCGGTTGTTGAAATTCCTTTAAACAGAACCATTGGTCGTTTTGCCGCACGGAAAAGCTTCATGAATTCCGTAAACTGCGTTCACTGCACATAAACCATAGATTCAGGAAGAAATTAATTATTGCAGTACTTTCGTCTCTATTGTAAATTTAGGAATTGAACAACAACGAACATAATCAGTACACTTGACAAACTATTCTACTGTGTGTTGTTAGATTTAGGAACTGTTTGTCATATTTTCCTCCGGGAATTTTCTTCAAAAGAGTATTAACAGGAATGATTACTCTTGGTCATTATAGTTTTTAAAAATAAACAACAATAAATTAAGGTCTCAGAATACGAACAGTTGGTTTGTTTGTCCTTGACACACGTACAGTCCAAGAGAAAATAGCTCTTCATAAAGGAATGAGGATAGATAAAGAAAGGGCGGGCTTCTAAAGTTATGATGTCTGCAATGAATATTTTTGCAAACAGGCCTGCTAAGTGATGTTTCAAGCTTAGAGAGCGAGCCGCAAAAGCGGCAATTTTAAACTATCTAATGTTAGTTTTAGGATAGCTTCCATATTAGAATAAAGACAACTGGTTTGATTAAGGCCCTTGATATAATTTCGTGGCAGCCACTATTCTCATTAGATCTCACAAAAGTATGCGAGTCAGTGATAAGTGGTCACACGTTTCCGTTTCGTCTCGCTAGCAACAATACACGTACTGAAGGTTGCTGACGATTGCTCAAAACAAACATGTCGCGTCAATGAACAAATAGTTATCACAAGGAGTATACTTAAAATTTAAACAAAAAGAGCTTTATTTTTGTTTAAGCGATCCCACTTTAAACATTGGTATCTAAAGTTATATTATCTTGAAACTGACTTACACCGATTTTCGCGAAAAAAAAAGGTAAACAAAAACCTTGCGTCAATAATATTGTTACTAACGGGACGCGATTTCTGCAGGCTTTATGTTATTACGGGGAAATTCTCCGGTTCTCGGGATGTCTTTTTGATCGGAAAAATGAAAGACGCGAAAAAGAAAGTCCACACTTTTTTATCAGAATTTTTTTTGCGGAAATTTCTAAATTCGCGAAATTGTGATGTGGCGGATTACAAAATTGTCCTTCCAAATTCGCAGGATGCAAAAATTTCCCATAAGTTTCCGCAAAATTTTTCCCGTTATGTGGGTAGATAACGAAGTTAGATCATTGGCAAATTCTCGGTCGATGAGAGGTTGTTATATCCTTTGTAATTTCTTTTAGCATTTTTGACTTAAAAATTAAAGGCACACGAAATAGGAAGCGCATAGCAACAGTGTATTGAAAAGAAAACATTCCATCTTTTTTTCTAGAAGCAATTCCTCAAGCACGTACAACTTGCCCTTTGAAGTAAACGACAACCGGAGCAACAGCATTAAAGAGCCTGTTAATAAGAATAATCAAAGGGGGGAAAAAAAACGTGTTTCGAGCAACAGTTCAAACTCAATCACTTTATTTTTGTCTTGTTGCTATAGTCTAGAACAATAACACTTTACGGACAAATTTACCAAAGAAAGTTGATTCATACAGTGCAAAAGCAAAACAATGATAATTTTAAGAAAAAAGAAAAACAAACATAAGGGAAAAATGTGTCTTAATGTTGAAAATAACCCCTTCAGTTTTTACTTAAATACAAAGGCATTTTTCTATTTTACGGTTAAGATGCATGGATCGATCATGAATGCAATCTATAGCGTTGAAAATTACTGATGCTACTATACAATGGAATCATAGAAACCAATTCACGTAATAAAGAAACTCATACATAATAAAAGACGTAACGACCCATACGCCAACAAAACGGAGCTTTATGTTTGTTTGGTGATTTCCAAAGTTTAAAAATTGAAAGGCACACGGCTTTCTTTGCTCAACAGGAAAATCACGGGAACGGTTTAAGCACTTCTATATAGACAATTTACCTTTTACTAAGTAACGACACGCGGATACTAAAGCATAGTATCTGTTAATGAAAAGCAAATGTTTAAAACCAGTCAATTCATTTTCCTTTGTAGCTTTCTAGAACACTAGGGCCACATGCACAATATTATCAAACAAAGTTGATTCATAGAACGCAAAATCAAAATATGGATAATTAAAAAAAAACAAAGAAAAGCAAGCAAACAAACAAACAAAAAACAAATGCAAGGTAAAAAAGGTGTTTTCATGTTTAAAGATGAACCCTTATTTTTTTAATTGTACACAAGAGCATTTTCCTATTTTACGCTTAGGATACATGAATTTACATCTTTGGAATTACTGGTGCTACCGAATGAAATCATCACAACCATTTCTAATAATAATCTCATACATAATAAATGAGTTTAAGTCTTATAAGCCTGAAAAGCTGAGCTTTATATTCCCACTAAAACCGTGTCCTTTTGGAGGATTAAGCCACGACATCTGCCAATACGTATTTTTGCTTTTCCTAAAAACTTTAATCTTCGTCTAAACGTTCTAACAAACTGAGATGTTGGTTATCGTTCTAGTATTTATCAACATTTCTTTGATGACTCAAACCGCAGCAAAGTTTCAGCAAACGGCTCTTTTTCGAGATCAAAAACGACACTTCAACTTTGGAAACTTCAAAGCAGACATCCATCACCAATTATCAGTCACAAAAGTTACGTCTTCCTTGTTTGCCGACAGATTTGACTGCACATTCAGCTGTGTTAGCGAGTCGACTTGTAAGTCGTTTAACATTGCAGCTAATCCAGACTCTGATGGTCTTTATCTGTGTGAGTTGTTAGACACTGACAAGTACAGGGCCGCTGAGAATGATCTACAAGTGAATGGTGCCTTTTATCATTTCAGCCCGTTGGTGAGCTGGAACAGTTTTTAACCACCTAAGCTAGGGACTTAACTGAGGCTTAACTTTATCGTTATACGTGTAAATTAAACCCGTTTTCATGGTCTCCGTTCCTGCTTCCTTGTCTGGAAGCCGAATAAACTTCTAAATTGGAACAGCTATTTACTGATTTTAGTAAGTATGGGGCGTATGGGGCAAGTTAACACGGTTTTTGTTTATAACCTTTTCATGGTCAAACTTTTTTCTTACTTGGACTTTATGTCTGAGAATCTCGATAGTTTGTTGCAATACTCATCAATTAACCCTCACACATACTTTGTGTGTGTGTGTGTGCTGGGGGGGGGGAGTGGATGCCACACCCCCATAACGTTTGTCTTGAATTTTGCCAAGACGAATTATTATCTGCACCTGCCGTTTCCAGTAGTTATACGCATATCCTTTACATACATTTTGACACAGGTTTGGTGAGAATCGGTTGCTATGGCCATCTTGGGTAACCTCACAGCCCCCCATCAACGTCATCTTGTAGAGCACGTCACAGGCTTTCTACTAAAGGTTTTATTAATGTAAGCTTCAACTCTCCTTTTGCAGTCTTCATGCCAGCCAGGATTAGTCGGAATTTATTGTGAACGTCAAGGTAACTATGCTATCATTAAGAAAGAGTCAAATTGACCTTTATTTGTCCATTTAGTTAAATTATCTTGGACGTGCATATTTGGATTACGTAATTCAAAAATTTAGAAACAAAAATCACTCACAGAAAACCCATTTTGCTCGGGAGCAATAAGAGGAGGTTGTATTCTCAGGCATGTCAAAGAAATGTGTCAACGTCCAACTAAAGATGATTCGTGGCGAGATCCCTTTTTGTTTATAACTTTGCGTAGAAGTATCTTTAATTTATTCGTGAAACTTTTTCTGAAAGAAAGATGCGGATTTGACCTATCTGAAAACAACGAAAATTTACATTTTGAAAATATGCTCAGTCTTGGGGTAGCCTGCTACCTTAAAAAAGTTATACTAGGTACACAAGATTGTGCACGTCGTTGACGCCTTCCGTTTTTTCAAAATACATTTTGTGCATGCATGTTCTTCCCCAGGGTGACGTTCGATCATAACGTTTACTCTTGGTCTCTTACCATTAAGGAAAAAGTTGCAGTGAGATAAAATCGCAAAGTCCACAAGCCACAAGTGGTTCTTACGTCATCGATCCTGATGGTGAAAGAGGCTACGAACCTTTTACAGTTTTCTGTGACATGACAGACAAGAATGGAGTTGTCGTGACGGTCATCGGTCACGACAGTGAAAATAGTAAAACATGCTCACTGATTCGATGGCCACTCATTGTCCCAGGTAGAGGATTAAGATATGGGAGCCGCGATTCGCTCCGACACGCAGCTTTGCCCGTTACTGTCCCCGAAAACCTGCTTGACTCTTACGCTGGGACACGTCACCTTGCGATGGTTTTAATGAACGTTTCTCTCCATAACTTAATTAAACAATAAGAACCCTTTCCCAACCCCTTGGTTTATCTATTTGAAAGCAAGTTCCCAGTTTTTAAATTCATTGTTCGCCTGGAAGGTCTGAGGTAGTAAGGCGGCTTGGGGAGGAGAACCTTCTGCTGACTTGGTTGAAGCTGCAAGAGTCGATGCGGTATGCCCAGAGTCCATGACTTTGCTGCATTGAGAGTAGTACTCTGTTGTGGCGAGTGATTTCCACCCCACGTGCCTTGCAACGTCTTCTTGTGACACACCCAAAAGAGCGAGGGTTATGGCGCAGCCACTTCGAAAGCTATGGGCGGACTCGCCCTGGTAGTGCTGACAGCCGAACCCATGAAAGGCGATTCAGTGACTGGTCCTTTCCTATCTGTGACTCTAAACAGATAGCCATCTCTTAAGTTGATAGCCATCTCTTAAGTTGATAGCCATTAGGTCACACATGTTGACATACAGCTTGATATTGCCGACAGGGCACACAATAGTTCTCGCATTTCTTCACTTTGAAAATGTTTGTATTGCCTCTGAGGGTTTTCCCGAATGTGTGGCGGAACAAGAGGAACTGTCCGTCGGCAGAAGTAAGGACTTCTTTAGTGAACACGCGACCTAGATCTGAGGCTCTGTCGCCAGCGTCAAATCGAGGCAAAAGAAAGCTAGGTCCCTTGCGTGGAGGAAGCGTGAAACCAGTGAGATATCCTTTTGGGAGGCCTTTTCTCTTAAATATGCGCATAGACGCGTCAATTTCTCGAAGAAAATTGGGATAGCCTGCTTTGGTGTGACCATAGAGATGGCTTGTTCCTCTCGGACGGTCTTAAGGTACGCCTTGACGCTCCTGTGGGAAGCCAGGTTACCTACACCCAACAAGTCGTTCCACTCTCCCCCGCGCCCTATGTTCGCAAAGAGTGATCTGAGCTTCCCAATCATACTATCAACAGTCCCCGCAGCCAATCTCGATGGGCATGGGCATGGGTCGGGACGCTTGGACCCAAACAAAGGACAAGATGGAGTGTGTACTTTGGTCCTCCCTGAATTGTCCTTCCACATCAAAAAGCGTGCAATATCATTAGGTGTTGCATTGTAGACAGACTTGGGATGAGGTAGAGATGCGAGGAAACGTTCCAATTCTAGGTGTAATTTTGAGATCTGCTTTTGGTATGCCTTGTTTTGGCTTACGCTCTGAAGGGTTCGTAGGCGGGCGTCTATTCCTGACAGGTCCAAGGGAAACTTGAGAGGGGAGTTGCTGTTGCTAGCGGGTTTTCTATTATAACCACACCTTTGGCAAAATAAGAAAGTGGAGTCGTTGGGATACGCGCACATGGGGCACTGAACCGCCGGAGTCCAGAGTCTTGGTACTTCGGGTAGAGGCTGCAAAATACCCAGAACAAAGCGTACCGTGAGTTAAAGGCGAACGTAAGTAAGAATGAATGACACATGCTACCAACAATATGACAGTTTTATTGAAATTAAGGAAGTTTGGAAGAATTAATTTCTTTGATCAACCAACATAAATATAGCAAAGATGTATAGTACTGTTCATTGCTAATGACTAGATAATTAGTTTATTCTTCTAAATTTGAAACGCGGAAGACCCAAAGGTCCCACATCAGGGGGCGCCTTTCCCAGCTTGTATTACCCGTCTTGGATGGGAACAGAAGGACATCGGGATCTCCTTTGGAACCCAGTTTAAAGGAAGCGATTGAACAACGAGACAGTAAAGGCCACCAGTACCGCCTCGGGGATAGATCAGGCGCCACCAGGGTGAAGACACAGGCCTGCGGCTTAAGATGCTTGAGAAGTGGACCGATGAGGGAGAAAGGCGGGAAAACGAACGCGTTTTCGTGGTTTGGTACCTGCTGGGAAAACACATTGACGCCGGATGAGCCAGCGCACGGGAATGGCGAAAAGAATCGCAAAGGGCGACCAGAGGCATTGCATCTAACGTCGTCTGGTAACGCCATGAGATCCAAGCTATGGGGGCCGAACGCTGCTTCGACGGTGCGCCAGGATGATGGTGAAAGGGTACAATCTAAGTCTGACACGGTGCGAGAAAGAGAATCCGCCGTATTTAAGGCAGATGGAACAAAATGTACAGCTAATGAAATGTTGTGTTCCAAAGAGAACGTAAACAAATCCTTCATAACCTCTGAGATATCGGGAGACTTCCAGTTCCAGCTATCTACGACAGCCTTGTTGTCGACGAAGGCATCTAAGCGGACATTACGCACGTGTGCCAATAAGGATGTTAGTGTAGCGAGGAGAGCTTTGGCTTCTTTAACTGCAATGGGAAGAGTTCTTGATTCCTCGTCCCAGTAGCTGCGGATTTCTTGTGGAGACAGAGAGCCTGGGGTTTTGAGGATCCCTCCCCATCCTGTGTTGGAGGCGTCAGCATGTACGGTAACGCTCACGTGCTTCTCATCTTTCCATGGAAGAAAGCCCGACCAGGAATCCAAGAAGCGCCACGCAATGAAACAGGCCATTTCTGCTAGCTGGAAGTCCGAGAACTGATTCTTGTGGTGTGCGTGAAGGCGTAACTGACCTGCGTGCCTATCATCTAGGTATTGAGTGCACTGGACTCCTAAGGAACGGATGTAACTGATTGCTACAAGGCCAGTGGAGTTATAGATGAAAGCGCTGACCTTCCATCCGAAGGGTAAAGTAGTGTACACGAAGTACCAGCCTTGCCATTCTCAGCCAAAAAATTCACGACAGGCAGGTTGAAGTCGTACGTGATCGTAGCCACTTTTATCGTCAAAGGTAGTTTGGAAGTGCCCGACTCCAACGTAGCGAGGAAGGTCGGTTATGTAGTCCAAAGAAAACGGCGAGTTTTTTATCCAGGAATTCAAAAAACGCTCGTCGTGGCACATGCGCGGCTTCTGGGGCTCAATGGTGATAGGCATGACTGTGGGGTGTAACTTGGTCCACCTCGCCCCAGACCTCTAGAGAGCCATTGCGAACTCTTTCTAGTATGGTTTCCGTGATAAAATCGTGAAAACTGAGACATGACTTCGAGTTTGGGAAAAGGGCTCGGGGAGGAATATCTGAATCGTATTTAGTTCCCTGAATGAGTCCTGTGAAGTGGGTGAAGAAATCATATACATTTACTCCTTCGTCGATCCATCTTTGGACGCGAGAGTTTGCGCTCGGCCCAGTTGAAATGCTGTCCCAAGTTAAACGATGCTGGTGGATATTTCCCGTCACGAAGGATGTTGGGTCCCGAAATCTGAGTTGAGCGGGAGACGCCCAACAAGCACCCGCAGATACCATGTCTAAGGACGGTAATAGCCCGGCCCAGGTGGTTGGACTTCCCTCCCAATCGCAGATATTTTCCTTGGCTGGATGTGAACGACCATTGGACAAACGATCTTTGAAAAGACCAGAACAGACAAGAGGAGCAAAACATGTAAGGAAAAAACGAGAATGAGGACCTGACAAACTATGGTAAACCGCCTAAGAAGGTCCGAGACTTTGCGTTCTAAGAATAAAACATAGTGATATCTCGAAGAATATCACAAAACGAAGGAATTTTGGCGGGAGGGAACCTCCCACCACCTGGCCGGGCCAGGAACCTATCAGAGACAGGTTATAAGGTGTTGTTTAGAATACCATTCTGGCACGGACACTTGGGGGTGGTATAAAACAATGAAAGACACAACTACTGAATTGATGATGAATCTTTAATCGATAAGCAGACAACAGCTAACTAGGCAATACTAGCTAGCGTAGTGTATAGCCAAAGATTGTTATCGGTTGGCATTTCTTCTTCCCCGGTTAGGGTTCCCGCAATTTCGGGCCATGTGACCACGCCTGCCGCAGTTGAAACATACAGGAGGAGTATGGCGACGTCTAACGCCCAGCTGTTGGTATGGCATTGGTCTTGGCGGAGCTCGAGGGGATTGCTTTAAGGCTTTCTGTATCTCGTTGGTTACTTCGACCTCATCTTTGCTACCGACGAGCTTAAGTAGGATGTTCTGAGGTGCTGGATTGTGTACTAGAGCCCGTGATTGCTTCAATACAACGTTGAAGTGCGGGGCTCTGTCGTCGTCTTTCTCTCTAGCAGTATCTACCAATTGCTCTAATGCCGCCATTGCAGAAAAAGGGTCAAACAAAGCTGGAGGTTTAGCCAGGTGCTGCCGCAGAAGAGCCAGGGCCGCGTCAACATTAGAGGCATCGTGCAGACGTTTGAACTCATCCAGCTGCTTTTGCAAGGCTGCTACACCCTCATCCTATTAGTACAAAAGAGAGATTTATAAGGGAGCGTACAACTTTCCCGACTGAGGCTACTGGGTGGTAACTCGTGTCTAACCCACAATGTATAAGCGAATAAAGACTTAAAGAAAATTACCTACAGATAAGAAATTTTGTGCGCTAAAGCAGCGAATCCTACGCAAAAGATTCTAAAATCTCGCAAGTACAGAATTCAAAAGAGGAAAACATACGGCTTAGCTCATGTCTTTATAGAACAGCTTCATCTTTATGATGAGAACCACTTAGAAGTGTGTGTAGACACCGGAAGAGATGGCTACAAAGATCCTTACTTAGGATACCATAAAGGCAAAAACCCAAAAATTTTGAAGGAACGAGACGTGTGAACTGATAAAGCTGCGGGGATTTAAAACAAATTTAAGACTACATCTGAGGATAGCATGTTCTGGTATGGATACAAAAAACGCCGATAAACGACAAAGGCTAACGAGTTACCGACCGTTATTCGACCAGCACGATTTCCTCTAAGACGATTTCGCAACGTGGCAATCGCCTAATGAACTCAAAACTAAACAAAAAATTATACCAGGATTGCACACCGCCAACATGAATTAGTGGGATTGCTACGCGACCAAATATATAATTTAAATTAAAATTCTTAGTATACTTTAGCCATCGAGCAGCCAACATATATTTACTAAGGTTGCCACACGAGCGAACGCGAAATAAAGCTAGAACTACCAGTATATTTAAGCTATAACACGGACGACATACCTATATTTGGTCGCCACACGCCCAAACGTAAAATAAAACAATCAATTCAATATTATGGTCAATCAATATTATGGTCATAGAACCGCCGAAATATTCTACTATAACAATTCTACTATGTGCGCATCCCGGGTAGCATATTTACCAAGGTGACCACACGACCAAACGTAAAGAAAACTATAAACATTAAAGTTTTATTAAGCGCCACACGACCAAAAGCCAAATATACCAAAAGGTTATAAATTTCTAGCTGACGCACGGTCCATGAGTTTTACTAGAGTTACCACACGACCAAACATGAATTATCAGTATAAATTTCTAGCCCACACACGGCTCATATAAAGTTTTGCACAAACGCCAAATATGTAATAAACTTTTAGCCGACACACGGCCGATGGGTTTTACTGGGGTCGCCACACGACCAAAAGCCAATTGAAGTTACGTAAATCTCTAGCCGACACACGGCAAATAAGTTTTACTAGGGACGCCACACGACCAAACGCCAATTGAAATTCTAAATCTAGCCGACACACGGCAAATAAAATTACTGGGGTCGCCACACGACCAAACGCCAATAAAAGTTATAAAATTTCTGGCCGGCACAAGGCCAATGAGTTTTACTAGGGTCGCCACAAGACCAAACGCCAATTGAAATTCTAAATCTCTAGCCGACACACGGCAAGTCTACTGGGGTCGCCACACGACCAAACGCCAATTAAAGTTAAAAATCTCTAGCCGACACACGGTAAATAAATTTACTGGGGTCGCCACACGACCAAACGCCAATTAAAGTTAAAAATCGCTAGCCGACACACGGCAAATATATTTACTGGGGTCGCCACACGACCAAACACCAAATAAAGTACAAATCTAGCTCTATCCGACACACGGCAAATATATTTACTGGGGTCGCCACACGACCAAACACCAGTAATCAAAGTAAAAATCTCTATCCGACACACGGCAAATATATCAATTTACTGTAGTCGCCAGACGACAAAACACCAAAAACGGATTAAAATGTTCTGGCCCACACTGGTCGCGCGAAAAAACGTCAATTAAAATAAATACTAAAACTACACTAAATACCAAGCTGGAAAATGGCCGATAACTGCTACGAGAGTAAAGCCCAAATGCTAAAATAATTAGAACTACGAGAATATTACACTGCAAAACGACCAATTTGCAGTGAACTAGGTTACTAATGAACAAAAGAATCAACCGTAAATTATATAGAAGCTATATAAGTACGCTAAAACCGATTAACACGGCCAACACGAAAGCTAGACGGGTTATAAACCAAAATTAAAAAGCGAACGAAAAATATCCGAAGAAGATGAAACAATTGACTAAACAAACAAATGTATACCTCATTAGGCTGAGCTTCAGCTTGTGCAGGCGGATTAGGTGGAGCTTGGGCATCATTTTGTTGGCCTTGGCCGTCCTGTTGTTGAGGATCCTGTTGTTGAAGGTCTGCTAGGAGAGCAGGGTTCGGGTTCGTGGGCTGTTGAGCCATATAAGAGCTTCGGCGACGAGGAAAATGAAGGACGCTGTGCGATAGCTTTTGCCCACCGGCTTAATTGCGAGAATGGCGGTGAAACGACCCTGGCAAAGGTTTAAGAACCTTCCGAAAGTCCCTGGGGATGACATTACATGTCCTCGTGCATAAACAACCTCAAACAAGGTTGTTCATTTGACGCGGGAGTGAGAAATCGTGGTCATCTCATCAGTAGGAATAGAGTTTTTGTAAATGGTTATGGATCCCAGGAAGTTACGTTCGACATGTTCACTACTTAGGAGCGAGTATCACAAGTATCGAACAAATAGCTGTCATAACAGATGTCTCCTCCCATTGCGAGCTGTTCATCAAGTACGAATGCCATGATTCTGCGCTCCTGTACATGGGCAACCCAGATGGCTGGTGGGTATCACGTGACGGGGAGGCGATGACATATTGGGGTGGAGCCGCACCAGCTAATTCTTACAAGTGTGCATGCGGTGTAACATCTCCAAACTCATGTGCAGACACCGCCCGCGCATGCAACTGCGACAAGAATGATGCCGTATGGCGTGAGGACAGCGGTTTACTCACTGAAAAGTCCCACCTGCCCGTGACGCAGTTAAGGTTTGCAGATACAGAGGTTTCTTCCGAACAAGGTTATCACACGCTTGGAAAACTCAGTTGTTACGGAATGGCCTGAATTTACCATGGAAAGTAATCACTGCACACTGTACGATTTATTAACTATTCTCTTTAGATTGGGGTTTGCGCTCTCGGCTTCAGTAAGGAACTTTTTAAAGCAATCATGACGGCACAGCAACAAGGCATTACAAAATGGTAGTGGTTGCCAAAACGTTAGCTTATTGGTTGCCAAAACGTTGCCCAACAACTTGTGGCTGAGGCTATTTCTAATTAATCGTGATTTGATTGCTTTTTTAATAATTATTTTCATGTCCAGAAGTTGTAATTTATTTCTTGATTTGAGTAAGGTCCACTCCCAAGGATAATAGACGTCAGAAAAATTCGGGTTATGACGAATAATTTTCGCTGTAAGAAACTTGGGAAAGTTAATAGCTAACTACAATTAGTAGTTAACTGATAATTGGCCAAAAAAATAGTAGTTAACTGACATTTGGACGAAAAAATAGTAGTTAACTGACAATTGAGTACCCCCATTAGCACCCTCTTATCTGTAAGACATGTATCTTTCCTAATCACAGATGTAATAATAATAATAATTTAATAAACTTATATAGCGCGATGTCATAAGTTTCTAAAGGATCGAAGTTATTCTGAGACTGGATCGAAGTTGAAAGTTATTTTGAGACTCGCCTTCGATCACGTAGAAGCTACGGCTTTTTGTGTTGTCGTTTTAACTCCACTTTCATGGTTGTGGTTGAAATAGAAATAGGATTCTGGGAGTTAAAACACTGTACCTCCATTGTCTTGTTGTGTTTCTAGCATCCAACAGATATATCTCCAGCAGTTTAATCGCCCTTAGCAACTCTGACGGAGGTATTGTTTGACTTTCCTGTGTCTATTTCTAGTCCGTAAAGGATTTTCTAAACTTCCATTTCCAGTATAAATCTGCAGCAGTTAAAATGCTAAGTCTCAAGGATGCATCTCATGGAATGATTAAGAATTATTCTGTTGAAACACGTGTTGGTCACCGCTTATGTACTTATGGGGAGGATCGATTGTTCTGCTTTCTCATTGGCGCGTTAAATGCACTAATTACTAAATTTAATATTCTAAATTTGACCAGCAGGTGAAAATCCTGATGTTTCACCTGAGAAGCGGCGTTATTTCTGATATTGTTGTTTTGAAGGGACTTGCAGCCGGTACCTTATTACAGCAAATAAATTTTTCGGGTTCTTGGCATTTTTTTTAATTGCGAAAATTTGATATCGAAGAAATTTTAAAATTGTTCAGTAAATTTCTAAATTCACAAACAAAGTGTCGCAAAAATTTCCTGCAATGTGGTGGTTAACGAAGTTAGCCACATTGGCAAATTCTGGGAAAATTATGACAACGCTTTATTGAAGT
Organism: Siderastrea radians; assembly: GCA_964017195.1. Lineage (NCBI taxonomy): Eukaryota > Metazoa > Cnidaria > Anthozoa > Scleractinia > Rhizangiidae > Siderastrea > Siderastrea radians. Next base: position 59,898,550 of record OZ024890.1, on the reverse strand, counting down.
AATCGAAGAAGAGTAAGTATGAAAGTAAAACAAGAAGTTTGTTATTCAAATTCTGAAAATCCTTCTATATAGACAAAATGCCTTTTAACAAAGTAAGTGGCACGCGGGGCAAAAGCATAGTATCTGTTAATGAAAATAAACGAAGACAAGTGAAACACGTGTGTCAAGCAAATGTTCAAAACCAGTCACTTCATTTGCTTTGCAGCTTTCTAGAACTTTAAAAATTTACACTAGGGCTTTATGCACAACTTTCCAAACAAAGTTGATTCACACAGCGCAAAATCAAAATAATGTTAATTAAAAAAGAAAGAAAGAAAACCAATGTAAGGGAAAAAAGATTATAAATGTTTAAACTAACCTCTTCATTTTTACTTTATAATTGTATACAAGATAATTTTCCTATTTTACGCTTAGGATGCATGGATCGAACATAAATTTACATCTAGCTAATTACTGATACTACCGAATGAAATCATAGCAACCATGTTTAATAATAATCTCCTACATAATAAATGAGTTTAAAGTGCCACTGAGACCAGAATTTTGGTATTCCATATTTTTACATTTTTGAACATAGTTTGTGGTTCTTAGTCACCATGCCAAATTTTAACTTATTACGACAACTAGAAGTCGCTTTTTTCGGACGGTTTTTGTCGAGATTTTGCGGCCGCCATTACTGGCCCTTGTTCCGGAAGCTGGCTTGCGAATGAGCGGAAGTGACGTCAGAGGCTCACCTCAAACCTAGTGCCTTCACATGGTTACTTGCCACGGGAAAGTAAATTGTCCTCGAGGAAAGATTTCTTGCCAAGTGTTTGTCTACGACTTTGAAATCTTCCTTGCTGCAGCAGTAATGACAGGTAGTACTTGTGTTGTACAATGCCACAACAATAAATCCAACCACCGAGCTGGTATTTTCCTTCATTAAAGCCCTGCGAGCGGACCCGCAATGGAAAAAAGGACAATGTTCCTACTCACACACAGTGCGAATTTCAACCCGAGAGGCATTTTGATCACTTCACGGACGAGTTTTTCCAGAAGGCTGTTCATGTCGCAAGATCGCAGAGGTCGATCATTCCATTGCCCATTCCAACTATATGGAAAAAAGGACCGAAGAAAACCATTATCTGCGTGAACAAGACGAAAGGTAACTTACCTAATCTTATAACGTAGTTGAAGTGATAGTTTGTTTCTTCTTTAACGCATCCACCATTGTTCAAAACTGATTTTCTTTTAACGTATTTTGAAATTTATTGTCGTCGTGGAAAACCCTTTCAGTTCTGCCGTCTGCTAGCGCGAAGATCCTCGGCGAATGCAATCCTGACCGCCGTGATTAAGCTGATATAGTTTGTACTGCTTATCTTTTCCTTTTTTAAATCCTCGTGTGTTAATTTCAGAGCAGTAATCGCTTAGAAGCATGGACATTTATTTTATAACATACCATCCTGAATGTGGAGAAACTTTTCTTTCTATATTCCCTGTCGGTGAACAGTCGATTGACATTATTGTTCGGGCAGTAACAAAACTTAGGTGTGGTAATTACAACCTAAGAATTGAAAATGGGAGACATTCCACCCATAAACTACCTGAGCATCTGAGAATTTGTCAATGCTGCAGCTCAAATGAAGTTGAAAACGAAGTACACTTCCTCTTATCTTGCAATAGATATGATGCAATTTTAAAATCTTTAATGGACGATATTATTAGTAAATATTCCAATTTCGATTCTTAAAATTGTATTTCTCTTAAATAGCATTGACGCTTTCACTTGTAAAACATTAGGTTACTTCATGTACGAAGCTTTTGCATTAAGAAATGGATCAATAGACACAGGAATTGTAAATTAATCGATTTTGCAACTTTTTTTCTTTCTCCTTTCTATGTGCAATGGCATTTGTGATTGGAAATGCAAATAAAATGTTATTGTTGTCGTTCGAGATAAAGGCTTTAGTAGATCGGATCGTCGGTGCGTGGAAATTGAAGTTGGGAAAAAATATCACACGCCACTATTTGCCTAAGGGTTTAACAATGTTATTTATTTTTACCTGTCATAGCAATCTTAGTAAATGAACTACTAAGAAAAATGATTAAATGTCAAGTTATTATTTTTACGCAGCGAATAAGGCAAGCGAAAGCTTCGTTTCCTCGGCGGACCGCATGTTGTTGTTGAGCAGCGGAAAATTTTCCTTGTGGCTTTTAATTTTGACTACAAATATTTAGATTCCGGTCACACAAGGCCTCCAGTTCTTGAAAAAGAAAGGTTTTGATTTATTTCACTTCTTTCGGCTCAGAAAAAGAATTCTATAAAAACTGTTTAAAATATTTAGCAGCGCCAAGCACTTGTGTTTCAATGTGTTGAGTGACCACTGTACTATGATAAACACGATAAGCTGACTGCCAGCTGATTACAACAATTACGGTTTTTCAAGAAAGTTTCCCAGACTATGCCAAGAATGGCCAAAAATTTCAATGCTTTTTTTAATAATATATAATGAACATAAACAACGGCAGACAAAGTATCGCTTCTTTTATTTTCTCCCACACCAACAGTAACATCGATCGACCCATGGTTGAGAATTCGCGAGCATCAAAGTCTAAAGTTTTCATAGATGTGTTGTCTAAATTTCCACAGCTTAAAAGATCAGTTCTTCGAATAGCCATGTCTATTTTGCTACAGGTTTACAGTGGATAAAAGTTACACAACCTATCTTGGAATGGACAACTTTATGATCGCTGGATAGTAGCTGAACAGCTGGCTGGATCGGCGCTATCCAAGCTTTGAACAACTGACATGAAGCGCTAAATTTTATCCACCGAACAGCGACTTATCTGTTGAAAAAGAGTTATCCACTTTTTGAACAACTGGGGCCTGAACTACAATCATTGTCTAAGCATATTTCGCTTATGTTTTGAACTCCCGCCAAATAACTCAAATAATATGGCGAGAAAAAAAACTTTAAACAGTTTGTTGACAAGATTATTAGTTGAAACCTCACATCAGTTCTTACATCGTACGGTAAGAAAAATTCTTCATTTGCCGAATGAAACGAATCCTCAAAGGCTTCGGAAGCTAAAGACTGTTCCGAATCGTAGAAATGCTCTTCGGAGGTTTCGCAGTCGACGGTAGACATCTTCAGTCAAAACACAAGGAAACGCGACTGAGGTGAGCCTCTGACGTCACAAGCTATTAAATTGCGCAATCACCCAGGAACACGTTTTCAGTAATGGCGGACACATTTTACGCGACTTTGGAGTTAAAAAATATTAGGATGGAAGGTTTGTTGTTCAGTTTTCAGGAGAAATATGAACAAAACGCGATATTCTGCGACAGAATTTGGCCGAAATAAACCTATGAATTTTCGTCCCAGTGGCACTTTAAGAGCATAAGCCTGCAAAGCTGAGCTGTATATTCCCAAAAAACCAGATTCTCTTGGAGGATTAATTAAGCCACGACATCTGCCAATACATATGTTTGTTCTTCCTGAAAATTTTTATCGTCGTCTAAACTCTACCGGCAAAGATGTTGGTTACCGTTCTAGTATTTATCAGCATTTCTTTGATGCCTCAAACCGTCGCAAAGTTTCAGCAAACGGCTCTTTTTCGAGATCAGAAAAGGCACGTCAACGTTGGAAACTTCAAAGCGGATATACAGCATAAATTAATAGTAACAAAAATTACGTCTTCCTTGGTTGCCGACAGATTTGATTCATCTGTGTTAGCGAGTCGACGTGCGAGTCTTTTAACATTGCAGCGAATCCAGACTCCGACGGTCTTTATGTGTGTGAGTTGTTAGACACTGACAAGTACAGGGCCACTGAGAATGATCTTCAAGTGAATGCTGCATTTCATCATTTCAGCCCGTTGGTGAGTTGCAACAGCTTTTTTAACCACTTAAGCCAGGGGCTAATGCTTTGCTTTATCGATATACTTTTAACTTCAACCCTTTTTGCACAGTAGCAGTACCTAGGTACTTCAATACTGAGCGCCAAGCAGAGACCTCTAAATCATGTTGCACCTGCCATTTATAGATTTGATTAATGATAGGTACATATATGGGGCAAGTTACATAATTACAGGTTTGGTTTATATTCTCTTCATGATGATTTGTTTTACTTGGACTTCATATATTAAGCGAATCTTGACATTTTGGTGTATTAATATTATTCTGTAGTTAAATACAGAACAGGTTGATTATGATAAGTCACTCGACATGCCTTTCGATAAGTCATTTGATATCTTTCACCTGCAAGCTTCATTTATCATTTCAGTTTAATCTTTATTCCCCTTATCATACATAAGGTACATTCATCACTTTGCCGTTACGAATACTTGCAGTATCGCATGCCTTTGTCACATTTCACAAAGTCCCCGATGAGGCTTTAGCTTAGTGCTAGAGCTCGTATCTGGAGGGTGATAGGTTCGACCCCCGAGGGGTGAGCATTTCTTGTCCCGTCGACTTCCGAACACTTTTTAATCCATTCTTTTCATCCAACTCACAGTGTTCTTTATTTAATATATGCAGAATTTTGGCATTTGAGCGTTTTCACAAATCTTACGTATGTTGCACAGGGGTGGACAAGAAATTAGGCTTGATAGTTTGACCTGCTGACGGCAATTCCGAGGCCATTCTAATCTGTTGCGTTTGTTGCTTTTTGTATTCCCTTCGTCATCGTTGTTTAGCAACGATGACGACAGTCAGTCATTCAAAGAAAGCCAGGGAAATCTCCCGAACACCGCCCGTTTTTATCTTTAACCTTTGCTTGAACCTTCTTTTCACAGTCTTCATGCCAGCCAGGATTAGTCGGGATTCATTGTGAACGTCAAGGTAAACATAAATTTTATCAACACTCCAACTGGCCGGGTTCATTTGTCCAAACAGTTAAAATCGGGAAGGTGTCCAAATCCGTTATCTTAGACGTGCATTTTTGGATTTCATTATTCAAAGATTTCAAAAAGGCCCCCGTTAACAAGTGTTCAAAACACAAGCACAAAGACGACACACGTCAAAGTTCCCGAAGGTCTTTTGATATAAGTATTTGTCTCGTGGAAAATCCATTTCTCAGGCTACTCAATGAGATGTCAACAATGTTCAACTAACGATAATTCCGTTCGTTCAATACTTTGCATAAAGGCAATGTTTATTCGTAAAATGTTCCGATGAAAGAATACCCGTCCGCCGGAACATAGGGCGACCAAGAAACCTCTGCTCGCAGGGTACTGAAAGAAAGATGTGAATTTGGCCTACTTAAAAATAACGAAAACGTTACCTTTTTGATATCATGGTCAATTTTAAAGCAGCCAGTGCTATCTTAAAAGGGTACACATCGTGCACATGATTGTACATAAAGTTAAAGCCCCCTCTCTTCAAATAATTATTAATATTATTTTTTTGCTTGCATGTTCTTTATTAGAGTGATATGTCCGGTCACAATATTTGCTCTTGGTTTTTACCATTAAGGACAAAGTTGCAGTGAGATAAAATTGCACAGTCCACAAGCCACAAGTGGCTCTTACGTCATCGATCCTGATGGTGAAGGAGGCTACGAACCTTTTACAGTTTTCTGTGACATGACAGACAAAAATGGAGTTGGCGTGACGGTCATCGGTCACGACAGTGAAAATAGAATACACGTGAATGGATATGAAGAAAAAGGAAGTTACGTTCGACACGTTGACTACTTAGGAGCGGGTATCACAAGTATTGAACAAATAGCTGTCATAACAGGCGTCTCCTCCCACTGCGAGCAGTTCATCAAGTACGAATGCTACAACTCAATTTTCCTGTTTTCTTCACCCCTCGGCTATCCAGCTGGTTGGTGGGTGTCACGTGACAACGCTAAGATGACGTACTGGGGTGGTGCAACACCAGCGGATACCTACAAGTGCGCATGCGGAGTGACATCTCCGAATTCATGTGCAGACCCAAACCGCGGATGCAACTGCGACAAGAATGATGCCGTATGGCGTGAGGACAGCGGTTTACTCACTGAAAAGTCCCACCTTCCTGTAATACAGCTGAAGTTTGGAGATACAGGCTCCTCTTCTGAAGAAGGTTATCACACACTTGAGAAGTTCAAATGCTATGGCATGGCCTGAATTTGACAATCAAGAATAATGTGTTGAAAATGTGTAAAAAAACTTTTAATACTGGTTGCTTATTCGACCCTTACGCCACATTATTATATCTCTCAGTTAGTACACGCACTGCGATTGGTCAATTTTGCGGGCCGTATTTTACGGAACGGACCGCAAAATTTGAAAAGCCTTGAATCTGTTTTACGGCAGTAGTTTTATACATTGAAGAAATAGTAGGCTAATCTCTTAGACGAGATATATGAAAACGAGTAAAAGCTAGACTAAGAACTTTTATAGTTTACAAAAACTCTCTGTTAGCTTTCACTTAAAAAATTGCGAAGCTAAAAGCATTAATTTTATAACTTCACCTTTACAGCCTGTAAGCTTATATCGTAACTGGTAAGTCAAAACATACTGAAAAGAGGAGCTAATTAAAACGACCGTTAAATTAACTTCCAAAGACCATGAAAACTAGATACGAAAGAGTTCCTAGCAATTGCTCCCTCAGTAACAGTTCTCGTATAATGGAAAAAAAATTCAACTTTAAAACAAAATACTTACCTCTTACTAACTGAACGCGAGGGCCGTACTGGGGGATATTGGCCCGAGGTCGTGGCAGTACGGACCGAGCGCAGCGAGGTCCGTACAAAAACGACCGAGGGCCAATATTCCCCAGTACGGTCCCGAGCAAGTGAAGTTAGTAAGTAGTTTATTATATGGTATCATTTTTAGTACACAACAACACTTCCGGTAGTTCATTCAAGTCAATTTCCGGCGCGATGTCAAGGAAAGAAGCCAGCGATTTTAACTGGCTTTCGAATCAGTTTGATGATCGTTGCTGTCGATCGGCAAAAACTTGCGTGGCTCGTGAATGAAAACTGCTCTTGCTTCTATTATATGTGTCAGTTTTTCGTCGTCGTCTACAACACAAGATAGTTTTATTTGAAAATACTTCTTCGTTATGGGCGGAGACAACTCGGGAAGAAGAAGAATAATGAAAACTCTGGCCGCGATAAAATCTCACAAACGTGCTTCTCAAACTGGAAATTGTGGCAGCGTGTTAGTCTGTAATGTGAACAAAGGAACACTCGAACTTTAAAAAAAACAGACACTGGAAATTATCTCTCCATCAAATACTGCAAGTTGTTTGCTTCAGTGGCTTTATGGAGAACTTTATGGATGCTAAGAGCAAATTTTCGTCGCACCTGACAAAGTTGTTTTTAGCGCGAGCTACAGCAAGAGCGGAATTGTGAACAAGCTAAAATTATTTTCAAGGATGTCCACTACAAGAGCAAAATTCTCGCTGAGGAATCAAGGTACACTGTTAGTTTAATACATGTACGTGTAGCTTTAATTTGTTCTTGTGGAAAGCGCTGACGGAAGCGATGGCCAATATTTAACTTGACAACTGAGAACGTGATCGTTTCCTTTCGATTTACAGTTGCCGATGAAAGCCGTTTGCTAGTTGTTTTGCAGTTTTCATTTTTTTTTCTTGTGAGAAACGTACTCTTTTGTTAATATTGAATTTTAATAATTATTGTTTAAGTCTTGGCCGATTTACTCGGCTCTGTACAGCTTACAGTCTATAGCCGTACCAAAAAACAATAAACCTGAATAAACAAACGCAACTGAAGAACGTTGGCCATGCTTTCTGATTCACTGCCGGCGAATCGTTTGCATATATCAAAAAGTCGGTAAAGTGAATTGAAGAGCGCTTTTTCTAAACAGACGTGTTTACCTCGTTCATTTGTTTTGTACCAGCTCCAAACCTTTCCTTTTTTCTATCTTCTTGCATTTTCGCAGTTTGAATTTTGCGGGAGCGGGAGTGTGAAAAAAAAAATTATCCAAAGCGGACTGTTTCCATGGTAATGGTCCGTACTGTAAAATCCCGACCGCAAACCAGCCAATCAGAACACTCGATTTAGACTGGAGAATTGCTTGCCATATAATAATTGCACACATTTTTCTCGTTGACCGGTTTACATAAACTCGACTTAAATTTTGATCAGAATTAAGCTTGAAACTTGTAACTCACCCCTTTAGTTATTTGCTCTCAGGGAAACAAATCAGTATTGTTAATCTAAAGTACGTTGATTCCTCACAAAAGTCTTGTTTTTGCAGAGGAGATCTATGTAAATAACTTTTTTCAAAAGTCCACCTTCGCTCAGGCGTTAGTGAAGCCCGACTAAAACTCGTAAATTCCTACGCAAGTCGTTGATGTTCAGCTTCCAGCATGTATAATTTCCTCAAAAAACGACCTGAGCACAACTGAGGAGCCAAGGACAGATGTAAGTAGGTTTGGTCGTGTTTACTTCCAGTATTTTCTTTGTTATGTAAAAGTTTCTTCATTCACTTGTTGTTGGCCGAATGCTGCCACATTTCCACGTTGACAAACACGACTTCAACGCTCCACAATTATATCGCGTCGAGATTTCTTCTTGTTTGTCCCTGTGAGTAACGAAGAACTCTTTCCAACTAAAATTAATCTTCATTCTTGCTTTTTAGATATGTTCCAGACAATAAAAAAAATTCAGAAAATAAAGCCGTGAAGTTATCATTCAGCGACACCAGTTCACGTCGAAGACAGCGACGATTTTTTAAAGCCAATGAAATTCGCGCGTTTCATTTCCTTGACACATGTCAGTCAAATGAACCTGTTCAACTTTTCACTTGAAATGTTTTCCTTTTTCTCCGATCAAAGAGGTATAACAATTATCTTATTAGCCTTTTCAGTTCGATTTATGGTGCGCGCCCTTCGCGCTTGGGCCATAAATCGAGAGGAAGAGACTCGGTCCGTAACTTACAGTACGGACCTCGAACTCGGCTGATAAGAGTTACAAACCTTTCCAAATTCCACTTCCACAATATTGCATTCATTTGGCATATTTTTTGATAATAGCCAGATAGCTTTTCTCTCACTATTGCAAACTGTCCGCAAGGTTACTTGCATGAAAGTTTTTCATTCTAAACCATTTGGTAAATTACTGGAGTCAACAAGAAAGTGATGCTCGCTGTCATTACAGATCGTTTTGCATATAGAGTCTATTCATGGTCGTGTGTATACAAAATCGTCGCAGTATTTTTTTGGAGGGGAAGGAGGGCCGAAAATGGCGGGGGCCTTTCGCTACTTCGGAGTTGCTGTTTAGGTGTCGACTTTAACAGTATCTCTTCTTTTTCTGTGAGTTTTTCTGCCATTGTGTGCAGTTTCCTACTAATCTAAATGACATGGTTAAGCGCGTTTGTATTGAAATGCTTAAAACGCATAGAGTCAAAGCTCTCCTTGCGACCACTCTCGTAAGCGACCAGCTCTAGTTACGACCAACATTGTGAAATCCCGCTTGACTTGTCACTTTTAAAACTCTGTAATGAAAAGCTTTCAAGGGCGACCGCTCCTGTAAGCGACCACTCGGTCAACACTTAACTAAAAGCACTTAGTTCTTGTTCAAATTTAGAGTAAGACATAACACAAGTGCTAATGGTTCTTTGACTTGTGCCTACGTGGACCTCTTCTGTGATAGGCGATAAAAAAACTATTCAATAATATAAATTATTACTACAAAACTATTAGTAACCATTAACGTATGCCAAGCTTTACGCTAAAAGCTCTTATAAGCCACCACTCTCTATTGTTTCATTATGTGGTCGCTTACTACGTAATGAGCCCATTCTCGTAGGCGACCAGCTCTAGTTGCGACCACTTTCCTGAATTCTCGAGGTGGTCGCTTACGAGAGCTTCGACTGTACTTTTAATTTCGTTCTAATTTTAAATTTAGACCTAGTATTCTAATATTTTTCTTTTCCTGATTACATATCTGTGTGTGTTTGTGTGTGTGTGTGTGTGTGTGTGTGTGTGTGTTTTCATGTATGTGTTTTAATTTAGGGCCTCTATTGATAACAGTTTTCACTATATTGTAAATACTGAAAGAGCTACCTGATTAAATAAAGGTATTCTCTCTCACGCTCTCTCAAACAAAAATGGTTCACCCATGTTGCAATACTCCGAAACCACAGTACTTCAAACTGAAGACCCCCCCCCCAAAAAAAAAAAAACAAAAACAAAAACAAGAGGAAAGGAAAGAACATAAAAATAAAAATAAAGACAACGACAACAATAACAACAACAACAACACAAAAACAAACAAAAAAACAACACTTTGTACTGATCTAGGGTTTTGTCTGCGTTAAGGTCTAGGTCTACTTAACCGACTTTTGAAATATTGCAGTGAATAGCTTTCAAGGTGAATTTAAACAGCGACAACGGAGCCATTTAAAAGCACAGTCATGCAAACATGAGCTGATGGTATATATGCCTTTGTTCCAACCAGAGCCTGGCTCACGAAAGTGTGGAGCCCAGAAGTCCCGCGGTTTCCCCTGGGTAGTAGCCCCCCAAAACTTGGCGGCCGGCTTATACAAACTTCAAAGCCATATATATATAATACAGTCTTTTTTACAGTCTTCTTTGTCTAAGTGGTCTGTGTTTCCCCTACCCCTCTCAGAGGATGGACCCATTTCTGTGGAAGGTCGCCAAATAATTTATACAGCAAATGAAGTCCAGTAACTCACTTGCATCACAATGTGTCAAAAGGGAACCTCGGACAAGCGTACGAAGCGTGCGCAGTTCCCACCATAATTTTGCAAAGAAAAATACAGAGAAATGTCAACAGTTTTACTCAAACCACAGAACTTGACGCCTTTGCTGAAAATTAAGCTTTGTACGTCGTTATTGGTGCAAAGTTCGGTTTGTCGGAACATCCTATGCGTCGTTTTCGTACGAACTTCACGCTCGCACACGTTTGAACTGATTTAACTTCAAGGTTATGGGGAATCAGGTGTGATGCCCTTTTACGTTTAACTGCTATTTTCATCTAGCCACTCTGGGTAGGAAGCGTTTCCGTAGCCTTTCCACAAACATTTTGCGTTTTGCGCTTCTTTTGTTCTTTTTTTTTCTTTGCCTTGCTCCAATTTTCACATGGCCAAAACGCAAAAAAAAAAGCTTCAAACCTGCGAAAAAGCCTACGGAAACGCTTCTAACACAGGCTCACCGTTAGCAAGCCGTTTAATGGGTGTGTGTTTGACAATTTATAGAGGATTGAAGTTTCACACTGGGTACAA